>OY986435.1:91687409-92287409 GCA_963920525.1 Dichetophora obliterata
ATCTGCGTAAAGAACCAAAGTATTTTTCAAAGATAAATTTCGGTGGTGGCTCTTTGGTGGTTTGGGGAGCATTTAGTGTAGTTAATATGCTGGAGGTTGCATTTCCAAGCACTCGCATGAATTCGGAGGAGTATACAATAGGGCGTATCAAAAAATTTAGATCGCATTCTAAAAGGTCTCAAAAGTTACATAGGGTGGTTAAAATCTCCCAAAAAAATTTTAAGGAAATAGAAAGGATGTCTTCGTCTCCCGCAAGGACAAAGTTGTTTTTTGAGAAAAACAGTAAAAAATCACGATCTTAAAATGCTTAATTTTTGTAAGAAAAACTACATATCGTCGCTTGAGAAAATAAATGTCGTATGTGAAAATTTTCACTTTTGAGATTATTGAGAAAAAGGGGCTATAAATTCTAAAAAAAAAAATAGCGGTAAGTCCACACAAATATCGTGATCTATTGGGGAATATGTTTGCAAATATGCCTGAATTTCTGAAGAATATTGCTCTGCTAGATTTTGAATTATAGCCCAATTTTTCAATAATCCCAAAAGTAAAATTTTTCATATACGATATTTATTTTCTCAAGCGACTATGTGTTTAAATATGTTTACTAATTTATTTTAAATAACTCGGTAATGAGTTTCATATTCTAATGGCGTTAACAAAAAATAGTCTCGTAGAGTTTAGAAAGTTATAACATGGAATAATAAGAATTTGTCATCTTGACGACTGACCAAATTGCAATTTTTCAAAAAGATAGTTTGATGTTCTGGACTGGATCAGTTTGTGCAAAAAAAAAATTCCTGGCATTGAGGTAGCTTATAATGCTACAGCCAAGTATATAATTCCTAAAAGTGGCTAGGTGATCATATATACAAAGCCAATAAACATAGCTTGTAGTATGATTGAACGCAACTTGCAATTTGTGTTGTGACTGTGAATCTAAGTTGCTGTAGACAAGTTCAGCATACGTTATTACAGGAATGACCAGCTGAACAATAAGTTTGCGTCTCGTATCAATTGGTGTATACTCAGCTGATAGTCTTAGATTACGCAGTATGAAGTATATTTTATGGACCACATCATTAATATGATCTGTGCAGGTGAGAGAGAAATTAATATTAAAGCCAAGACTTCGAACACTGCAGACAAGTTTTAGGTTTTGGTCACAAATTGACCGTTCTGGGATAGCCGTAAAGTTTATTATCTCTTTTTAAATTGGCAACACATATGATTTTAGGGCATTTAACTGAAGATAATTTTTGATAGCCCACTAGTTTATGCAGCACAGGTCTTCGTTTAACTTGCATACCAAATCTTCCAAGAGGTTTGTTTTTCCCGATAGGTATACTTGAACATCATCATCTTAAGCATGTAATCACGCGTATGTGCAACTATTAAAAATGTCATTGATAAATACTCAAAAAGAAGGTGTCCAAGAATTGACCCTTGAAGGACATCACTGCAGACCATCTTTTGCTGCGAAAAACTAGCACCAACTATTCCTTTTTGTACTCTATCTGTTAAGTAGCTACACAACAGATCGACAGCACTCTTACAGAATCCATATAAATATTAAAGTTTGTAGCAAAAAAGTGCATGATTTACGGTATCGAATGCTTTTGAAAAGTCAAGCAGACAAAGTAAAGTTACCCGGCCATCATCATAAAAAGACCTAATGTCATCCAAGACTTTAAGAATAGCTGTTGAGAAACTGTGACCTGCACGAAACCCAGATTGTAGTGGATTGTAGAATAATCATTCTGTGTTAAAAAAGACGACTTTTGATCAGCCATTATTGCTTCAACAGCCTTCGATAAGGACGACAATAAAATTCGTTAAAATTTTTCAACTTTTGTCACCATTTTTCTACTTTTGCATTCATCATGTTTGTTGCCATTTTTTCAAAATTCAATTTAAGATCAGCTCTCAGTACTTTCACAATAGGAATTTAAAAATTTGTTCTCTGTTGTGAAGGTTTGAAAAAATTATCAGTAACATTTTATTTTGCAGTCACGGCAGACCTTTTGGTGGAAGTGCCCATATGGAATAAGAATGTTGATCAGATCTGCCGCAATACTACATATAAAAACAGCTGAATTGGCAGAACTTCAAATAAATTACAAAACATTTCCCACTTCACTTCAAACTTGCTTCGCGTTTTAAGGGCCAAATAGACTACACAGACTGTCGAACAGTGTATTTGGCTGTTTTAGGTTTGTGCAGATGTTTGCGGAAAAATTAAAATATTTTCATTTGCGGTTGTGTTTGCGCAAACTCCCTGTATAGCGTGCAGTGAAATTCACAATGACTTGACACAAGCCCGAAAGTTTTATACAGTGAAAAAACCTGGCAACACTGCTCAGCTAGCACAGCGCAACAAAAAAAAAACTGATGAGCCTCGAGCAAGGCGAGAAGTTAGATACCCGAAATTTGCTGCTTACAATATCAATGCTGTGTTAAACACTATGAAGCACGAAGCGCTTCAAGTTCCAATACAAATTTCCATTACTTTACACAGCACTTGGCAGCCTGAATCAATGAATTTTCGACACAGACACACAGGGGAAGTAAGCAGACTTACTACTTTCTCGATGTAACTGTGTGCTGAAAAGTATCAATCCAAGCTACAATACTATTCAGGTAGTGTTTAGAAAAATTAGTATACTTTACTACTTCATCTATGCAACTGAATGCGGAAAAGTATCAATCTGAGCTACAATACTATTCCCTTAATGTTTAAGAAAATATTTAGACCTTACTACTTTATCAATGCATATGTGAGTTAACGAAACTTAAGCTGAATATTGCCAAATATCAAAACTTGCAATTTCAAACGTATGTACTCCACAACATCCGTTCCCATAATTTCTGCTGACGCTATGTCTAGCACTTTTCGCAGAAATGGCCTACGTGCAGGTGAACCAACGACAACAACAATAACACCAGCAGCAGCGACAAAGCAGCGCAGTTTTAGGCGATAAGTAAATTTAAGCGTAGCTTTTTTATCAAGTAGTCTTTTGTAATCAATAAAATAATAAAGTTGACTTCGGTCTGTAATATTAAAAAAATATTTTTTTTTTTAAGTTTTCTAACACGCAAAACACTAACTGGCGCCCGAGCAGCAGTAAAAATCAAGTGCTGAAAAGTGTGTGAGGCTAACGTAAAAGCCAGATAAAATAAAGAACAGTTAAAAGTGCAACTTAAAAAATAAAATCTTCAATAAACAAAGTGTCACTCATTAAAGGGCCACTAAATAAATGAAGAACTGAATGTACCACTAAACAAATAAAGTTTTACTTAAAATCGTTACAAAGTGCCGCTAATAAATAAAGCGCCACTAAATTAACGAGCAAAGCACTAGTTCATCCGTCGGTCCACACACTCGAAGAAAAGAACATCTCAACATACTCTTGGAAAGGCCCCTTAGTAGGCAACAAAAAGGACGTCTAATCTGGCGGACAGCCAACCGAGGAAGAGACAACTTTATTCGACAGCAAAGAAAATGATCGCCTATATACTAGTATTGTAAGTTATAACTATAGAGTAATTAAAGTAAGCTAAATTCAATTGAATTAATAAACACATGCAAAAAATATGTACGTTTTGTAAAGTTAGATCAATTAAAGAAGTGACAAAAATCATAAGAAAATTATAAATTAAAACAAAATAAGAAATTCTCTTTGGAGTAACAATAAATATCCATAAATTTAAGAAAAAAGACACTGCGATTCACCACCGTAAAAAGGGGAACCTCCAGTATATAAATAAAAAAATACTTATATTAAATAAATAAATTCTAAAGCAATTTTAAGAAAAAGAAAGATTGAGTCAAATTTTTTGTAATAAAGATCTATTAAAAAAAATTTTCTTTAAATAGAAATATTTAAAATAATATCAAGATTTTAAATCAAAATCATACAACTTACTCACACTGCGATTCACCAACGTAAAAGGGGGACCCTCCAGTGTATAAATAATAAAGAAAATAAATTTTATTTTAAATTTTGTGGAAAAATTCTAACAAAAAAAAAAATGAATAAAAATTAAATTAGAAATTTGAAGAATAGAATTTTACTCTTGTGAAAGAAAATATCCGTAGCTAAAATAAAAGAAAATAAATAAACCTTCTTAATTAAGCAAACATGAAATATTTTATGAAAAAAATTATTATAAAATAATATATAGAATAAAATTCCAAAATAAACAAAATTCTAACACTGCGAATCTGGACTCCAGACCCTCCAGTGTATAACAAAAAATTGAACATAAAATAAATACAGAAACAACAGAATAAAAAATACAAAGTTAAAAAGAAAAATATAAAAATTGAAATTGAACTGTAAGTTGTAGCTCTAGAAGCCGGACCTTACAGTTATAAATAAAACTAAAATATAAAAAACAAAAAATAAACAATAAACTTAATAAAAAAGGGTCAATCCTATTTATTTTTTTTTAAACAAATATTGCTCGAAACTAAAAACGTTGGAAATTCTATTGCATGTAACCTTAGCAAAAATTTTGCATATTAAATTTTATTAACAATAAGAAAAATTCAGTATGGCCAACGAAAATAATTTGATCAGGCCACCAGTGTTAGGTAACCAAACCAAACAACCATCCAACCCCAATCCCACTCAAATCCACCCGTCACCCGAACTAGCGGAATTAATAAAAAACAGAATTTAACAAGACCAAACCCAGAAACTATAACGGATCAAACCATAGACTACAGATACAGAGACGAATTATCAGAAATAGACAAAATACCTGATGTGGTCAGATCCTTGAGAGAATTTAATGGCAACCCAACAGAATTTGGAAGTTGGAGGAAAAGTGTGGACAGAATTCTGAAAATCTACGAAGACCAAATAGTCAGGCCAAAATATTTTGGAATATTAAACGTTATCAGAAATAAAATAGTAGGAAAAGCGGACCAAATACTGGAATCGTATAACACCCCATTAAATTGGAAAGCGATTTCCAAATGCCTCACTACCCATTATGCTGATAAAAGGGACTTAAGTACGCTGGAATACCAGATGACATGCTTAATACAAGGTAGGCAATCGGTACAAAATTTCTATCCGCAGGTTTACTCACATTTATCTTTAATTTTGAACAAGATATCATGTACAGAAATGAGTCAAGAGTCGATGGAAATGTTATCACGAACATATAGAGAAAAAGCATTAGACACGTTTGTAAGAGGACTTTCAGGAGACCTTGCCAGACTGCTTGGTATAAAAGAACCTTCTGATTTACCAGAAGCTCTTCATTTATGCTTAAAATTGGAGAATCAGAATTTTAGGGCAACACACGCATACAATTATGAAGGTCAAAACCAAAGATCAGAAAAACCACGTTGGCTACCACCTCCATTGCCACCACGACAATAATCCCAACCGTAGCATCAACAATCTTACCCACAAAATTTCTCGAATTATCCGCAGCAACAACATTTTCACCCACAATTGGCTTATATGCCACGAGTACAACAAACATTCACGCAAAATGTACCGCAACAACCTCCTCAATGGCCAAACCAGTCATTTAACAGAAATTACGGCAATCAATATCACTATCCACCCGGAAGACCATTAGCACCAAAACCACAACCAAAACCGGAACCGATGGACATAGATCCCTGTATTAGAACTAACGCCATAAATTATGCAAACAGACCAAACTTCCGATATGCAGGAAAAAGACAAGATAAAGATAACCTAACGAACCCACCTTTCAAAATTCAAAGGAATTTTCATGTTACCACCTGCCAAGCGGGAAGCCAAGACTCTTCTTTAGAAAAAACTATTATTCCAATTATAACGAACAGACTGCTTCTGAAAATTTTGACTATCAAAAGAACCCTCAATATGAACCCGACAATTATGATGCAATTGACTTCACGGACATACATTTTTTAGACTAAAAAACTCTTCGCTACCTTATTTTGAGTGTAAAACGAAGAGTGGAAAATTTTTGAAAATCTTAGTAGATACAGGATCCAACAAAAACTACCTCGCCACAGCTCGCCAAAAAAATTATCAAAAACGACGACATTTTTTTTGCAAATTCAGTAGGTGGACAAATAAAAATCACACACCACACTTACGTTAACCTCTTTAATCTGCCTCATACAAATTTAAAATTCTTTTATCTCTCGTGTCATTTCATGCAATACTAGGAAACGATAGTCTTAAAGTGCTATCCGCCATCATTGATACAAAATACAACCTTATGACAATCAACAACTCCATTAAAATTCGACTAAAACAGTTAGTTTCACAAAACGTAAATATTATAAAAATATTAAGTGATCACTTGAATGAATATCAAAATCAAACAATGCAGACACTTATACAAAACAACACGAATCTTTTTTCCGAACCAGACGAAAGACTGACGTATACAACAAAAGTCTTAGCAACAATTAGAACGAATACCGACACCCCCGTTTACTCTAAATCATATCCATACCCCATGTCCTTAAAAGAAGAAATCGAGAAAGAAATCAATAAACTTTTAAATGATGGCATTATTAGAGTCTCAAAATCTCCATACAATTCACCAGTATGGATAGTGCCCAAGAAACAGGACGCGTCAAAAGAGAAAAAATACAGAATGGTAATTGATTACAGGAAATTGAATGCAGTGACAATTGCAGACCGTTACCCAATGCCTGATTTCAATGACGTTTTACCCTGTCTTAGTCAAAACAAATGGTTTTCAATAATTGATCTGAAAAGCGGTTTTCACCAAATTCCGCTCAAGGAAACTGATTTCGAAAAGACAGCATTTTCAATAAATCAAGGGAAATATGAATTTGACCTGCGATATTTCAACGTGCACTCGACGACATTCTGAGAGAGCACATCGGAAAAATATGCTTCGTCTATATTGACGACATAGTAATATTCAGTCCAGATGAAAAATCTCATGCAAATCATATCTCCAAGGTTTTCGAAACTTTAGCAAAGGCCAATATGAAAGTACAGGTTGATAAATGCCAATTTTTTAAAAAAGAAATAGAATATTTAGGTTTCGTTATATCTTCTCAAGGTGTTTCCACCAATCCAACAAAAGTTAAAGCAATAGTAAATGTACCGTATCCCAAAACGTTAAAAGAACTCCGTTCATTTTTAGGACTCTCGGGTTATTACCGAAGATTCGTCATGGATTATGCAAAAATCGCGAAACCGCTAACAACATTACTACGCGGAGAGGACGGAAGAGTATCCAAGAATGTTTCTAAAAATAAAGCCATCGATTTAAATGAAAACGCAAAAAAGACGTTTGATCAAATAAAGAACGCATTAATTTCAAAAGAGGTCGTATTAGCATACCCAAATTACAATAAAGAGTTTCATCTGACTACGGATGCCTCCAACTACGCCATAGGCGCGGTATTAGAACAAGACAATAGGCCAATAACCTACATTTCTCGAACACTCAGGGCCGTTTTCTTCACTTGATGCTAAAAATTGTTAAAATTTCAGGGCATGCTTGCTTAAAGCGAGCACGTATTCTTAGCGAGTCAGAATTCATGCTAAACATTTCGTTTTCTTCACTGCATGTTCGCTGAGAATGCATTTTTTAGCAAGCATGCCCAGTGCAAGCACCAAAATTCTGTTCTTCTCAATTTTAACTTCGTTGCTATCTTAACGCTAGTCATTCTGTGAATTTGTTTCAAATACAATTTATGTTTGTACAAGTTACAATGGAGTATTGCATATTACGAAATGAAGAGAACGGATCAGAATATTCTTCCACATCAAACAAAATTTTTTGAGCAGCTCGGACGAACTGTCACAATGGATGAAAGGAAATCACAAAAAAAAACTTGAATGTGTCAATATAATTTTTTTAAAACAACAACCAATAACTGCAACAACAGTTTTATTTTTTATACTTTGCAGTAGATTACAAATCTTATTTTTATTGTATATACACACTAAAAATTTTCAAAAATAAATTCACACCGGTGAGCGGATATTTAAATTTTTTACTCGGAACGGTGTTAATTTACACCGCTTATTCGGTGTGAAATGTTGAACTCATCCGATCGGTGTGAAATAAAAAAGGCAAAGAAGAAGAGTGATTTTGAAATCACATTCTCATTGATAAACAAATTAATAATTGAAATTTTTCAATTTTATTTGTTCAATTTCATTTTGTAAATCTTGATTAAAGATTTAAATGTAATTTTTGGCACCACGAAATGGACCCCCAAAAAACTAAATAAGTCCTAAAAAATGTCCAGACATTTTTGGGTGTTACTTCATATGAAATAAATCCCAATTTTCGGAGACTATCTTATAAATTTTGGGAAATATTTAATTGTTTTGTTTGGGTCTTATTTCGTTATGAAATAAAGCCCAATGAAATTGATTTGACGATTAATTAATTTAATGACAATTTTATAGAAATTGTAAGAAACATCAAAAATACAAAAAAAAACAAACTTTTTTACACCGTTCGGTGTTAAGAAAATATTCTCTTTCGGATATTAAATTCTAACACTTTGGCACGGTGTTTTTTAAACCGAATGGTGTAGGACTCACTGAAACACCGATCAGTGCAAAAATTCTATACAAATTTTTAAGTGTGTATGTATATACAAGAAGTAAGATAAATTTATGTATAGTGCAATTTATATATATGATTTGAAATTTGGTTTGAGGTAAAAAATTGATTTTTATTAAGTTAAAATAGGTATATATGTATGTCTATTATTTACAAAGTTTCAGCTAATACTCTTCGGAAATATTGACTTACAAAGTTCATTCGTACATTTCTCTCATTTCTTCCTGGTTGCTCTAGTGCTTCTTCAAAGTTCACTTCAGCTGTTCGCTGAAGCACCTCGTCAAGGCCAATTATTTCCGCTCTTGGTAAAAAATCCCGCTCGTCTAATGCCGTGGTTATGCTAGCCAAACATGTTCGGTGTTCATTTTTGTTAATTTGTTCTCTTCGCTGAAATGTTTGTTTGGTGGTTATGCTATGATTGGTGGCACAGTTGCATTATATGTAATAGTATGTCAAAACACAAAAAAGCACAACCCTAATTTGCATTTTTGTACTTAAAATTAACGAATTAAAATATACGAACTGATATTACTTACTCTGAATTTTAATACAATTAGGGTTTTCACAAGCTATCGTATTGTTGTATGTCGTATTGCTTTTTCAATAAAAAAATACAACAACTGTGAACATACCCTAAGGGTTTATTTTGTTGTATGTCGTATTTATACAGCTGACTGAAGAAACAGACAAATGACTGGAGAAAATGAATTTTTTTAAATGCCTAAACAAAACGAAAAGAAAGAAATAATAAGAGCTTTGTGTGAAAAGTATAGACTTGATCTTCGTATGAATCAGAAAGCCCCATCAAAACTTTCAATTTCTTCTACAAACCTATTTGCCTGGCAAAATAAAAAGAAAAACTGTTATGATAGTGATGTTACTTATGAAATGTGCACGGTAATAACAAATTCGTAACAAGAAAGAACAGCACTGATGAAATACGACAAACAGTATACATACCAAACGCGATTGTATTGTCGTAAACTAGTTTTATGTGGAAGGCAACAGCAAAAACTATACAACTGTTGTGAAAAAATACGACAATACAACAATACGACAGCTTGTGAAAACCCACAATATCTTAAACAAAATGGTTTGCATATATCTGACATGCTAGCTAGCTGTTTATGTTAAGGGTTACTTTAAGACACAATCAACTTCACTTTTTAATACTTTTACATACTTTTACCTACTTTTTTGATGCTATTATACAAAATGACTACAGCCAACACTGGAAAGTTCGGCATGTTTGGCGTTTCAATCAGCAATCAAAATGTTCGGTCCGAGAGCGAGAAAATGAATATGAGAAAAAGTTCATTTTTTCATTTTATACGTGAAACAATAACAACAAAAAATGTTCGGCAATCATGTTTGGCTAGCATAACCACGGCATAAGGCAATATTATGCAGAACACAACACGCCAGTATTACTTCGCTTACCGTTTCCAATTTAAGTCGGATGCCATATGCCAGCACAGGGAAACGACGCTTCAATACCCCATTCGAACGTTCGACCACATTCCGAGTGCGAATTTGGCTTTCATTATAAAGCCGTTCCACTTCGTCGCTTGCCTAGAGAAAAGGCGTTGCCAAATACATCGTATTTCGATAGCCTCTATCGCCTACCAAAATAAAATTACCGAAATGTCCACTTTCGAAGCGATACTTTATCCGCGAACCATTGAAAATAGTTTGATCGTGTGTGGATCTTGGCCAACGATCACCAAACTAAAGATTTTCAAATTTGCCGAGGACTCCGTCTGCACATTGATGGAAAACCAGCCTTTTCGATTGCGAAACACTTCTGGCTCATTGCCACCTGGCGATTGAGTCCGAATGTGCGTGCAATCAAAAGAGCCGATGGTCCGCGGGAATTTTGCAATATCATAGAACTCTTCCAAAGAACCACGAAATTTCAAAGAATCTTCAATCAATATCAATACGGTGGCGACTGTTCTTTTCTTCAAGCGAAAGCGGTATACGAAGTCGTCTTCATCTCATTTATCCATATAATTCTAGGCTGCATTTTATATTGACGTCGTTCACGTCCCAAATAGTCGTCTACAATCTCTTCAAAGTGATGAAAACGATTTTGCAAATTCTGCAAATAATCCATATGCTCTATAATTGTACAGAAAAAACCCGGTAGCACTCACTTTGAGAATGACGTGAAGAAATTAAATTCACATTAAAATTGCGGAAATCTGCATGCTAAGGCCTCTAGCAACCCAATTTTGGCTTGCTCGCTCAGATTGCATTCTCATCGAGAATGCATTCTTCGAGAATTCAAAATTTGCCATTCTCGCCGTTAGCATGGATTGAGGAAAACGAAATATTGCGAGCATCTATTCTAAACCGCAGCAAGAATCCATTCCCGACTTAGCATCAAGTGAAGAAAACGGCCCTCAGTAAAACCGAGGAATCATATGCCGCTAACGAGCGCGAGCTTTTAGCCATTATATGGGCTCTAAAAACGTTGCGAAACTATCTATATGGTACCGCAAAAATTTTAATTTACGTACGTACGTAATAAAAACGATAATGCATAGTTAAAACGATGGAAATCAATACTCGAGGAATACGATCATGAAATCATTTATAAACCCGGAAAGTCAAACGTAGTAGCAGACGCGTTATCCCGATCATCTCATATAAACTCTCTATCAATAGCCACTCATTCTGACGAAAGCTCATCTCATAATTTAATTACCACAACAGAAGTACCAATAAATGTATTTAAAAATCAAATTTTCATAGTAATAGACCAAGAAAACTCCTATAAATTTTCAATTCCATTTCCCACTTACCATAGACACACAATAAAGAGACAAACATATTCAGAGCAAGACCTAATAGACATCCTTAAACGATATCTTAACCCCTCTGTAATAAACGGACTATGTACATCAGAAAGTATTATGGGTACTATTCAAAACTTCTATCCAGACCATTTTAGGAATTATAAAATAAGATACAATCAGTTAATTGTAAAAGATCTAGTAATACCAGAAGAGCTAGAGCAGTGCATTTTAGTAGAACACCGAAGAGCTCACCGCAATGCAATAGAAAACAAAAATCAATTACTTGAAAAAGTTTATTTTCCTCACATGTTAAACAAAGTTAAAAGTCTTGTTAAGCTGTGTAGAATTTGCAACGAACAAAAATATGACAGACATCCACCAAATCCAGTTATTTCAGCAACTCCCATACCCCAATATCCAGGACAAATAGTACATATAGACATTTACATAGCAGAAAAAAGACTTATTCTTACAGCAATAGACAAGTTTTCAAAATATGCCCAGACTAGAATCCTTCACTCAAGAGCAGTAGAACACGTTAAAGAACCATTGAGACAATTACTAATGACATTTAGAACCCCAGAAATGTTAGTTATTGACAACGAAAAACTTTCAACTCAGCATCGATAATGTTTATGTTAGAAGACCAGCTAAAAATCAAGGTTTATAGAACACCACCATATATGAGTAATACCAATGGTCAAGTGGAAAGATTCCATTCTACATTATCAGAGATACTTAGATGTTTAAAAAAGGAAAATATAAGTGAAAGATTTGAAGAACTTTTAGACAATGCTGTTTACAGATATAATTTAACCATACACTCAACGACAAAATACAAACCAATAGAACTTTTTTTTGGTCGAAGAGTTAGCACAAACCCTGAAATTTACGAACAAATTAAACAAAGCAACATACAGAAACTTAAAGCAAAACAAGATTTAGACCTAAAATTTCACAACAAAAATAGGAAAGATATAATAAACTACACCCCAGGACAGACAATTTACGTAAAAATTAACAAAAGACAAGGCACAAAATTAACACCAAGATATAAAACAGAAATTGTAAAGGAAAAAAGAACAAGCATAGTACTAACAGGATCTGGCCGTATTATCCATAAAAGTTTAATCAGAAATTAATTACAGGTTACTTATAGCAGTTGCTAACGGACAAGTACAAATATTGGACTATAGCAAATCACAACTTATCACTATCGACATCGGAGCAGCACAAATTCAAACAGGAACTTTCAAAATTATACATATAATAGAAATAAGTCAATATAATAAAATTATTTACAACATTGAAAACACAATAGATATTTTAAAAGACGATAAAAATAACTATCCAATTCTCTTATCGTTAATTCAGCAAATAAAACAACATATGAAAAGGCTAAATATTCATAGTAAAATAGAAAAAAGAGCTATTAATATATTAGGCAGCGCATGGAAATGGGTTACAGGCACACCCGACCATAACGATATGGTTATATTAGAAAACAAATTTAATGATATATTACAAAATAACAACAACCAAGTGGTTATAAATAAACTAATTGAGAGTAAAATAAACGAAATTACAACAATAACTAATAAAATTATAAAGATTCAGGAAAATAGCACTAGTAAGTTCGAAATAAAAACTAATTTCGCTTTGAAAATGAAATATAAATTAGAATTACTTAAGGAAGAAATAGTTAATTTTGCCTACGCGATTCATTGGGCGAAAGCAAATATTGTTAATTCTTTTATTATAGCTGATGTTTGATAAAGAAGAAATGTTTAATAAAGAAAATATCCCTTACGTTAACATAGATGAGGCATTAGAATTTGCTGATGTTAAAATAGCAGCAAGTAGAGACAGTTTAATTTATATTATAAGCCTACCAACAACAAATACAGAAAATTGTAAAAAATTAGAAATCAGGCCAATAAGGAAAATGATTGTAAGAATGTTAATAATTTAGCAATATGCGAAAAAAATAAAATAGAAAATATAACGAGTAGTTCATGTATTCCACTATTACTTAAAAGTAAAATGGCAAATTGCACTAAAATAAATAATGATAATATTGAAGAAATAGAAGAAATATTTGATGATATTATACTTTTGAATGATTTTAATGGAAAAATAAAAATAAACGATGAAAACATTGATCTAAATGGAAGCTATATTATTAAGCATTTTAATCAAACAATTGAAATAAATAACGAAAGATATTTTTCCAAAATTGTTAGTAGTAATAAGCCATTGCCTGCAATGTTACAATTAAATAAAAACGAGAATATTTTAGAAGAAATGTTATCTTTAGAAATGTTGAAAAATGTAAATGTGAATAGTAATAAACATATAGAACTACTTAAAAAGAAAAATGATATATATTTCACTGTAAATGTAATGTTTTTAATATCTGGAATCTTAATCGTAATCTTAATTTTTATTAAATTAAGAAAGAATAAAATAATTTTGCAAGAACAAAAAAATGCAAATAAACAAGAAATAAACTTAGAAAATATAAATGAACATTTTAAAATATCGAACGAGGACGTCCGAACTTAAGGGCGGAGGAGTTAACGACACTTAAGCCGAATATTGCCAAATATCAAAACTTGCAATTTCAAACGTATGTACTCCACAACATCCGTTCCCATAATTTCTGCTGACGCTATGTCTAGCACTTTTCGCAGAAATGGCCTACGTGCAGGTGAACCAACGACAACAACAATAACACCAGCAGCAGCGACATAACAGCGCAGTTTTAGGCGATAAGTAAATTTAAGCTTAGCTTATAAGTCAGTCTTTTGTAATCAATAAAATAATAAAGTTGACTTCGGTCTGTAATATTAAAAAAATATTTTTTTTAAGTTTTCTAACACGGAAAACACTAACTTGTGTGCGGAAAAGCATTGCTCCGAGCTACAATTGAATAAAAACTGAATACGGCTTTTAAAATGGTTTAAAATAAAATTAAAAGCAATAGTAAATTTTTGGATTTAAAAATATAAGTCGAATATAGCTCAAAAAATTTTTTTTATTAAACTTAAAAAATAACTGTAATTTGTAAGGTAAAAAAATAAAACTCAGACATAAGCACTTTTTTGGATCTTCTATTTTTGCTTATCGCCTTAAATTTCTTTTGCTAATTTCTCTAATTTTTGTTATTATTTAATTTACCTTTATATAATTTGCCTTAATTTAAATAACACCTTATCTTCCTTTGCCACCATTTAAAAAACAACTTTTCACTGAACGCACCACGAAAAATTCAGCTTAAAACTGATTCAATTTGATATCACCAGCGTAAAAGCAAAGGTCTAAGAAAACGTAAACAAGAGTAGCATGCACAAAGAAGACAAAAAATGCAATGAAAATAACGGAATGATGCTTTTTTCTTTTACTTATTTTTTCACATTCAAAGTGTGCGAGAAAGTAGTATACTGAACCTTTGTGCTCAGATTCAGCATACATGGAGTATTAAGCAGTAGATTGCTGCATGTACTTCTGTTTTCGTACACGAAAGTAGTGCTACGGAAGTGATGTATGAAACCATGCAAGAGATTAGAAGTTATAGCAAACCCCTTCCTTCCCGGCAAAACTAATGTAATATAAAATTAATTTCGAAATTCTTAATAATTGTTTGCTCCAAATTTCACAAATAATTATTAAGAATTCTGGCTGACCAATTTCCGGTCACACAGTAAATTTCAGCATAATCGAAATTTTTAATAATTCTTTGCTCCAAATGTCGCAAGTAATTATTGGGAATTCTGGCTAACCAATTTCCGTTCACACAGTGTTTAGAAAAGCTTTGATTGCACTTTTCGCTTGAACTTATTTTGGCAGCGCTGACAAACGCAGCGCAACACACACATACAAAGATACATGCAGGTACGGTAAGCACACAGTTTTAGTTATAAACAAAAAATGTAATAATTTTAAGTTAGTTGATTGACAGCTCGAGAACAATAAAGTTAAAAATTAAAACCATTTAAAATTGTGTTTTTTTTTAATCTTCGAACTATTCGAAACATTAATTGGCGACGAGGATGGGATACTCGAATGTATTCCCAAAGTAATACAGTGCATTTCAATGTTTAGTCGGGTATCGCGAACCATAAACGAGTGAAATAAATAGAAACTATTTCTATTAAAACTTGTGAAACAATAAAAGAAACTATTTCTTTTAAACCTGTGAAATAAATAGAAACAATTTCTATTCAACTTTTGAAATAAGAAAAGAAACTATTTCTTTTAAACTTGTGAAATAAATAGAAACTATTTCTATTTAACTTTGAAATCAAAAGAAACTATTTCTTGTGAAATAATAATATAAACTATCCATACGAACTTGTGAAATAATAATTGGAACTATTTAACTTGTGAAATAAATAAATAGACAATATCACTATTAAACTTGTTGAAAATTACACCCTAATGAACAGTTACCTGTTAAAACAAAAACTTAAAACACTACAAAAAAAAAGATATAGATACAAATTTTTTTTTTGTACCAAACCCTGAAAATATATAAGTGAAACTTTAATACAAATCAACAACAAAGAAGAACAACGAAGAATATACTCAAATCTTCAACATCAACTACTTCAACACTTTCTACACCAAATCCTGAAAATATCCAAATATACCAGTTCAACATAAACAACACAAATCAACAGTTCAACTAAAAGCGAAAAAAATAAGGAGAAGAACAACAACGAAGACAACTTTATTATCATCACCAACAAGGAAAATACCATAGTAAGAATCTACATATTTATATATTTTAAGTTATCAAACTGTATGTACAAATTATTTTATGTGATAAAAATATAAGAAATTCATGGACAATTATTATATAACGCAGGCAGAATTATACTCTTATAACACAGAGGCAGACATTAATAGAAAATTAGTAGATTTAATAAGACAAATAAAAAAAGGAGGCTAAAACTCAGTATAAATTTAGGAAACTCAAAAACTCAGTTACGATTTTTCCTATGAGATTTTAAGGAAATCCCAATTTAAAAAAAAAAAAAAAAAAAAAAAATTTTTATTAAATTATATGGACGAAAATTTTGACGCATTAGATAGGGCAATCGAAGGTGTCCAACAAGCAATAGATAATCAAAGAGATATCCTAACAAGAGAAAACTTAGAAAATACAAACATGACGGCATCATTGACAATTGACCCCCTCAAATATCTCGACAGACTCCCTGAGTTTAGCGGAAACACTAGCGAACTTCAAACCTTCATTACACTAATAGACAGAATTTACCCCTTACTGACCCGATATGATACCTTAGCACAAAGTATCTTCTCAGACATAATTAAATCTAAATTAACAAAAAAAGCAAAGGAAGCTATTGAAATAGATAGTAATGCTATGTCTTGGAAGGACATAAAAACGATCCTATTAAATAACTTTTCCGACCGAAAATCGATAGAAGAACTCTTCAATGAGTTGAGAGGAACGACCTTTAGAAATAATAGTGTAGAATTTTACAACGACTTAAAGTTCATACTTAGGAGACTTAATATAAAGACTAAAACAGAACTATCGACCGCTACAACTGAAGAGGAAATTGACCAAACTGTTAACTTAAACATAAAAGCCGCTCTTCAGACATTTAAAACAAAACTGCCCGAACCGATGAGGTCAATTTTATATTGCAGAGATCCTAAAACTTTGGAAGAAGCAATAAACATATTACACGAAGCAAATTATGCTTATTATAGCCCATATAAAACAGAAAACAAACCGAATAGAAGAACTAACGACCAGACCTCTAGACCTACAGAACGATATAACAACAATCGACAAAACAAGGATGAACACAATCACAAAAATAATACGACTACTCGTAACAACTACAACAATAACTATTCAAACAATCCTTACAATACAAACACTAATCGCAATAATTATCAAACACATAATAATTATAACCGCAACAATCGTTACAACAATGAACCAGGTAACTCGTATAACTATAACCGAAATAGTGCAAGCAGTTACCACAATAACAACAATAATTATTATAACAACGAAAGGAATAGAAACCATGCTAGAATTAATATTCCCCATCAACCAACGGTAGAACCGATGGAAATCGGAAAAATTGAAATAAATCCAACAGCCCAAAATTTTCCTTTACCGGCCTCAGAAATAACTTACCACATATAGAAATAAAAGCTAAGTTAGGAGTGTTAAGATTCATAATAGATTCGGGAGCGACCCAATCTATAATAAACCCTGGATTATGCGATCCAAAGTGGAATGTACCCACAGGGCCAATGAATTTACAAACACTAAAACACATAATAGAAGTTAACGAAAGGGTAGCTATCCCTTGCTTCAAAGAATTTGGTAACATAGACAAAAAATTTGAATTTTTTGTAAGTAAATTTCATAACATGTATGATGGTATAATTGGAAACAACATATTGATCCCTTTAAACGGTGTGATCAATTTTAAAGAAAATAAACTACTTATAGGCGAAAAAGAATTAGAACTAAAATTTTTAACAAATATGGAAAACAAATATTGCTTCACAGATAAAGGTACTTACGAAATTGAAGTACCAGTAACAAATAAAGAAGGTTTAGTTTATATTGAAGGAAAGTCTTCCCACGACAAGGAAGTAGAATTAATGCAAGGAATATATGAAGCAAATAATCATAAAATAGAAGCCAAATTACAAATTAAAAACGACGGAGTAAAAGACGTCGTAGTACATAAACAAGAATCCACTCAAGTTACTAACGAAAATTTCTGCATTTATACATTTGATGAAAACAACGAAAATTTTACGAAAAAAAAGGAAAATGACAAGCCTCTACTAGGACAAATTAGAATGGATCACCTCAATATAGAAGAAAAAGAAAAATTAATAAATGTAGTGAAGAAATTTAAAAATATTTTTTATAATGACGATTCGATAAAGGACCTAACGTTTACAAATGCCCATAAACATGAAATTCGGACTATCGAACATGCTCCTATAGTGGCAAAATCTTATAGGTATCCATACGTTCACAAAAACGAAGTAAGAGATCAAATACGGGAAATGCTTAAAAACAAAATAATACGACCAAGTCACTCTCCTTATTCAGCGCCAGTCTGGGTAGTTCCAAAGAAAATGGATGCGAGTGGAAGAAAAAAATGGCGCCTAGTTATTGACTATCGGAAACTCAATGAAGTAACAATAGATGATCGATACCCAATTCCTAATATTGACGAAATATTAGAGAAGCTAGGACGTTGTCAATACTTCACCACATTGGACCTTGCAAAAGGCTTCCATCAAATTGAAATTTCAGAGAAAGATATTCACAAAACAGCGTTCAGTGTTGAAGGAGGGCATTACGAGTTTCTTCGTATGCCTTTTGGTTTAAAAACAGCACCAGCCACATTTCAACGGCTGATGAACAACGTTTTATCTGAATACATTAATAAGATCTGCTTGGTATATCTCGACGATATTATAATTTTTTCCACTTCCCTTACAGAACACATAGAGTCGATAACTAAGGTATTTCAAAAACTCAGAGATGTAAACCTTAAAATACAACTAGATAAGAGTGAATTTCTCAAACACGAAACCGAGTTCCTTGGTCACATTGTAACCAAAGACGGTATTAAACCTAATCCAAGAAAAATAGAATGTGTCCAGAAATTCCCTCTCCCAAAAAACCAAAAAGCAATTAAAGAATTTTTAGGACTAACAGGTTATTACCGCAAGTTTATTAAAGACTATGCGCGAATAGCTAAGCCCATGACCAAGTATTTGAAGAAAGATATAAAAATGAACATAGAAGACCCTGAATATACAAACGCATTCGAAACATTGAAAAAACATTTAGTTAACGATCCAGTCCTTGTTTACCCTGATTTTAAAAAACAATTTACGTTACAAACCGACGCAAGCAATTATGCTTTAGGGGCCGTGTTATCCCAAGATGGACATCCAACATGCTTTGCAAGCAGAACGCTCAACGACCACGAGCAAAATTATAGCACAATCGAGAAGGAACTACTTGCCATTGTTTGGGGAACACAATATTTTAGACCTTATTTATTCGGAAATAAATTTATAGTGGAAACCGACCATCGTCCTTTGACATGGCTTTTTTCAATGAAGGAGCCCAATTCCAAGCTTATTCGGTGGAGACTTCGTCTAAGCGAATATGATTTCGAAATAAAATACAAAAAAGGCATACAAAACGGAAACGCCGATGCGCTATCTCGCGCCATGATTAATTTCAACGAATTCGAGACACCAATAATAAATGAGAGTAAATGCCCATTAAATATGTACAAAAACCAAATCATTTTTAAGAAAACCGACTCAGGATCTTTAAAAATTAAAAATCAAAAAATATTTAGTTCGAATAGAAAAATAATTTATATAAGAAATATAGATAGCGACACAATCATAACAATAGTGAAAAACCATTTTAAGCCAACAGGTACAAACGCCGTATACTTCGATGATGAAGTAATTTTTGAAATATTTAAAGAGGTGATAAAAAACAATTTTAATAATAACAATGGTACCTTTAAAATTATGAGATGCACAAAGGTTCTGAGAGACATAACAGATGAAAATGAACTTACTAATTGCATAGAAACAGAACATTTGAAGAATAATCATAGGGGCATTAACGAGAACTTTCTAGAACTAAAAGACGTCATATATAACCCAAAATTAAAGCAAAGAATTACCCAATTCATCAACAATTGCGAAATTTGTAATGTTGAGAAATACGAAAGGCATCCTGTAAAACAGAAATTTAAATTAACGGAAACACCCGAAAAACCAAGAGACACGATCCACATGGACGTTTTCTATAGTTTAAACAAAAACATTTTCTTAACCACGATAGATAAATTTTCAAAGCATGCTCAAGCCATCAAAATATCCAGTCGATCATGGACAGAATTTAAACGAGCTGTTATGCAATACATAAGTAATGTAGGACATTTTAACAACCTAATTGTAGACAACGAACTTGGCTTTAAAGCACTACCCTTGCAAGAATTCCTTAGAGAACAGAATATCAATATCCACTTCACATCAAATAATAATCACACATCGAATTCCGATGTCGAACGTTTGCATAATACCCTAAATGAACATTTGAGACTTTTGAGACACGACCCAAATAAGGATATTGACACAGTAGAAGAAAAAATTTATAAAGTAATTAATTTTTATAACAATAGCATTCATTCAACAACAGGCCGTAAACCAATTGACTTCAGTAATGGGAATATAAACCAAGATGAATATTCCTTAATAAAAGAACGAATTAAAAATATAAAAGAACGTACAATTAATACACAAAATAAAAATAGGGAAGATGTTGAAATACAAACGGGACCAGTATTTCTAAAAGAAATAAGAGGTGGCAAAAACCATGCCAAATTTAGGAAAATAATCGCAGAACCATTAGATGAAGAACACATTGTCACAACAAAAGGACACAAATACTATAAATCCCATTTGAAAAAACCAAAGAAATTTCAAGATAATAATAACCCAACAATAAAAATAATTTAAATATTTTAAGACTTAATATTTCGTATATTTTTTTTAGGAAATGGACGTATCCATGTTAATTTTAATTTCACTAACGACATATGTACCGACGACCTTTTCACAGACGCTGGAGGTTCAAAATCTAAACGAAAATAACGGTTTTGTCAATATAAAGATGGAAAATATCAAAATAATTATAAACTATGAAAAAGTACTTCACATAATTAACGTGACACAATACGATGAGACGAAGGAACATATTTGGGACAACATTAAACTAATGACAAACAAACCCAACTTAGAAGGACCAATGCTAAATTCAGTCCTACATAACTACAGAAACCTAGAAGTAAAATTACACAATCTACTCCCGCAGACAAGAAGCAAACGAGGACTCTTTAACATAGTCGGCAAAGGCCTTAAATACATTACAGGAACTATGGACGCTGACGATGAAAAACATATTATTGAACAACTCGAAACTCTAAAGGGAAATAATAAAAATCTCATTACGGAAAATAATAAACAAGTACGCATTAACACGGACATAATTAGACAAATCCAAAATATTACGGATCACATTAAAAAACAACAAAAAACCATAAAAGAATATGTAGGAACATGGTCAGACGAAGTTAGCAATAGAATAATATCAATAGAAGATGAAGTAAGATACATGCAATATCTTTATCAAATTAATTATGACATCAGCCTACTCATTAATCACATAGATGATATAGAACAGATTCTTCTCAATAGCAGACTTGGTGTTCTAGGTAGAAACATTCTGACAAATGACGAATTTAGAAACATAACAGACATTGACACATTAGCAAACATAAAGATTTCAGTTGCTTCATTTAACAGAAAAATTGTAATAATAGTTTTGATTCCAAGATTCGTAGAAAATAATTACTCAAAAATTCTTATTGAACCCATACCTAACAAAAATAAAAAATCCTTATATGTAAAAGAAAATGAAATTATAACAGACAACCACGGCAATTTATATTACGCGGAAGTAAAACAAAATTTACAGAGAAACTTAAGAAAACTTGAAAACCAATGTTTATATAATATTTTTAAAATAAAGGAAGCAAAATGTACTTTTAAAGAAGATACAACCACTCAACTAAAAGAAATAAGAAATGGATTAATTATTGTAAAAAATATAAAAAATACTGTAATCTTACATAATTGTAACGAGTTTAATACTATTGTAGAAGGAACATACATAATTAAATTTGAAAATTGTTATATTAAAATTAATAATAAAACCTACAAAAATTTTGAAATAAAGGTTAAAGACCATATAATATTACCGAATCTACATGTATCTATCAAGGAAGACGTCTTAAACACTAAGCTTGAATTCGATAACATTCATCTACAAAATATCGAAAACAATAGGAAAGACATCACGGAAATTAATAAAAATCATTTTCAAAAAAATACTTTAAATATAAGCACTTTGCTTATCATAATTTTAATAATTTTTGCTCTTTTAATAAAAACTAAAAATCTTTGTTCAAAGACCACTGTCTTAGAAATATCTTCGTCGGAGCCTCAAGCTAATGGTGGGGGAGTTATAGCAAACCCCTTCCTTCCCGGCAAAACTAATGTAATATAAAATTAATTTCGAAATTCTTAATAATTGTTTGCTCCAAATTTCACAAATAATTATTAAGAATTCTGGCTGACCAATTTCCGGTCACACAGTAAATTTCAGCATAATCGAAATTTTTAATAATTCTTTGCTCCAAATGTCGCAAGTAATTATTGGGAATTCTGGCTAACCAATTTCCGTTCACACAGTGTTTAGAAAAGCTTTGATTGCACTTTTCGCTTGAACTTATTTTGGCAGCGCTGACAAACGCAGCGCAACACACACATACAAAGATACATGCAGGTACGGTAAGCACACAGTTTTAGTTATAAACAAAAAATGTAATAATTTTAAGTTAGTTGATTGACAGCTCGAGAACAATAAAGTTAAAAATTAAAACCATTTAAAATTGTGTTTTTTTTTAATCTTCGAACTATTCGAAACATTAATTATTAGACAGTACTCGGGCAATTTCCTTCTGGGATACATATAAATGCAGAGCGGCGCTCCAAAACAAAGCAAAACAAGATAAAAGAAAAAAAAATTATGTATTTTATTTCTTTGATATGTATTGTCTTAACCCAATAAGGGCGATGATGCATCACTAAGTCGGATGTTGCAAAACAAATAGTCTCACATAAAAGTTAGTCAAAATCAAATTAGATAAAAGTTAGCACATGTGTGAAAAAATTATCCCGTCTTCAAGGCGATAAGGAGATTGACAAAAAAACTTTTGTGACGAATCAGCTGCTACAGTGGCCTGCTAGTATAATATAACTTCTCAAGTAACACCAGGGCCATCATCTAGAATGCAATGAAACCAAACTTGATGACGAATGTGATCGAGGCAACAATCATAAAAAGTGTTAGTAAAGGAGAAAATGTACTGATTCACAAAAAAATTAGGGTGGGTTAAGCAACAAAAATATTTATTTCAATATAGTATAAACTTAATATTTACAACAACAACCACATAGAATGACATCGTTTTGACATGTTTTTATAATCGTTTTATATACTTCACTTTTGTCCTCCTCCAGCCATAAATAAAAAAAGTTAAATCGTTAAAACAAACCACATTGAAACCACAGATTGAAAACAACTGCAGAGTTTTTAACTATTTTTAATTCACATGCACTTACTTAAAAAACATTGTTTTTCTACTTAAACAAAAACTTTTATTTTTTAATCCTTTAGCTCATAATTCTTTTATTAGCTCACCTTTGCCATAAGCGAAAGAGAACTAAAAAAAAATTTAAAAGAAAAGAAATAACAAACCACTTGATTTTTTCATTCGAGTAAAGGTCTCTGCCCACTTGCGGCACGTAACGAAACGACACGAAACTACAAAATATAACTTCTATGTGTTCTTATGTATACATGCTCTCTTATCGACGACAAAACGGCAACGACTGTTGACACCGACGAAAAAGCCGGTGGTGATCGTCGCAAAGAATTCTGACAGGTCATTTGCTTTGTTTACAAAAATTACAATGGATTCCAACAGTTTATTGTGCAAAGTAAAAAATTCGCCATCGATAGGTCGGTTTTAAGGCATAGGATGAATCCAACATCTACGATTAATTAGTTTTCTACATCTTCTTCATGTAATAGCAAAGCTATTAAAGCTAATTGTGTATTAGAAAATTCTGCGCATATTATTTTATTGTTTTGTTTAATTAAAATTTTTGTTGCCGTTCCGTTGAGTGTGCATTGAACATTACGTTGCCTTTTCAAAGCCGTTTTACAGTCGTTTCGTCACGTGCCGTAAGTGGGAAGAGACCTTAAGACTGCAGTAATATAATATGTGCGTTTGTAGCTTCCGTAGGAGGGAAAGCTGTGTACTTTTGGACATTCAGTGCATGAAAGTGGTAAAGTTTTTCATCGTAAGCTATATAAAAAATGCTTTTCTATGGCTTAATTTATTAGTGAATGTGTGCAGTTATATGTTTCCTGTTTGTAAATGTGGTTTCACATTATTTATGAAGTATATCCCAGCATATGTCTAAAAATTCAACTTGGATGAAATGCCCCTTTTTTAAGCTTAGTATGCTGTAGGAACGAACATTTTTAGGCATTTAATTCTAAACGCGAAATTTTGGTGTAGATTCAACACCAGGTTTGGCCAGTAATTATTACTTTCGTTTAATGATTACAAAAAAATTGCTGATTAAAATTAATCATGCACAAATTTATTACTTGATTACTTTAAAAAAAAATCATAAATCACTTAAAAGTATTCAGTGATTTATTTAAGAAATCAGTTATCATGCAAAAGTTATCAGTGATTAATTTAAGTAATAAATCATTTTCCAGTAATTAATAAATTATTCTGATTAAGAAATTTATCAGTAATCAGGCTTTACCAATCGTTGATTGCAGATTTTTTTAACTAATGTATTGTTTGATATCTTTTTTATATACTTTTTCTTTATTTTTTTTAATAACAAAATATGGCAACAAAACAAAAAATAAATTTCAAGTTCAACGGATATAAGAGAACAAGCGTTTTACGGGTGCTGAGGATGATAAGGTTGTATTGTATAGTAAAAAACATGTGTTAAACAGCGGCTTTGAACTTACCACTTGCAGACTTTGCGAACATGGCTGATTAAGATAAGTTAAAATTATAATATCAGACTGAGTGTTTTCTGATACAAAGTCCATCTTACAAACACAGCACTTTAATAGCTGCTGAAGAGAATATTGTATTTATGATAAATGGTAAAAAGCATATTGTATTTATGATTTTGGTAAATAGCAATTACCGAAATAAGAAAAACTCAGACAAATTTTTAATTTTTTGTTTGGCGAGAAGTAATCTGTAATTACTAATACAGATAGGTCTGATTACTTGATTTATTAAAAAAATCATGTAATTCCATGTTACGACTACTCGATTTTTTTATAAAAAATGAGGGCATAAAAACTTTATTTTTATAACCTCATTACTCAACATGATTACTTAATTGAAAGTATTTTTCTTTTTTTTTAATGTGATTTTTCTGAATATATAAAAAGATCAAGTAATCTGTGCAATCTGAATACATCTAATCATAATCAGAAATCGTGATTTGTAATCATGGTCATCCATGCTCAACACTAACACTTACCATATCTTACTTACCATATCGTGTTTGTTGAATGCGTTTGCTGAACATTATTATTGAATGTCAAATTTCCACGCCAATTAAATGTACGGACATATAAAAAACAAAGAAATTTTGAAATTTCAGCTCTCCAATCATCGTTGTGAGCTTGGCTGGATTAAACAATTTTTCGGTTCAACAGAGTACTAGCCAACGAAAACAAATGCTACCTTTTCGCTGTCAAAAACGCAATACATTTCTTACGGAAGATTTCTTTTCGTTTCTACAGCATACTAACAGCCCTATTCTGGCAGCTTAACTAAGCTCACCACATTAACAAAATAGTTAATATTAACTATTTGTTAAGGTTTCGTATTCTGCTGCAACTTTAAAAGCTCTTTTCCTTACAATTTTGTTAATAACAGAAAGAGTCTTAACAACGAATGAAAAGTATGTGCTTAGATAGAAAATTGTTGTGAAAATAATAAAAAATACAAATTTTAATATAATGTTGAGTTTAAATACATTAAACTGAAAAATGAAAGAATTTTTTACTTATTTTAAGTGTTGATAATGAAATCTTTCAGTAGCCGTGGCAAATTTTTCAAGCGCTTGCAAAGTCACAAGCTGCACTCCAAGCATCTGTTTATATAGCGCATCTCTTCTTTCAACAGGCATATCGATTTTCACCATGCATGGTGAACTTTAAAAGCTTTTTAAGCTTTTATGTTGTTAATGATTTTTAAGAATACCAACATTTACATAACATAACAAGCAGCTTAACAAGAGCTCCTTAACTATTTCTTGTTAAGTTAACAACCAGAATAGGGCTGTAAGCTTTAGCTAAAAGGCTTTTTGAAGGATCATATTTTTATTTATTTTTGATTTTTGTTGTAGAGGTTTTATTAATCAATGTGTGCAGTAGCACTTGAATAATAAAAGAGGAATCTTTTTTTGTGTGTACAAGAAATGACATTAGCAAACGGCATTTAATTTGAATGAAATTTATTTGGAACATACTGATTTGCACCAAAGTCTCAATCATTTATTCATCTGCAAAAAAAATTAAACATAATTTTTAATTGAAACGCAAAAGCAATTTTAACTGAATGTAAATACATTAATACTTTTAACGCCAAACCCAAATCAATAATGCATATGAACTTAGCTGTTTCTGTTGGACTCTGGACGTAGAAATAAGCAACAGTGAAGATGGGCATTTCGCCCAGAATGGCTCACTGTGACCAAGTTCAGTTATTAAAAACTGATTATTTCATAATATTATCTAAAGGAAACATTTAAATTTTACTAATTTAAGGAATTTGAACATAAATTCGTTTACCATGATTATCAAATCGACTGCAAAAATGTAGTTTCTTTTTTTTAGTAATTTTTTATTTTGGTTTTTACTATAATCTTCATTAAAAGACATCCCGCTTGTAAAAATTTTTCGGCGGCATTGTAGTCCAGAACAGTAAGCGAGATGTAACGAAATCACTCTGATAAGTGTTAAGATGGTCCGTTTCTTTTCAACAGCTTGGATAACAGTTTGACTTTATTTGTCTGTGTAGCTACACCATGATGTTATTAGGAAGTTTTGCAATGAAGTGTGTTTATAAAAATGAGTAATCTTAATATTTGAACCAGAACATAATTTATATATGAAATTACTATTGATTTACTAATAATTATTTCTAAAAAGTAGAGAAAAGGTAATAAGCCCGTTCATTAAATTGTAGATACTATTGTGACAATAATTTGAGCCCGCCACACAGTAGTTTGAGCCCTTACAAAAGTTGGACAAAAATAGAAGGCATAGTCCGATTTGTATGAAATTTTGTGTGGTGAATAATATGAGGTCTCTGATATCAAATATGAAAAAAAGCATTTTTAAAAATTCACATATTAAAATTAAAGTTTGAAATATCAATTTAATAGGTTTTTTTTAGTTTTTAAACAACTTATTTATGTATTTAAATGTATTAAATGTATTCATAAATTTTAAATTTATTATATTTTGGTAATATAAATACTTTACTATGTTGATTTTCTATGATTTAAATAAAAATTCTAAATGTTTGATAGATTAAGTCATTCCTGATCTTAAATACAAATTCTTTGATAGTTTAATAGTTTAAAATTGTTTATTGAGCCTTAGGTCAAGTTAGAACAATTAATTGCTCTAACGATTTTTTTTCAAAGAAAAAACAACAACAACAGCGTTTTTAATATGAAAAGGAAAGCATCCCTATCTGATTTTGTTGCAATTTCGGCCCTGCTACAGGCTTCATCAGAAATCTTTGTGATGCCACCACCTGGGATCGAACCCGGGCGTGGTCGCCGTGCAAGCGCATTCTAGTGCACTGCACCACAGAGGCGATGAGATTTCAGTGTCAATTTCTCAGTTTTTCTCCCTGTCATACTTTTTGTTGCTGTTCTTTTTGCTTACTTTAGTTTATGCTTATGTTATTATGGAGTCCAATAATTTGTCGGAATTCACCACGTTCACGTTTACCTAAAAATATTTCTTATATATGTTTTGCTGTTTTAAGGATATAAACATTTTATTAAGAGTATTTTTATATTTAATAAATTGTTGTTTAATTGTTCTTTTTAAGCTCAAGAAATCACACGAGTTTCCTGTTACTTCAGGAGTACCTCAAGGAAGTCATCTTGGGCCTCTTCTGTTTCTACTTTTTATAAACGATTTGCCATCTGTCATAATGCATTCCAGCATCTTAATGTTTGCTGACGACGTCAAACTCTTCCTTTCTTTTAAAAATGATAATGACGCTGTATTTTTGCAAGCCGACATAGATCATCTTCATAACTGGTGCAAAACGAACCGTATGAACCTCAACATGAAGAAATGCAAGCATATGTCTTTCTCGCGCAAACCACCAATTAAATGTACCTTCAAAATTTGTGGTTATCCATTGGAGTCCTTAGATAGCTTCAATGATCTTGGAGTTACAATGGATCCTAAACTACGCTTTAATATTCATGTAAATAAAATAATAAATAGAGCAAATAGTACTTTAGGATTTATTAAACGTTTGGCAAAAGAGTTTAATGATCCTTTCATAACGAAAACCTTATTCACTTCCCTAGTGCGGCCTATCTTAGAATACGCTTCAGTTGTTTGGTGCCCAAGATACGGTTGTTACATAGACGACATTGAATCAGTGCAGAAACAATTTCTTTTGTTTTGCTTAAGCTATCTTTATTGTAATACTGATTTTCACTTACCACCTTATGAATATCGGTTACAACTCTTAAATCTTCCGTCTTTAAAAAATCGGAGAATTATGATAAATGCTTGTTGGATTATAAAACTTTTACATGGCTATGTAAACAGTCCATATTTATTGAGTAAAATATATTTTAATATTCCTCTTCGTCCTAGAAGATCTTTTGAGTTACTCCACATGAACTTTTGTAGAACTAATTATTTGCAAAATGAACCTCTTAGAAGCGCTTGCGGTGATTTTAATTTTGTATCTGATGTTATATCCTTAAGTGAATCCATGGACTCAATCAAACATAAAATTATAGATTACCTGCAGTACCGTCGTTGATTATGTAAAGTTCTTTCAAACATATATCTGATGCATCTGGTGATTTGTAAACACATTAATATAACAATCTAAATGGACCTAAGCGTAAAATGGAAAATTTTGGTGTATAATATATCTAAATAATCTGAATGGACCTAAACCTGGGATCTTCAATTGCCTCATATCTTCAAGATGGTTGTGACAACATTTGTTGACGGTACCGTGGTGTCTTGGTGTCTTTTTACCTCTTGAAACACTACGTTAGATCGATTTGTAATATTTTAATATGAGTGGCCGATAAGACCTAGTTTGTCTTGGTGCCTGCGTTCGCAACTGGTTTTCTTTATTTTATGAAAATTGGTTTGGTGAAGTTGACCTAGTTTGTCGAGTAACCACCCTGTCAAGCCAGGATTTCACCGGCTTCAGGGAGACAGAACGGTATATATTATATATATACCTATTGGAGTGGTGTTTTATTGGGTATGAGACCTTGTTTGTCACACGACTCCGCCGTATACAAAAATTGTTGCTAACTTGACCTTGTTTGTCTTGAAAACGCAACCCTGCTACTGTCTGATTTTATCGATTTTGACTTAACTTTTTTTCTATTATTTTTTATACTTTAATAAAATTATATACTTTAAGCAATTTACTAAAACTTTTTAGTTTGTTAATAATACATTATTTCATTCAAAATCATACTTTATATTTTTGAATTGTATTAAATATCTTATTTTATAATTTTAAATTTGCTATAAAACCTGTTAAGGTTTAGCAATCAAGTAAATAAATAAATAAATAAAATAATGCTTTGAACATTAATATGCAAATATAAATTTTACTAATACTGGTTTTTCCCCCATTTTTGCTTGAAAACCTATAATGTTAATATTTGTTTGCAAAAATATATATATTTGCGAAACATACAATTTATTGAATATTTTCTATTATTTTTTAGTTATTTTTTTCGCAATAAATATTGCAAGAACTTTAAAGCCCTTCTTTAACGTGTAGCGGTCGCAATTCCTAAAATGTTTCCGCTTATTTAAAAATTAACAAATTTTTTTCAGCGTGTTATATTTCTTCTTTAAGTGGGTATATTTTAACAAATTTGCAAAAATATTAAAAAAAATATAAAAAAACGTAGCTCCTTTTTAATAAAAAAGATAAGAAACAAGTTTGCTTACATGTTTATTGCTGATAAAACAATAAAAATTTTGGAAAATTTTTCAAAATACGATATCTAAAAATACCTGTAAAACTCGTTAAACTTTTTACAGATTCTAAAATATATTAAAACATATTTACGATATTTGGTACTCTTAATAAAAAAAAATTTTCAACTTTACCCAAGTTTTATTAATTTTTGAAAAGTCGTTTAAAATTCCGTTTTTTTTTACTAAAATAAAAATAAAAATAAAAAATAATATCTTTAAAAATGAGTTAACAAAAAAAGTTTCCCAAGTACCATAGAATAATGTAAAAAAGCATCGAATTTAAACAGGTGTCACAACAGGTGTCTCGAAAAATTATTTTATGATGGCGGTGATCTATAAATGGCCTACTGCCTTAAAATGCCAATTGAGCATTCAACTTATTCTATATAATTCAAATGAATGAATTCCTAATGTGTGAAATCATATGCAAATTTAAACAGTGAGTTTATCACAGCTCAATCACTCAAAGACTACTGAAGAGGAAAATGTAGCGATTTCCGAAACAGACTGTCTAGTCAGCTAAGTGATTGACTCTATACAGAGTTGTTTTTGTTGTTGTTGCCTTCTTAAAAACTTATTTGATCTGAAGCTCGCAATTTAATTCATGTAATAATATAATAGATCATAAAATTAAATAACTAATTGAACGAAAAATGTAATATCTTCTAATTTAGAGCATTTGCAACTATACTTGTTTTGTGTGATTTTTTGACACCAAAACTTTTTCTTTTTTCTTTTTATTTTTCTTTTTCTAGACAAACAACTGTGCGTCATTTGCTTTAGTTTATCCCTTTTTCTATTGTCTATTTCTTTTTCGTTGTGTTTTTGGCGTTGAGAGGATTTTCGTTCAGTGTTTTTTTGTTCTCTTCTCTCTTGTGACTCATAAGTAGCACACCTTCTCCCATCGTTGCTTAGTCTGTAAGGTAGATGTCATTATAGTTTTTAGTGGCCATGCCCGAACATATGTATTTCAGAATTGTATTTAAAAAAATTTTTAAAAATTGGAGGCCTCTCAGCTACATTGTATTGAATAAATAATTGGTAACGTTGGTTATGTGAACATTTACCAATAGATAATATGTGATAACAGCTGTTTCACAAAATCTCTACAGCATTTAAAATTAAAAAAAAAATGAAAAGAGAACAATACAATTCTGATTAAATGTATATTTTTAATTTTATTTAGTCCAATTTGTCATCATTGCTTCACAGATCAGGTTAAAAAAAGTGACAAGGGCGCCAAAAGTTTAGTGCAATCACAATTTTATACACAATTAACAAAAACAAAAATCTATTGCAAAAAATAAAATGTAAGTTTTTTGAAGCCTAGTTTAGGAGCTATCTTTTGAAAAACGTAGAAAGAATGCAAAGGAATAGAGCAAAATGGAAGGCATCGGTTAAAAAGAAATGCCTTAAATCGAATAAGGAAAAGAAATAGGTGTAGAAATAAATTACATCTCATCAGAATCCTTTGTATCTACGAACTGCATTCTATTATTGCGATCGCCACCAAATAAAAGTAGCCCGGAACGCATATTCTGTTAATAAACCAATTTAATTTTCTTATTTTATTTTCTTATGAATAATATTAAATTTGTTTCTTAATTACTAAATAAACTTAAAATGCATATGAAAACTATCACCCAATTAAATTGTAATGGAAAAATGGTCGAAAAGTCACGGATCAACTCCGATTATGATTAAAAAAAAGGACCAATCAAACAAAATACATTTTCAATTAACACATTTGCGATAATTCATTAGCTATAATGTGAAGTAAAAAATAAATATGACCTTGACTTTTTCACTTTCAATGTGTGGTACGCTCACGTTCGTCAAAATGGAAATGCCCATAGATATATCATGTAATTTTTTATTTTATTAATTTAGTAAAAAATATAAATAGTGCTTAAAGCGTCAATAAGGAAAAGTTATTTCCAGTTTCTTATTTTATAATAGTTTTATTCATGCATTTCGTTTAAAAAAAATATCTTTAAATAATTTAAATATCATCAAAATTCCAAAATTTTTACATGTTTTTCTTAGAAAAACCACACTTCCTCCATTAAAATCTCTCATACTTAAATTGATAAAAACCTTTATTTTAACAAATAACTTATAAAAATGTATAGACAAAGTAACGTACAAGATATTGGAAAATACGAGTGCGATGCTTTTGACATGCTTTTTTACTAACCAAACCGTAACTAAAAGTGTTCTAAATTTCAATTTTTTCATTTTCATTATGAAGCAAACTATTACATAGATAAATAAAACTTTTTTTTAAATCATATAAAACTTAATCGATGGGTTGGTCACAAGACTTCTGAAGAGGAAGTGTAGCTACTTCCGAAACAGACTTGTCTAGTCTGCTGTGTGATTAACCCTATTCAGACTTGTTGTTGTTGCTACCTTCTTTAAAACTTACTTTATGTAAATAGAATAGAATAAAGAATAGATCACAAGTAACTGTCAAAAACTTTTTCTATTTCATAAATTTTGAAGGAGGTTATTTGAATCAAATAAATCTTTTATTCCAATCATTTCATGATCGTTTATGCAAACAGTTGCTTGACTCAAAAAAGTAGAATGTTTTGCTGCCTTCTAAGCTTAAGAAAAACTTAAATTCAAACATTTTTTCGCGTCAACCTCATAAGTTGAAAGCGGTATGTTATATCGGTACCATGCCCGCTTGGCCAATCGCGCCTAGTTTTAGCACATGTCTTTAAAATTACGCACTTGATGACTACCTAAGTTCTGTTTTCGTGACTTAAATTGTTCTTCAGGTATTGCGAAAAATGTGATCCATTTGAATGGGAGGTGCTACGCCCACTTGTCCAAAGATCTTAAGAACCGTTTTTTTTTTTACTTTTCTATGCCAAAAGCACTAAAACCGTCATCAAAATAATTTATTCCCTCTAGATTGTACAAATCATTCCATTGTGCAGTGCTCTGTATGGCTCGCACAAGACAGTGAGGACAGATTTTAAACATTTCAAACTAGAATTGTTTAGGGAGAATACATAAATGATTTAAATTTTTTTATTTTTTTTTTTCAAATTTTAAATATATGTTATTTTTTAAAAAATTTTCTAGGTAACCGACGTTTTTTTTTAAATTTTTTTATAAGAAAATTTATTAATTCTGAAGAGCAAAATAATTTTTTTAAATAATTTTTATATATTAACATGTATTAAAAGTACTTGATCAGAAAATCATGAAATTTGAACAAGCCGTTACTTAGTAAATTTAATTTTGATACATCAATGCCTGCTTTTTACATTTTAAAGATTATTTTATGTAAATGTTGCTCGTGGCTACATTTGAGGTGGTCCATCTGTAAGCTTCAGTTTTGTTATACTTTTTCATTATTTCGACCAGTGTCTCACCAATAGCAACTGTAATGTTGTCTTCTAGGACTGCAATTGTATCTGGCTTGTCCCTGTATACGAGAGACTTCACGTAGCCCCACAAAAAATAGTCTAGTGAGTTCAAATCGCATGATCTTGGCGGCCAATGGATTGCTCCAAAACAAGCAATTGATTAATTGCTCTACAAACTCGCTTCTCAATGGGTTCATGGTATCGCGTGCCGTGTGGCATGTTGCACCATCTTGTTGAAACCACATATCAACCAAGTCCAAATCTTCCATTTTGGGTAAAGAAAAGTTGGTAATAATCTCACGGTATCTTGCTCCATTGACTGTAATGTTGCGATTTGCATTATTTTTGAAAAATAACGGTCTAATGATGCTGCCGGCCCACAAACCGCACAAAACAGTGCATTTTTCAGGATGCATTAGCATCTCTTGAACTGCCTTTGGCTGCTCTTCAGACCAAATTCGGCAATTCTGTTTGTTGAATAGCACATAGCACGAATTTTGATAAAAAATTCAATGATTTGCAAGCGTTGTTCGTTCGTAAGTCTATACATGGTAAAACGGCAAACCTTACTGAGCAGTTTTCACTTTGCCACATGTTACGAATCACGCTTAAGGTGTCAAAAAATTTACACTGAAAAAAAAATCACTCTTTATATTTTTTGAGCCACACTTGCATGTAGTACATTTTGTTTATATGTACATTTTATAATCTTTAGGTGGGGCGAGTGGCCGAAATAAAAAAACATGAATTACAAAAAATGTAACTGAGATGAAGAAATAGTTCGAAGAAATATTACTGGAATAGTGGTAAAAATTATATATATATTTCGTGCACAAAAGTGGTGTCCCTGTTGTTGTTAGGGTGCGGTATAAACGAATTTCTTTTTTTCACTTATTATTATTCCACTCTTAAAATTTTGCTGTAATATATTTCTTAGGTATTTCCAATCATTTTTGTGTAAACATACAGTAAGATGATAATGTGGCCGACATTTTCTTCCACTCATCCAATTTTTCTTCATGGGAAATTTTGTTGGAGAATTTTCCAAAAAGTGTTGCCGTACTGTCTCTGATCAAAAAACGCAGTAAAACGAATTTTAACGGAGTAGATTTTTTGTTTTTTTTTTATTTACAATCATGTACGTACGTACTTTTTCTACTTATGTATGTACATTTTATACTAATAACATAATATACACACAAATATATAAATAGCTATACACTATATATTTGCATGTTGCAGAAACATATTTATTACTGATTCAAAATATATTTGCCGTAGACAAATTCAATCATGGTCTTTACAAACAAATCAATTTGTAATTTGAAAAATTATGTAAAACTTTAAAATATTTTTTTTTTTTTATTGCAATGACAGCTTCCTCCGACAGATAACTTTCTTCTGTTTTAACGATAAGACCACAGTGTACGAATGTAACGGGGCCCTGAAACTACATTTTTATGATCAACATCAATGATTACATATTCCAAAAATATTGCAAAAATAACCATAAGAATGTTTGTTGAGAACAAATCGCAGTAAATTTGGAAAAACCAAAAAGTGATGCAGTAGAACATTAAATTTTGCTAAAAAGCGCTGTAGATCTACTGCAAATGGAATAAACTCCGAACACTGATAGTAATCAGCGTCACAAATTTGGAAAAAAGAAGACTTGTTGTTTGCAAGTCATCTAAAAATTTCGTGAAACAGCATTTTTTACCAGGGACCGATAATAACGATTATTTTTGAAATTTTAGATCAAAAGATCATTAATAAAAAGTTGTTGCATAATTCTTTTAAATTTAGCAATGTGACGCTAGGGAGCTAGAAGTTCCATTTTTTACATAATTTTTTTTTCATGATTTTTAAGATAAAAATCACTTCAAACGAATTATTTTTTTATCGATATTTTTTCGATCAGAAATAAAAGTTACTTTGTGGTCGTTATTTTTTTCAGTCAGAAATAAAAGTTATTTTGTGGTCGTTATTTTTTTCAATCAGAAATAAAAGTTATTGCTTGGTTATTATTTTTTCGATCAGAAATAACAGTTATTTCGTAGTCGATATTTTATTCAGTCAGAAATAAAAGTTATTTCGTGGTCGTTATTTTTTTGATAAGAAATAAAAGTTATTTTTTGACGAAACAAAGCAATTGAATCTGATTTTCTTATTAGGAAATAGACAAACTGTTGACAAAACAAACCAACCACCGCAACTATTTTTTGTGTAAGGGAAAACGTGAGAAAACACCCACGATACATGATTTTTTCTTTAAAAACTTATTAAATCTGGAATACTGTTGCATATTCATAATTGTTTTGTTGAAAGATCTTTTTTATTTTTTTATACAAACTATAATATACGTTGTTACAGATATTTTTCCTTCAAAAAAATACAACTTTTTATAAGTTCTTTATATTATTGAACTAGAAAAAAATTTAAACAGTAATTCAGGACATTATTATACTTAAAAAATTTAAAATTTTGTTCAAATTTTTCAACTTTTGTCACCATTTTCCAACTTTAAGTGTCATTCATAATTTTTGTTGCCACTTTTTTAATATTCAAACTAAGATTAGCTCTTAGCACTCTCACCTTATAAAATTTAAACATATTTTCTCTAATTTAAAGTATTTCAGTCAATAATAATTTTTTCTTCTGTTCGAAAAAAATCGATAAAAAATAACTTTTATTTCTAATAGCAAAAAATAACGGTAAAAAACTTATTTCTGATCGAAAAAAATAACGATAACGGAATAAGTTTTTTCAGATTTAAAAAAAATAACGACCACGAAATAACTTCTATTTCTGCTTGAAAAAAATAACTGTTATATCTGATCGAAAAAATAATTACCCAAAAATAACTTTTATTTCTGATTGAAAAAAATTACGACCAAGTCATAACTTTTATTGCTAATCGAAAAAAATAATGACAAAGAAATAACTGTTATGAAATGGTTGATTGATAGCGATAATCGTTATTGGCGGTCCCTGTTTTTTACACTTGTAATCTACACCTTTTTTTAAAAAATTGTGATGCTTCTAATTACAAATTTGTCAGTTTGTAATAAGAAATTTCCAAATTTGTGATTTGTAATTCGTGGAACGGATTTTTTTTAAAAATTCGTATCTGTAATTTACTAGTAGAACTCCTAACCCGCTCACATGGTTAGTATGCAAAATTGTATGAAGAAGTTGTCAGATACGATAAGTTTTAGCGCAATTTTATTTGATCTATACTTAACACTAGAGGGCGCTGTAAAACAAAACATTTTAGACAAATTGTAACAATTTTTCAACCTTTGCTACCAAAAAATAAGATTTTAATTTAAATAATTTTTTAACCCGCATCCATACACGCAGAGAAAAAACATAATTGCAACAACCATGTTTTAATTGTATGATTCGGATTATGATAGTTGCTAGCATGTTCTTAAACATATAATATTTTCAGCATTTATATTCATATAATAATTCATGCTATAATATTTTCTTTGATCATGATAAAATGATTACTACAACTATATTTAGAAAAGGAACTCTTTTGTAGGAACCAAAATATTATTGAAACAATCATTATTCTCTTATTGGGTCGAAAAAAGAATGATTGCTACAACTATATTATGAATTTATTTTTAGGATCCAGAATATTATTGAAACAATAATTTTATTTTTTTATTATTATGCACTCCAATTTCCATTGTCTGGGCTGAACAGAAATATTAATTCAATTGAAAAATCATTTGATAACATTTTCTATCCGAGCTGGGGTTTGAACCGCGGCTTTTTCGCTTACGAGCCACGCACACTACCAGTAGGCCACAGCCGCTACTATCGCTTCTAAGCATGGTACATTAAGTGCATTGTCACAAAAATAGCAATATGTGTGATAAACAAAATATGGTCAGAATTGCGAAATATATTTACGGTAAATAGAAATATGTTTTCTACAATTAATGTCGAAAATGTCACTTTAACATTTCTGCGTGCTGTTTTTAGGATAAGGCGATTAAAAACAAAACAAAATAATTGAACAGTAGACAAACGAAACGGCACATAGCCAGGAATCGATAAAACTTATTGTGTCTGAATGAAGTGAAAGTTTTTCCTGCAAACTGATCAGACACAATAAATTCTTTCGATTTTTGGTTATGTTCTGCTTCGTTTGCCAACAATCAAAGAATAGTTAAAAAACATTCAAAATTCCAATATGTTTGGCTCTATAATAATATTCACATACATCATGATTGACAGAACTACAACATTTTTGTTGCAACTAATAGTCGAGGCAATCATAGTATGTTGACGATTTCAATGATGTTACGATTTCAACTATTGTTATTTTCGGTACCATTATTAGCAAATAATGACTTTCTTTAGGCAAAAATTTGTGTTTGCAGAAATAATACAATAATTTTAGTAAAAAAATTATTCTTGCAGTAATCATGTCTCAACCATGTCTTTTCTCTGCGTGTAGGAACTTTCTAGAAACGAAAAGCACGTTGAGCACCAATTTGATGCAGATACAAAAATAATATATAATTCATTGAAATGCTTTTAATTTTTAAATTTTTTTTTATGCATGATGAATGTTTATTAATTTTAAAATAAAAAAACCGCAAATCTTAATTCTAGCAAAAATTTAAAAAAGCAAAAGATTTAAATCAAAACATGCATGTTTGTTCTAAATATATAAATCTGAGTAAAAAATTTGCATCAATGCAAAAGACGGATGCGGGTTAGTTCAATTTTTTTATTTGTTTTGCTTAAAAAATGTCTTATACATATGTTAGCCCATTTCGCTACTCTTTCTTTTATTTCAAGCCACTTTAAATAAATCTTTTATTTTTACCTTCATTTTATTACAAAGCCCTGAACTGATTTTTATATTATTTTTTATATATTAATCTTATGTATAAAAAGATCTACCTACCCATGTACATATATTATAAAATTAGCTGTTTTTTAATAAATATGTGTATGTATTCATTTCACACGTTAAAAAATTGGTTTTTTTTTATTTAAATGAAAAAACAAAAATTACCCCCCAAGATCTCTGTCTTCTTGGTCTGGCTACAAGCTTAGTTAGTAATATACAATCTAATATATAAAATTCTTCTGTCACGGGGTACGTAATCGAACTCCTTCGAAACGGCTCGACCGATTTTCATGAAATTTTGTATGTATATTTTGTAGGTATGAGAATAGGTCGTAAAGTATATTTCAACCTCCTACTAACAGTGGGCGTGGCACCTCCCATACAACCCAAATTTGCGATATCGAATATCTTTGGAGTTATAAGCAGCTTAGCCTCGGAATTCGGTATTCGACAATTTACACGTGCCGCTTCGCAGATAAAATTTTGTGAGAGTTGGACAAGGGGGCGTGGCACCTCCCATACAACCAAAATTTGCGATATCGAATAGCTTTGGAGTTATAGGCCGCACATCATTGGAATTCGAAATTCGACCACAATTTACACGTGGCGTTTTACTGATAAAATTTTATGGGAGTTGGACAAAGGGGCGTGGCACCTCTTATACAACCCAAATTTGCGATATCGAATAGCTTTTGAGTCAATCAAACAAAGCAAACAAAGCCTCGGAATTCAGCATTCGAACTCAATTTACACATGCAGTTTTACTGATAACTTTGTATGGCGTTGGACAAGGGGGCGTGTCACCTCCCATGCAACCAAAATTTGAGAAATTCTACAGCTTTTGAGTTATAGGTCGCACAGCCATGGAATTGAGTATTCCACCACAATTTACATATACAGTTTCACTGATAACATTTTATTCGCGTTTGGCAACGGGGCCGCGGCAGCAACGCGCCGGGTTTAAGCTATCTATTTATATAAAATGGAATGTGTGTTTGTTTATTTGTTTGTTTGTACCTTATAGGAGACCAAACCTCTGGACCGATCTTCCTGAAAATTTCACAGCATTTAACTGGGACTCTGGCATGATTAATAGGGTACTTTTTCGACCGCGCCCACTTTTACGCCCACTTTTTTAATTCAGATACTTACTTATACCACTAACAATGTTTGCTATACAAAATACTTTTTTTGTAATATGTATTTACCTAAAGTTTTATATAGTTTTTATCTACAGGTAAGGTAGCCATAGATTTTTTATTACCAAATCCCCCTTTTTCGCCCCATTTTACTTTAATTATAATAAATCTGCTTTCAATCTATATATATAAAAATGAATGTCTGTCTGTTTGTTTGTTTGTTTGTGCTTTATAGGAGGCCAAACCCTTTGACAGATCTTCCTGAAACTTTCACAGCATTTTACTATGAATCTGGAAAGAATAAAAGGCTATATGAAGTTTTTATTTGACAAAGGGGCGTGGCACTGCCCATATAACCTAAAAATTTAAATCGCCATATTTTGGGCATTTTTTGACCTACATTGATGCTATTTGGTACATATGGTAATGGCATAGTTAGGAATACGTACCAGGAGAAAAGTGGGTGGGACCACGCCCCTTTTTAGGAAAATTGAAAATCGCAATATAGTCTTAACTACTGTACCGATCATCATTAAATTTTCACAATAGGATATTCTTACGAAATAATAAATTCTTGACTATATAAAGTTGTGAGTGGACGAAATGGCGTGGCCTCGCCCATATAACCCAAATTTTAAAATCGTCATATCTTGGGCATTTTTTGACCAACGGCGGCAGTATTTGCTATATATGTTATTAGCATGAATAGAAATACGTACCAAAAGAAAAGTGGGCGCAGCACGCCCCTTTGTTTGCGATATATTGGAGGCTGGACCTGATAACCGATCTTAAATTTTCACAGCGTTCAGCTTTGACTCAGGAATACTTATTACATGATAATATTTTTCGACCATGCACACTCTGCACCTACTTTTTTACTACGTTTATTAACGGCTATACCACAAATCATGTCATTAAAATCATTAAAATACATATTAATTAAAATAGTGGGGTAGCTCAATTCTCTTTCTTCTGCCACTGTCTTCAAAACAGCTGATTTTATAATACGTGTTAATTAAAATAGAGAGTGGGGTAACCCCATTCTCATTCTCCCACAACAGACTGCGAAACAGCTGATTGTGTAATTGCTGCTTTTTGATTGGTCTAAAAATAAAAAGGGGGAGCATGAAGCAAATTACATGCGATTCAGCGCTGAATTCTAATTGGTTTACAACAAAAAAAGAGGCGAAGCATTGCAATAATTAAATTAAATAAATAAATTTTTGTAAATACATAAATACTTTTAATTTTATTTTAAACGAGGGGGTAGCGAAGCACACCGGGTTCAGCTAGTATTAGAATAAGAAATTTTGTTTTCTTTTTAAATTTTTTTAAAAGTAAATAACCTGTTAGAAATTGCAACATGATGCGCAAACTGCTTTTGCAGCACAAGCAGAATGTTCGAAAAATGCCAATTTCGCAGCACTGCAAATGTAAAACATTCTAAAATGTAATTTTTCTATCAAACGTCACTCATCATTCGCATCAAAGAAACTCACGCTGCAATTTGGACACTTTAAAAATTCCGGTTGAGCGCATACTGCAAATCGTGATGCATTTCCGAACTTTATTTTGTTTAACTAATTTACGTTTATATTTTTATGTTTATAATAAAGTGAAATATTATTTGATATTATTAAACATAATTTGTTTTTATTTTGAAAGAAAGTTGAACTTTTCTAAAATACAAAATATCGTAACTTTTTAATTAACTTATATAAATTCAATATTTTAAAATTTAGCAAATATCGTTATTAAGCACCGTAAAGGTTATGATTTTTATTAAAACAGTCATCATACCGCAATTGCCACTTTCTAATTAAATCCTGTTTCGATTTGGTTTAATACGGTGATGTATATTTTTTCAATCATAAAATTAACAAGTGTTAAGGCTTGCCAACTGTCCCGGAATCTCGGTTATTTTTACACGTCCCGCAGAGAGCAACTGACGGACGCTAAATATCCCGTAATAGAAAATATATTTTTTAATACCTATTTTTACTTTAAAATTTATTAATTTATATATAATATTTTCTTAATTAATTTTTATTTGTGAAAAAAACTTAACTGTCAACACATGTAGGTTAATATTACTACGATACCACAAACACTTTTTATTTACTCTAGGAACTGTCTTATCTAATTAGACATTTGGCATCAATTTAATGGTACTATAATGGCACTACTCAATTGAACAGCAAATTGAACTCAATTGAATAACAATTTACTGATCGTTGAGTAAAGTCAAGTGTGCAAAACAAAATGTGTTTTAGATATATTTGTGTTTTTAGTATCGGGTAAGTTCATTTATCGTTAATTAATATATAATTTAATAAATGGAGATTACTTTTTCCTTTTAATCCACCAGAAATACGTCATTATGTCTTAAAAGCGCATAAAATATGCGAAATACGTCATTATGTCTTAAAAGCGCATAAAATATGCAAAGCGCACTTGTCAATACAAAAAACAATGGGAGAAAGAATTCCAATATGTTAAAAAAGTAAAAGCTTCTAAAACATTATCCATTATCAATATGACATCCGAACGTCTTTTTTTATTAGCGAAATGCGACGATGGTTAATCTGAAATTTCTGCATCACTGTCAATCAAGAATTTTAATTTATTATCCTTATCAAAAATAAAAAGACGACGAGTAGAAAGATTTGAGACACTATTGTCTGTCGTCGCGACAACAGGTGATTTTAGTTTGACGAAGTAGATTTTGACTTTGAGCAAGCGCATGGTTGTTCGCATTTTCTAGCTTGATTACCGAAACGATAAAGGTATTTGCAAAGCCAGTTGGGGTTGTTTGGTGAGTTAGATCTGTAAGGCGAAGGGCTTCTTACATTGTTGCGAAAAAGATCAAATATTTTGGTGGTTGATCGAGCTAATTTCAACATCAAATTTTTTAAAATTTTCACACAATAATGCTGAAGTTTGCATCAAATTTTGTACCATCGAATCTGTACAAAAATTATTTAAAGGTAAATTAACAGAGGCCAGTCGTCACTACTTAACATTTCTCAAATGTTATCCGCATATAGTACTACTTCGTTAACAATAGTTAAATTTGTTGCACTTAAAGCGACTACTAGATTCTTAGGTAACTTTCTCAACCAAAGATTCCTAAGTATTTCTGGACTGAAACTTGAACCAGCTAGTTGTACAAATGACTGATAGAATTCCGATGGCTTACGATTTCTCATTTCGGAGTGCGACAAAATTTTTTCTATCCTGGTATTTTTACTTAAGGAGTACCTTTCAATTAAAGTCTTCTTAAGTTCCGAATAACGGTTATTCTAAGGAGAATTTTGAATAAAATCCAAGACTAATAATAAGATCCTGAGGAAGCGCGGTAATAATGCATTCATATTTTGTTACTTCTTGTGTTCAAAATCATCATGCTTCAGGGCAACTTGTCCAAAACTGAAGAAGTTTCAAAGATGTGGCATAAATTTCAAAATTTTCATCCTGACTTTAACTGGGTAGAAAAGATGTACTTGTAGATGGATAATTCACTGCAATTGTTGGTAACATACTGTCCGATGTAAGATTAATAAGTGTGTTACTTGTGTCTGAACTCATTTGTTTATATTTGGGTGGAGAACGAAACATTTTAACGGAGGAGGAGTTTACAATGTAAACTAAATAAGATTTTTAGAATGAATAAATATGAGCTGATAAATATATAGTATTTAAATATCAAAATAGTTGCAGAAGAATTATACTTATCGATGTTGAATAGAATTTATCTTTAATTTTATATTGCTGAATTTTTTTCCTTATATTCATGTCTGCATTAGTAATTATGATTACGTCTTAATGTTGTCTTTTTAGTGTTTTTGAATATTTTAAGTATAAATAACAATAACGTTTGGATTTCTATTAAAAAAATAAAAAAATAATAATTAATAAAAATTATATGCAATTATTTTTGCAAAAACCCACAAATTAAGAGAAAGAGTTATTAACGGTCCCTGCGTGTAATGCAGCTAAATGCCATTATTTTACAATTTTGGCATTTCAGGATCCCCAATCATGAATTAAAAATACCGAAATCCCGGGATTTTCCAAAACCCTTTGGGATTGAAGCCCTAGTGTTTGTGAAAGACCAATGACAGGTCTTCGTGGGAGAGAAAAAAGTACTGATCGACGTTCACGGCATTCACAATAATAAATAAAATCGTTGGTGCTCATTATTGTTCTCAAATAAAGCCAACAACCTTTTTCGTCTGATATTCTTTTTTACATGTACTTTAACCTCAAATTAAAACTCTGATAACTGCCGATAAAGGACATAACAGTGTCTGACGGGGCAGTTAGTTTAAAATAAAATATTAAAAAAAGGCATTGTTTTCAAAACATAATGTGTTTTTTTCCTTTTATTTATTGGGTGCATCTTCTTGTTGTAACTTTATTAAGAACTCACTTTAAGAATTTAAGTTATTAAAATATGTCTTCAATGCTATCCTCTTTCTATACATTCAAAGCTGATTTTCATCATGTTGGCGTGAAACATTTGATGTATTAAATTTTTTTATTGGTGAAATTTTCGCCTATGCTATGAAGTTACTACAAAGAAGACATACATATTGTATTACAAATACAAAATCTCTTTGCATAATCTCTTTTTTTTTTCTGTGGCTACAAAAAATGGAAATCAGAATTAGCATATGTTGAATTTTAAATATGTTGCGGAAAGTGTTGTTAGATCTGAATGTTAAAAAAACCCATTCCTTTACCTCAGCTCATTAAAATTGCTAATCGTTTCTTGGCACAAACATCTCTACCATTTCAAACTTCATTATGAGGTTAAAATTATGGGTATTAACAAATTTAATTTTTAGCTCTAACTGAAGTAAGTATGAAGAACAAATCCGCTATGAGTCAATTACACATTAAAGAAGACAGACTATTTTGACAGTATTTTAGTTTTTGTTTTAAGAAATTCTGAATTATAAAGCTAAGGGTACCAAAAGAAACAGTGATTTTTAATAATTTATTTTAAATATCCACACCCCTATGCTGCAAACTTTTGTAGCTGTTTCTGTTGCTAATGCACTGGATTCTGTTCCGGTTTTTATTTATGTTTCTTGCGATATCGCGCCTTTAGCTGTTAACAGTAATACATACAACCGCAACCTGAAATCACAAAAACACCGCATTTTTAGGACGTACTACTTTCGTCAATATGCAAACATCAATTTATTGTTCCATTGATTTGAGAACCGCGTCGTTGTCAAGGTTTATGAAATCTTTATCAGGGACACGGAAATAGCTGAAGCGGTTAATGTGAAACTGGAAGCTAATAGTTGTATTCTTGTATTTTCGTAGATCAACCTTCATTTTATTTTTGTAGCATTTCTTGAGCCAGCTGCAATAAAGATTTTTGGATCTTGGTAAGCTCCTGTCGAAAATTCAAAATATCTTGCCAATAAAATGTACAGAGCTTAATGCAAAGGAAAATCGTAAAACAATGCAAGTTTTTGAAAATTAATGGCCTAAAGATATTGTGGGAAAATTCGTAGTTGACTTTGCGATGTAGAAAAAGTGTTATAAAAGAAAATCCTTGTTCGCCCTCAATATTCACGCCTCATAAACATATACTCCGTATTTGTGCAGACACTGTTCGAAGATCTCAAAAGAAAGACGAGCGAAATAATTTATTGATGCTCTCAACAACTGCAACAAGCAATTCTACCCATCAATATATCGGTTCCTACAAATTTCCGCAACCCTTCCGATTTCAATGGCATCAAGCGAACGCTCATTTTCATCTTCTGCCGGTTTTCTGATCTTCTAAATGTAAAAGTGCTGCTCTGATTCAAAATTTCGGATCCTCAAATTCTCTCTCTAAATTTGTTTTATAAAACTGCGAATTGATTTTTAGAATTATTCTGTCTCGCAAAATGCCCAGTAAAAGAGGCTCCTCAAATTGTTTGGGTGAGAGAATCGTAATAATATTGTTATTTGAAGCAATTGATTAAGTTTGACTTTAATCTTGTTGCAATCAACAGTTCGAATTCATATTAATTTAGTTTGTTGGCTTTTGAAAGTAAAAATCAGCGCAAACAAGCGAAAATTATCGATTACAGACTTTTTCACAAAACGTAAGTTAATTATGTGATATGGGCACATAACATTTGTACGCATTTTTTGTTATTAAAAATTTTAAAAAAGCAAAGAAATATTTAAACTTTTTTGTCCTGGTTTAATTTTTGGATAGCGTGCTAGTAGTACTATATTTAGTGTAAAAGGTGGAAGCGATCGAAAGTATTGTCCAAAGATATAAGCAAACAAAAGAGGACGCATTACGATACAAAAAATTAAAGTAGTTTTTCTCTGCATTAATATAAGCAAAAAATTTGGAAAGTATGCACGAGTTTTTTTATTAAAAATATTTTAATGTTTTCTGGAATGATGTTTCTATATATTCATAATTGTTTCATTGAAAATTCTTTTTTAATTATTTTTATACAAGCTATAATAAAATACGTTACGATACATACGTTGCGATACAGATTTTTCCCTTCAAAGAAGTAAAAAAATTTCATAGTTTTATTAATTTAATTGAACTTAGAAATCATATAAAGTGTAATTCAAGTCCGTAAAAATAGTAAACAGAAGCAAATTGAATTAAACATTGTATTATACGAATATTTATTATACTTATAAAATTACTCCTTTTCTAAAATTTTTCATATTTTGTCACCATTTATCTACTTTTGTGCCATTCATAATTTTTTTTGCCATTTTTTCAAAATTCAAATTGAGATGAGCTCTCAGTACTCTCACAATATAAATTTAAACATTATTATTTTATTAACAGAGAAACTGTTATGAAGGTTTTATAAAATTTTCAGTAACATTTTATTTTTCAGTCGCGGTAGACCTTTTGGTGGAAATGCCCATATGAAAACTATTTAGTTGCATATTTTTAAATAAAATACTTAAGAATCGATTTGATATATAGTAAAACGAAAAGTTTTTATTAAATCATTCCCGATGCCAACCATTGCTTAATCGTTTTCATTTAACGCGAGAGTGTTGAAGGGCACTCGTTTTACTTTAACCTTGTGTTGAGTGTTTCAATAAACTTCATGTTGCTCCCCGGTGGTAGATGGACTCATAACCAACTATTTCTTTAATACACTGTAGCTGCGAGGCCTCTGTTTACAGTTCTCTTATACATTTGTTCGGACACGGCCTCTAAAGCACTGGCATGTTCGCTAAAACACTGATCACATCTATCTCACACAGTAAGCGACAATGGGAGTAGGTAAAACAAGATAGGTGAGGACAAAAACATGACACCCAATGGTGAAAACAAAAAACAAATAATAAAAATCTGCCGCCACTAATTATTTTTTATAATAATTCCAGCAATTTAATAAACAGGTGTATTAGCTTTTTTTAGCATTTTAGAATTAACGCTATTTAAGACTTAGTTACATTATTTATATATCTTTGTTCCGGTTTTGAAATGATTAATTTTACAAATAAACTTCACTGCAAAAGTTCCTGTTAGAAAACACGATGTTGCTACACAAACGAATAAAGTCAATTTGTTGTTGGAACAATGAAAAAAGTTATTAAACTTAAAAACATATGCAAGATTTGGTCATATCCCGATTACAGTTCTATATTACAATATCATTACCCACAAATTCTTACAATTGGTGATCTCTACTCTTCTCTTTTTGAGCTCAGCTAACACAATGCAACAAAACACCGCTAGCTAAATAAGGAAACAAAAAGTAATATATTCTGGACATAAACAAACCAGTGTTATTTTTGTTTTTATTTAATGCTTATTGATATTTTTCGTTGAATAAAATATAACGTAAATAATAACAATATACTTTATCGATAAATTGTACAAACTTTAATATTTAAAATTTTTGAACAACTGTTTTTCGGATCTTCTAGAAGAAAAACGAGCATCTTCTAAAAATTTATTATTTCCCTCTCTGCTATGCAAATACAATATATATGTACATATATATGTACATAAATATTTTTAAAACCCCTCGAAATATTTTCCTGGATCCGCCCCTGTTCTCTGTTAATCAGTTTCTTATAACAGTCTTTAAAAATACATTTGACTTCATAAAACTTAAGGAGCCGTTCACTTACACCGGCAGCAGAGTAAAACGTTGATATTAAATTGCAAAAATAATAAAAAACAGCACACTTCACATAGAAAGAACGCACCGATATGCAGTAAAAATTCTTAAATAGCTTCATCCACCGTCTAAGGACAGGCACTGAACCATGCAGACAAATGGACGGACAATCTAAAGATGATGATGACGACGATAGAATCTGACAAAAGCGCAGCGACAACATATCTGCGGCAACTGCTTAAATAAACAAATCACGTGCGCAGCAAAATGAGCAGTGAAACTACAACAACAACAACAGAAAATACAAACACAAAAATAAAAATAGTAAAACTTCACGTGAAATCGAAAAGCTTAGTAAGAAAAAAGCATTGGAAAAATATGGCAACTACCAGCTTACTCTGCTACCTTGCTACACCTGTGCACTAGGAAGCGGTACTTAATATGTTACCTCAAAAGAAAAAACAACACACACATACAAACCCTTCTATAAACTACTCGAAATGATCAAAATTGTGTCGTGCAGAAGAAGCTCATTTGTAAAGCAGACTAAGGCTTAGCTTAGCGAGCAACATCATCAGCAGTATGAGTAACATCAACGACAACGACAACGACATCATCGCAGTTGTCGCCGTCGTCCTCATCATCGGCAGGATGTGAGAGGATAATGTCGAAAAGCTGATGTAGAATTCAGTTTAACACAAATATGCGGAACATGTTATTAGACAAAAAAATGTCATACTTGACATTAGTTGGTGTGCTGTAGAGAAAAGCGTAACGTGAGAGAAGAGTAACTAGAGACAAATGATAGTTACTACCTACTTGTAAAAATTTGTCGGTGATGGTATTATACTGCAGAACTGTAAGCGGGATGTGACAAAATCTGATTAGTATTGTTATAATCGAAAGATTATTTTTATTTAAAAAAGACAATTTCATTTCTCTATGTAGCTACATCGTATTTTCTAACAGCAAGTTTTGCAGTGAAGTGTAATCGTGAAACTGATTAATTTTTACGTCTGAACAAATACGAAGTTTTTATATAAAATGACTAAGGATTTATTAATCATTCATTTTGATATTCTAGACATAAAGGTAACAAATCCGATTAGGAAATTGAAGAAATAGCGTTGTAAGCGACAAACGAACAAATATGTTTCTTTTTGCTTACTTCTGGTTAAAATGCTCTGACTTGGATATGGATTTTTTTATATATATATATATGCAGGTGCATTTTTTCGTTTCAATTCCGTTTCAAATCGTTTTTTTCAATTCCGAAAAAATTATACTTTTATCTCTTACAAGGTTATTCGCGGCAACGCTTCAAATGTTATTTGTAAACAGCTGTTGGAGGCTTCGCAGCTACACTGTATTTACAAAAGTATTTTTTTTTTAGTTTTTTTATTATAATTCTGAAGCATTGCAAGTTATATAAAGTTCTTTACAATGTTTAATATTTGAATGAACTTGTATAATTAAAAGTGTATAGAAATAATTAATTCCACATTCTATGGTTCACGGGGAACTAGAGGCAAATGAAGATTGAGTTTAGAAAGAATTTAGAACATTAAAATGTAATGATATAAGAAAATTCAAGATGAAAGAAGTACATGTATAAGTATTTATAGAATCATGCATAATTATTAAAAAGGAATGAGAGACAATTTTTTTTTCTTTTTTATATATACAAGTATACGAAGCTATTCTTATACATCAATGAGGTTATATAAAATTGAATACGAAACACTAAACAGCCCTTATCTTACTTCTCTTAGGAAATCTTTTTGCTTATTTCTTAGACACCTTGAACATACGATTCGGATGACAATTAAATAATCCTGGAGCCACAGAAGTGTAAAAGTTAAAAACAAGTTGCAGATTATGATGTGGAACCATCACCAAGCTTTGATTATTTGTTCTAAGGTTATTATTTGTATGACACCTATTGATAAGATAGCCGGATCTAGTGAAAAACTTTTTCAGGACTTTGAAATGGTACAAGAGATTTAATGGTAAGATGTTTAGATTTCTAAATAGTGGAAAACTGCTATCAGTAACACATTTTTTACATACAATACGGATTACATGTTTTTGAACAGTAAACAATGGATTTATTTTATTTTTGTGCGTGCCACCCTAACAATTGCCACGAGCAATTTCATTGAGCAAAATGTTTCAAATGATAATTTGTGGAAAATAGTGGAAAACTGCTATCACTAACACATTTTTTACATACAATACGGATTACATATTTTTTAACAGTAAACAATGGATTTATTTTATTTTTGAGCGTGCCCACCCTAACAATTGCCACGAGCAATTTCATTGAGCAAAATGTTTCAAATGATAATTTGTCGTATGGCCGCCATAAAGTTTTTTTCAGCGCAACAGAGTGATTACACAAGTTCATTTTCCAATCTATGGGAAAATATTTTTTAGAGCATGAGCTTTTGGGATCATAGGTGGACGTACAATTTGTCAAATAACAAACAAGATATTTTTTGCAGTTAGCCGAATAAAAAGTCAAATCTGGGAGAATGATCCCTTTTCCTCAAACATTGAAAATAATTTTTATTTTATTGCTTAGAACAAGCTTATGAGTTATAAACCAATATCTAAAGATTTTTAAATGATGGTTGACATGAACAATAGTTTCAGAGATTGAATAACAGGAAAAGAAGCATGCCGAATTCTCAATAACCCAATACCGAACCTTGAGAAACACCTTAGTTTAAGATTGCAAAATTACTTCGTTATGTCATGTACCCATTTACCACTGGGTAGCTTTGAGTGAACTCAACACCAATATTAGTTGCAACATATTTCTGTATATACGAGTATTCCACTTAGTCAAGATATCCTTTGGGGAACACGATAAGCTTGGAAATTATGTGACTTCATACGACTAATAGCTGTTTTTGTTATTGTTGTTAATAATGTTGTATGTTTAGTGTTGCCAATGCAATATTTTTCTAATTTTCTTAGTTTTACATCCAAATTTGTAACATAAATTGATATTTCTATATTTTCTGTTCAGGTAACTTCAGTTTAAGTAAGTTCTTAACCCTAATATGACTCGCTACACCTAATATAACTCACTAATTGGCAGGGGCGGATTTGACCTGACATTACAATAGAACAAAATTAAAAAAAAAATATTTTTAAATTTTTACACACAATTACACAGTAATTTATACAAAATAATAAAAATAAAGATTTTCACTATGTGCTTGTGCGAAATCATTTATTGCGTCCTATTAACTTGGTTTTTCTGCTAATTGTGCTTTAATATTTAATGAGGCTGACGGTGTTAGATAAAAAAGCGTTTTCCTGAACAGTTTATTTTTCTCTTCCTCTCAACTTTCATAGAACTTTGACGCAAACGTATGGATTGGTTTATGTGTCAACGAAAGAAGGTTGTTTATAAAAGCCAGACACAAAGTCGGCAGTTGAACCGAGCCCTGCGAATCGAGCGTTGATGGCGTGCTCCTCGTACGAAATACCGTCAACTACTACACGAATCGTTCTGTCCTTGAGGAAAGACATAGTCTATTGAGCAGAGTTACCATGAAATTAGTTTTGATATGAGCTCCTTATGCCACGCTCGATCAAACGCCTTTAAAATATCCAGAGAAACAACTTTGTTCTCCCCGAAAAAGTACACGCATTGGTTTAATTTTTCGGTTAAGAGCACCACAAGGCTAACTACGGAAACTATATTGACGATCACTGAGCAGTTGGATAGCTTATAACAGTGATAGTTTGATAGATTTGATTGTTTTGAAGGGGATTTTTATGCTCTTTAGAAAATACTTTTTCGGATGCTTTTAACACCGTGTTACACACATTCTGTCCTATGAACCAAATTTACTTTTTCGGAAAGGGGATAAAAAATAAAAATACACGTGTATCGGCGATTTTCATGTACACGTCAGAATTTTTTTTTTTTTAAGTTTGAAGTATATATTTTTTTTAATGGTTATCGTGTTTTTTAAGGTTTCAGTTTGTTAAAAAAACAATTTTTTTTATTACTTTTGTTTTATAAAAATAAAGAATTGTTACATTAAAAATTTTAATGTTTTTAAAAAAATTTAAGCCTTTTATTTTTGCGGTTGTAAGCATTTGCTTCAGTATCGCGACAAATAGACCAACAGTATTCGCCAAGCATATGCGTAATGTCTTTTCCTTTAAGCGCTTTTCAATAGCCGTAATGTCCTGATGGAACCTTTCGCCATGCTCATCGCTACAAGCTCCTAAATCATCAGGGAAAAAATCTAAATGATTGTGAAGAAAATGGATCTTTAGCGACATTAAAATGCCCATTTCGTCATATGACTAAATCATTTTAGCGACAATATTTTTATAATTGGCAGCTCGTTTGTTGCCAAGAAACTGCTTAATAACGGCAACTGTACCTTTCCATGCACGTTGTTCGATAGCATTTAGTTTTGATGAAAATTCAGAACTTGCAATTATTTGTTTTATCTGCGGACCATTGAAAACAACTTAAATAAAAAAATCATTAAAAAACATAAAGTTACTGAATGACTTCTTAAAAAAAAATACCTGCATGAATCTTTGCGCCGCTCAATTTCGGGAAAATTTTGCGCAAAGTTGCAATGGCCTCGCCATCACGATCCAGTTTTTTAACAAAATTTGATACGAGACCGAGCTTAATGTGTAATGGAGGCAAAATGATTTGAGACGGCTGCACCAATGGTAGATTCTCTATACTTTCTACGCTTTCTTTGTAGCATGTTCGCGGCTTCCACTTAAATTCAGTGTAATGCTCATCTCTTTTTCGACCTTCCCATGTACACAAAAAGCACTGGTGGGTTGGAAATCCACGCTTAACACCCATGAGTAAACCGACCACTTTCAGATCGCAGCATATTTTCCAATTATGCTCTTTGTACTTTATCAACTGTAATATTAATTCCATGCGTATGTTTCCTTGAGGTTTGTGGCATATGCGATCGGGACAGATGGATGTGTGTTGCCGATATGAAGCAGCACGACTTTAAGGCTGTTGACCGATGCATCGATGAAAAGTCGCCACTCCTCTGAAATATGTGGGTAACCGATTTTTGCAAACAGCGAATCAATGTCACAACAATAAGCCAAGTTTTTTCCCGATCTTCGTGCAATCTAAAAAATTGGTCATATGGAATAGTGCTACCTCGATCACGAGCGGCAGTTATTTTAAAATCAGCCGCCACTATATTCCACTGCTTAAAGCGTGATGCAAAGAGTTCTGCTGTTCTCCTCGACAAATTTCCGTCTCGTACGAGGTCATTGAAGTCGGCTTGCGTTATAAAATGCGGCATTGCAGTCCCAATTTCACTGGGTGTTGCAACAAATTTCGATACTTGTGGACTCTCGCATCTCGCATTCGATGGAAGAAAAGTTGATAGCAGTTTTGGTACAAGTGTTGATTCTGCATCGCTTATTTCGGGAATATTATCAAAAATCTCCAATAAAGCCATAACACGGTCTTCTGGTGAGTATAGAACTGCTGGAATTACCGATTCTACATTAGCGTAGCGAATTTTGTTGCGGTGAATGTATTGGTACCCTTTTGTTTGAGCAAAAGTTACACAAAAGTAGCACAATTCATTGCAGTGCTCCGTGCGTGGTAGCCAAATTGTTGGTACAGCGTACTTTATTGTTGACCTTCCATCAGTAAACTTGCACAAATTTCTGTAGCAATAGTCGCACACGACTTCCGGAGTATACCACAAGTAAGGAACATAAGCAGTCTTAAATATTTTCTGAAACGAATTCACCACTGTTTTAGTAATATTTTTTAAATTTTTACTTGGTGCGAATAAGCCACAAACGTAACAAAAGTTATTTCGCGTCGGACACTGCATTTTTGCAGATGAAATATATAGAAATACGTTTTCGCACAACAGAACTTAAAATAATATTGCAATTCCTTATTTCATCTGTCAGAAGGGGCCCTCAAACGATACTACATGTCCATCCGACCTGTCAAGTCATCACACATGTAGTATCGTTCGTGTGCAAGAAATCAAGGCGGATGGACATGTCCGATGGAAGTTGGATGGACATGTAGTATCGTTTGAGGGCCCCTAGACCAGTTGTAAGTGTTGTAAAAGTCAAAAACTGTTTAGTGTTAGAAGGTTACTATTGATTAACTACAACTATATCGAGTAGGATGGGTCAAAAAACATTTTTTTTTCCTAACGCTTTAGTAGTTTAAAAATTTGGAGTCCCTTCAAATTATGCTAAGAAAAGTGAAAAAAAATATTTTTTTTTTCAAAAATAATAAAAATTGGGGAAAATCTGAGAATTGATAAAAATTGTTTTTAAAAAATTTGACGTGCTACAGACATTTCCACGAGTCTGCCTGCAAAAAATCAGCTCGATGAGATCACTGAAAAAGGGTTAAAATTCGGTCCAAAGGCTTCCACACAGGCCACTACGAGCTTTATACTTCAAACTTAAAAAAAAAAATTCTGACGTGTACATGAAAATCGACGATACACGTGTATTTGTATTTTTTTCCCTCTTTCCGAATATGTGCATTTGGTACATATGACAGAAAAAAATTCATTTTTTGTAACACCGTGTAATTAATATGATTAAAAAAGCTTTTGTTTTGTTGCTGAGGGACATACGAAAAAACTGATGCAAATTTTATACTTAATAACTAAAATCCGAATATTTGCTGTAACAATACTTTCATCCACTTATGTCGTTAGTATCATATGGCAAAAATTTTCAATCAACTTAGAATCGCCAGCGAATCACTTAAAAGGTGAGACAATCGCCAACGAGCTCATTTAGGAGTCATCCGGGTATCGCCAACTGTAAGCAGCTGAGGCCATGAAAGCGATTTGCCGAGAAGATTCGCAAACGAATAGCCTACAGGGTTCGTAAGCGATTCGTGGGAAAAGTCGCATACTAATCGGCAAAAGGGTTCTTAAGCAATTCGCCGACAAGAGTGCCAAACGAATAGTTTTTAGCTGTTGTTGTTCTAAACGAATCGTTTGAAGTTGTTTTATAGGCGTTGTTCTTTGTAAAATCGGTAAACAAAAAGATTAACCACCGCAAGTTGTGCTGATATGAGTAATTTCAGCTTGTATTTTTTCAGAATATTTTAATAATTCAGTTTTCAGAAATTTCCAGAGTCTGCTTCATATTCCAACGATCGATTTAGAACATTATTAAAAAAGCCATCTTCCAACGATCGCCGGAATGACCGAAGAAAGATTTTAAAAAATGTTCTTTAATTGCGCATTCATCGCTTGGATCAAAAAGCTATCCATCTTCCAAAGAACCCTCAGGTGAATCGCAAGCGCTTCGCAAACTAACTTCTCTTCCAATCGACTTCCACATGTTTGCCGGGTATAATTTTATATTTACAGGGTTGTCCATATTCGAAGCGCCCATCTGGCAACACTGTAACTTTCCGCAGTGACGCCAAATCGACTAATGACATACCGCGTTTGAAGCGTCATTCCAAGCAAATGTTTACAATGGAACAGTACACGCCACGCGAACGCTCTCAAATTGTTGAAATTTACATTCAACAAACCAAGTCAACAGTGAAAACTCAACTCAATGAGCGATGAAGCTCATTTTCAGTTGAACGGAACGGTAAACAAACAAAATTGCCGTATTTATGCCACTGAAAATCCACAAGAGATTCAAGAGGTACCTCTTCACGATGCAAAAGTCACTGTTTGGTGCGGCGTTTGTGCTAAAATGCTCATTGGGCCGTTCTTTTTCGAAGATGATAGTGTCCACAGAGTTACTGTCAATCAGGAGCGTTATCGCGATATGATAAACAATTTTTTCATGCCAATCGTTCGTCGAAAGCGTATCAGGCACTACTGGTTTCAACAAGATGGCGCGCCACCACACACAAGCCGCACTACAATCGATTTTTTGAAGCAATTGTTCCCTGGCCGTTTGATGTCAAAAAATGGTGATTTCGATTGGCCGCCAAGATCACCAGATTTAACGCCTCCAGACTTCTTTTTGTGGGGTTATTTGAAATCAAAGGTTTACGTCAACAAGCCAAAGACCCTAGAAGAGCTGAAAACCAACATCCGTCAAGAAATAACCGCCATTCCCATTGAAATGTTGAAGAAAACCATGGAAAATGCTGCAAAACGGGCACAATATGTCGTAGAGGCCAATGGCAACCATTTACAAGATATCATATTCAAGAAATAATTAAAGCAAATCTACTTGAACCCAATTAAATGATATTCATAACGAACAGACAAAAAATTGTGGTTTCTTTGTATATATATACTGTATATATATAAAAGGCAAAACGATGTGTGTCTGTATTTGTGATGCCTATAGACTCCAAAACTACTGAACCGATTGACCTGAAATTTTGGCAGTCGATTTGCTTCAGGTACTTTTGTGATGGTTGAGAAAAAAATTGCCACACCCCCTTTAACCGCCCCCAAATCAATAAAAATGCTATATTTCCGTAGGGTTGAGTCGTATAAGGCTAATATTTTTTAATTTAGTTTGTACGGTTACTGTCGACAACTGTACTAAAAATGGGTTTCCGCGCCCGCTTTTACCGCCCACAATTCAACGAAAATGCTTCATTTCAGACGGTTTTGGTGGTATAAGACTTAATGTTGGTAATTTAGTTTGTATGGTTACTGTCGGTAACTGTATAAAAAGTTTATATCTACGCCCCCTTTTACCGCCCACAAACTAATGAAAATGCTTTATTTAATACGGTTTTGGTCGTATAAGACTTGAATTTGGTAATTTGGTTTGTGTGCTTACTGACAGTAACTGTACGAAAAATTGGTTTCCACTCCTCCTTTTTCTGCCCACAAATCAGTGAAAATGCTATACATAAAAGCAGTTTTGGCCGTATAAGACAAACACTTTAAACTTAAGTTTGTATGGTTACTTTCGGCAACTGTACTAAAATGGGCGTTATCACTATATAGCCAACCCCACTTTTTGAGAAATCATTAAAATTGACTACTGGGTCGATTGAGTTAAAAATTTGGCTAAGTTTGTATGGTTACTGTAAGTAACTGTACTAAAAATTGGTTTTCACGCCCCCCTTTTACCACCCACAAATCAATGAAAATGTTTATTTCATCGATTTGAGTCGTATTAGACAAACATTTTGTAATTTAGTTCATATGGTTCCTCTTGGCAAGTGCACTTAGAATAGGCCTGTCCCATTTTAGTTAAACTCACTTTTAGCGGGGTCAGCGTCGATTACGACATGGTTTAACGGAAATAATTTTGCCGCACCCTTTTTTACCGCTTACAAAACAACTGAAATACTATATTTCGCACGGTTTTGATCATATTAGACTAAAATTTGGTTATTTAGTTTATATGATTACTTTCGGCAACTATACTAAGAATGGTGAATATATTTGGCATTTCTTGACATTTTCGTATATGGGAGTAAGGCGGTCTGTGGCAGAATATGTAATACTAGTACATCAATAAGAATGCTGTATTAATCAGAAAATTCTGATCGTCATGCATTGATGCTTCAAACGGAAACGTCTAGCATGTGCTTTGTTCGAAGGTCAATGTACACTTTTACAAATTCACAAAACGATCATAAAAAAATTCATTGAATTGGGTCAGGACAACGTCTACTATAACAATAACATTAACTATGAATATATAGATAAGGAAATAGATAAGAACATAGATTTATGTATATTATTTTGAAATAGTTAGAAATATTTGAAAAATTTTTCACAGAAATTATTTTTAAGCTATAAATATTTTAAAATATTTTTCACAGATATTAGTTTTTAAGCTTAGAACATGGTAAAAAATATAACAAGAACATTTTAAGAAAATTAATTTTTATCAAAAAATCATGGGGGTATAGGTGGCCCATGATTTTTGATGATAGAAACTGTTTAAGTGTCAAAATGGAGCAATAAATGATATTATATGAAAAAGTACGGACAAAGAATATTAAAAAAAAATTAAAATGTAAAAAAAATGTACAACCAAAACAACTCTTGGACTATTTTTGAGTGCATGTTGGATATTTTAGAGGTTTTTTGAAAATAATATTAAGCATTGCATTGGTGAGGTAACGGTAAAAATTTTTTAATTTTCCCAATTTACTTGATTAAACTTAATTGAACTTTTAAACAAAAGAATTTGATGAAAATCAATTTGAAAATGGTGGAAATGTTTGCTTTCTAAGTAAAAACTTGAAATTTCAATTGTTGTTTTCTGATTTTGAAGCTTAAGAAAATGAGTTATACTGAGAAAATCTATATTTTTTGAGATATCGCAATATTTTTTGATATCACAATAACAGGGTTTTTTAACATACCTAATATCCGTGCAAAATATTTTCGAAAAACTTTTATTTACCGTGACTTTCCATACAAAAATGCATTGTTATGCATTGAGAAATATAGTTTTATAGATATCACTATAAACTTCATATCACTATCACTAAGTTTAATATCACTAAGTTTAAATCATTCTTGATTTTAAATACAAATTCTAGTTGTTTGAAGCTTAAAATCGTTTATTGAGCTTTAGTTCAGGTTAGAACAATTGATGTAACGAATTTTTTTCAAAGAAACAACAGCAACAACATTTTCAATATAAAGGAAAATAAAACATCACTAGCTGATTAATTAGTTAGCTGATTGATTAACTAGTTAGAGCAATTAATTGTTCTAACCTGATCTAAAGCACAATAAACGATTTTAAACTATCAAACAACTAGAATTTGCATTTAAAATCAAGAATGATTTAAACTATCAAATATTTAGAATTTGTATTTAAATCATAGAAAATCAACATAATAAATAACAAGGTCATATAGAAAACTCTAAGCTGTATATTAATTTTATTTGTTGTTAAACAATTGTAACCTTTTCTTAAAATAGTTTTTATTAAGCTGCAACAATAAACTAAATAATAAACGGCAACTCAACTGCACTACCTTGATTTAAGTACAAGATTCAATGCATATTTTAGAAATTTTTGGCAAACGGGTGAAAAAGAGAGGGGGAAAAAGACAAGAACAAACGACGCATCAAGCGAATTTGACATTAATTTCAATTCGATTCTTGATAAATATAAAAAAGGACTTAACAATTATATAGAAAACGGTTTAAAGGTACAAAAACATGTCGCTGGAACAGTGACATTCATGGCTTGTTGAGTTGTAATTAGGATGGCAATTTTTGGAGTTTTTCGATCCCGGGATATTCGGGATGTGAAAATACAATCCCGGGATCGTCCCGAAATTCAATATGTTTTTATTTCGTTATTTTTTTTTTTTTTTGCAAAAAGTACAACACATTCACTTCTAGAGTACATACTCTGTATTTAATTGATATAACAAAGAAGCACAATTTGTACCAATTCAACAAAAAAAAACCAAACATAAAATTTGACCAATCATATATCTTCAATAATTTATAACATAGTTTTTGTAATACATGCACAAATACATTTTTCGGTTTAAGCTTAGTGTAGAAGCGAAAAAAATCTTCCGTGCATCGCGTTTTTGACAGCGAAAAGGTAGCGACATTTAGTTCGCCAAGTTCACAACCATGATTGGAGAGTAAAAATTTCAAAATTTCGCTGCCTTTTATATAACCGTACATTGAATTGGCGTGGAAATTTGACATTCAACAATAACGTTCAACTAACACATTCAACAAACACTTTATAACACTTTATAATTTACTTTATTATGGTAAGTATGTGTTAGTGTTGAGTCTACACCAAAATTTTGCGTGTAGAATTAAATGCCTATAAATTTTTGTTCCTACAGCATACTAAGCTTTAGCAGTAATTGCTTACATAAAATTATTTTAAATCAGTATTTAAACAGCAATTGTTTTAAAATTAAATTTTTTTAGATTGATTATTGTTCAATTATCCTTCAATAAATCAATTCCGCTTATAATACAGATTCTACAGCGCTTAAAACCTGGTGCGCCAGAGTAAATTTAACTAAGAAGATTAACTTTAAGCACGATTTTTCTCGAAACATACTTTTTTAAAACTGGCTGCACTACTGAAAACAAACTATTCTACCAATTTATTCGACCAATTCGAAAATTTATTTTAATCTGTTCCTATTATAATTCTACACATCTTTTAACAAAATTAGCGTCTTTGGTCAAATATAATGTCAATTTTTCCACTTTTTTTCCACGCTTCGTATTTTTCTTAATATTCTATTTTGGTAAAAGATGTGCATTCAAGAGTCTTTCTTCGAAAAACATTTAATATTCAGGCGATCAGCGTGATGATGTAACATTACCATGCAAATTAAATTTTTTGTGTATGTAATAAAATTTTTTAAAAAACATCTTCTAAAATATGCCTTAATTTTAACCGCTTTGACCTAAAACCTCCCTTTAATTATATGCTATAGCATATTCAAATTAAAATAAAAAATTCAATACATTTAAGTAAAAAATAAATACAATACTCTTTCTATTTAGAGCTTAGCATTAAAATATTCCTTCTTTTGATCAAAATACGATCTTTATGGAATTAAAGCATTAATCGTTTTATACCCTAACTTAGACCTTAATTTATTGCGTATAAGACCTGCAGAGAAGAAGCACCGCTCCGCCTCAACGCTTGTTAGTTCGATCGTTGAAAGGGGGATATATTTATTTATTTATTTAATTATTTATTTATTTATTTATTTATTTATTTATTTATTTATTTATTTATTTATTTATTTATTTATTTATTTATTTATTTAATTATTTATTTATTTATTTATTTACTTGATTGCTAAACCTTAACAGGTTTTATAGCAAATTTAAAATTATAAAATAAGATATTTAATACAATTCAAAATATAAAGTATGATTTTGATTGAAATCATGTATTATTAACAAACTAAAAAGTTTTAATAAATTGCTTAAAGTATATAATTTTATTATAGTACAAAAAATAACAAAAAAAAAGTTAAGTCAAAATCGATAATATCAGACAGCAAAGCAGGGTTGCGTTTTCAAGACAAACAAGGTCAAGTTAGCAACAATTTTTGTACACGGCAGAGTCGTGTGACAAACAAGGTCTCATACCCAATAAAACACCACTCCAATAGGTATATATATAATATATATCGTTCTGTCTTCCTGAAGCCGGTGAGATCCTGGCTTGACGGGGTGGTTACTCGACAAACTAGGTCAACTTCACCAAACCAATTTTCATAAAATAAAGAAAACCAGTTGCGAACGCAGGCACCAAGACAAACTAGGTCTTATCGGCCACTCATATTAATATATTACAAATCGATCTGACGTAGTGTTTCAAGAGGTAAAAAGACACCAAGACACCACGGTACCGTTGACAAATGTAGTCACAATCATCATGAAGATAAGAGGCAATTGAAGATCCCAGGCTTAGGTCCATTCAGATTATTTAGATGTTTATACACCAAAATTTTCCATTTTACGCTTAGGTCCATTTATCCATTTAGATTGTTATATTAATGATAATGTGTTTACAAATCACAAGATGCATCAGATATATGTTTGAAAGAACTTTACATAATCAACGTCGGTACTGTAGGTAATCTATAATTTTATGTTTGATTGAGTCCATGGATTCACTGAAGGATATAACATCAGATACAAAATTAAAATCACCGCAAGCGCTTCTAAGAGGTTCATTTTGCAAATAATTAGTTCTACAAAAGTTCATGTGGAGTAACTCAAAAGATCTTCTAGGACGAAGAGGAATATTAAAATATACTTTACTCAATAAATATGGACTGTTGACATATCCATGTAAAAGTTTTGTAATCCAACAAGCATTTATCATTATTCTCCGATTTTTTAAAGAAGGAAGATTTAAGAGTTGTAACCGATATTCATAAGATGGTAAGTGAAAATCAGTATTACAATAAAGATAGCTTAAGCAAAACAAAAGAAATTGTTTCTGCACTGATTCAATGTTGTCTATGTAACAAACGTATCGTGGGCACCAAACAACTGAAGCGTATTGTAAGAAAGGCCGAACTAGGGAAGTGAATAAGGTTTTCGTTATGAATGGATCATTAAACTCTTTTGCTCAACGTTTAATAAATCCTAAAGTACTATTGGGGGTTGGAATTAGTTTTAAAGGTTTTCTAAGAGATGGCGTAACTATCAATAGATCGCATCGGGCACACCTGTGACTATATTTATTTCAAAGCACATTGTCTAAGCTTCATTTTTCAGTATGTGTCATTCCACTGAAGTGTAAACAACATATATTTTTTTCTCTGTGAACATGTCGACTTTCGTTCCAACAAAACGCAATTTGCGGGAAGGTTTACTTTTGTGCTTCCATTTGAAGAAAAAACCGGTTGAAGCACAACGCACGCTTACTGAGGCTTACGGGGACTATGCTCCATAGATTTCTACTTGTGAGTACTGGTTCCGTCGGTTTAAAAGTGGTGATTTTGATACGGAAGACAAAGAGCGTCCGGGCCAGCCGAAAAAGTTTGAAGATGAGGAATTGGAGGCTTTGCTCGATGAAGACCCGTGTCAAACCCTTCAAGAATTGTCAGAATCATTGGGAGTCGACTTATCAACGGTCGGCAAACGCTTGAAGGCCATGGGAATGATTCAAAAGCAAGGAAATTGGGTGCCGTACCAGTTGAAGCCGAGAGACGTTGAACGGCGATTTTGCATGTGCGAACAACTGCTTCAACGGCATAAAAGGAAGAGTTTTTTGCATCGTATTGTCACTGGCAATGAAAAGTGGATCCATTACGATAATCCTAAGCGAAAAAAATCGTGAGGACCACCCGGCCATGCATCAACATCGAGGGCCAAGCCGAATATTCATGGCGCCAAGCTTATGCTGTGTATTTGGTGGGATCAGAAGGGTGTCGTGTACTATGAGCTGCTAAAACCTAACCAAACCATCACTGGGGAACGCTACCAACAACAATTGATGCAATTGAGCCGAGCATTAAAGGTTAAACGGCCGGAATATGCCAAAAGACACGACAAAGTGGTTTTTCAACATGACAACGCACGGCCACATGTTGCAAGAACCGTCAAGGGAACGTTGGAGGCGTTGAATTGGGATGTGCTACCCCACCCGCCTTATAGCCCAGACATAGCCCCTTCCGACTACCACCTATTCAGATCGATGACGCATGGCTTTGCTGAGCAGCGCTTCACTTCTTACGAGGATACCAAAAAATGGGTCGATTCGTGGATTGCCTCAAAAGACGAATCGTTCTTTCGGCGCGGAATCCATATGCTGCCAGAAAGATGGGAAAATGTTGTAGCTAACGATGGACAATACTTTGAATAATATACATTGTACCGTTGTTTCTAAATAAATGCTCAAAAACCGAAAAAAAACCTTTAAAATTAATTCCAACCCCCAATATTTGCTCTATTTATTATTTTATTTACATGAATATTAAAGCGTAGTTTAGGATCCATTGTAACTCCAAGACCATTGAAAATATCTAAGGACTCGAATGGATAACCACAAATTTTGAAGGTACATTCAATTGGTGGTTTGCGCGAGAAAGACATATGCTTGCATTTCTTCATGTTGAGGTTCAAACGGTTCGTTTTGCACCAGTTATGAAGATGATCAATATCGGCTTGTAAAAATACAGCGTCATTATCATTTTTAAAAGATAGGAAGAGTTTGACGTCGTCAGCAAACATTAAGATGCTAGAATGCATTATGACAGATGGCAAATCGTTTATAAAAAGTAGAAACAGAAGGGGCCCAAGATGACTTCCTTGAGGTACTCCTGAAGTAACAGGAAACTCATGTGATTTCTTGAGCTTAAAAATAACAGATTGTGTTCTGTTGCTTAAGTAAGATTCAATCCACTTTACCAACGGTATAGGAAATCCAACAAGATGTAATTTTAAGATCAATAGTTTGTGATTTACAACGTCAAAAGCTTTGCTAAAATCCGTGTAAATAACATCAGTCTGCATGCCTTTTCCAAAGTTTTCTATAGTTTTTGATGTATATTCGAGAAGGTTAGTAACAGTAGATTTTCCAGAAAGTAATCCATGTTGGAAAGGAGACATTAAAGATTTAACGCTATGCGATAGTCGTGATGTAACAATTGCCTCTAAAAGTTTAGGCAAAGAGCTTAATTTTGCGATGCCACGGTAGTTATCAATTAAAGACCTATTTCCGGATTTATGCAGCGGAATGATAAATGAATGCTTCCAAGCTGCAGGAAAATAGCAGGATTTAAATGATGAAGTAAATAGTAAAGAGATTGGAGTTACTAATTCTTCACAGCAGTATTTTAATATGCATGAAGGTACGTTATCTGGATCACTTTTATATGATGTTTTAATATTTTTTAAAAATGATAAGACTATGTTTGTGTCAATTATTGGGAAATAAATATCCCCAGATTGAATATTAAAAGGATAACTTAAAGAATCATAGGACGATGATGAATAAGTCGTCTTGAAAAAGTCAGCAAAAAGATTGCAAATACTATTATCATTTTCAGACTCAACAGAATTATACTTCATAAAAGAAGGATAGGAATCAATCTTACGTTTTGTGTTAACAAAGTTCCAGAAGGATTTAGCATCAGATTTGATGTTTAGATTTACTTTTGTTAAGTAGATATTATAAGATTGTTTGCATAACTGTTGGTAATTGTATTTAATCGAAATATAGCATCCAAAATCGCATATGTTATGTGTTTTTTGATATTTTTTAGAGTATTTAGATTTCAGTTTCTCATTTTTCTTAATTCAATTGTGTACCATACCGGACCCGATGCCAAAGAGGCTTTCTTTTGCGGAACAGCCTTAAGAAAACAATCATTGAGCGTTCTGTGATATGTGATGGTAGTTTGAAAAATTTTAGATTTAATTAAACTTTAGAAAACTTAGATATTAAAAAAATTGTTTTTAACAATCCCGGGATTCGAATCGAATAATCCCGAAATATTCGGGTCTTAAAAAAGATCGGGATCTCGGGATCCCGAAATCTACCTAACCCCTAGTTGTAACGCCATCCCTAGTTGTAATGCAATAGAGAATATAGATGCATGTAGCTAGAGAGATAGTATGTGACTACAAAAAAATGTACTACTACTACTAGCCAAGGTTGCCTGTTTAAATTTAAAACAACTCCGACAAACAGTTACTTTTTTCACAATAACATTAATTAAATACAACAAAAATTACCATGGTATAGATAAACAAAAAAATTTCTACCGCAATAAAACAATATCAAAAAAAATCTCAGAGTCATTATAAATACCACCACAAATTCCATATGCATTTAAAATAGACACAAAAATCCCATTCGCATCAAAAAATACCACAATAAGTCCCATATGTACAAACAATTTAAATACCACAAAGAAATTTTGCTTGCTAAAAAGAAAAAAAAAATTAAGAAGAATATTACCAAACTCCTACGGAAATTAAAAGAAAACCCCGCTGAATTAAATAATTTAATAGGAATTCTCAAAAACGAAAATTCCTAAGGGCTAAAAATGATCACGAATGTGATTTTTCCAACATAACTGCCAACGTTGCTACTAGCTGCTGATATTATTGTTTTGGTTCTGCATGCGCTGCAAAGGGCCGTTTTTCACTCGGCAATTCTATGAGCAATAATTGCTTTCGCCGCAAGTAGTTTGTTGACTACTCGGGCTTAAAGGGGACTTTCGTAAACCCCCTCATGCGGGCGAATAATCGACAAACTGCTTGCGGCAAAGGCAATTATTGCCGAGTGAAAAGCGGGACAAAGAGATCTTGCTACCAGAGCAAGAGAATTATTGCTATTCGGTTCATCCTCTCTAACGCTGCTCGACCGCTGTTATCTTGTACTTGTACTTGGATCTGTGCTTGGTAATTGTTGTTGGTTCTGTTAGCTGAAATTTTTTTAGATGTTCTTAATTTTTACTCGACATGAACAGCTGATTTTGACAACTAGCTCGCTTTTCTCTGCTTTCTACTTCATTCCTCTCCGAGTCGGCCCTACCTGGTTATTTTGCCATGAGTAAAACGAATGTTTCTTTTCAGCAAGATAAATACAATAGAGAATACAGATGCGTGTTACAGCTACAGAGGCAGTATGCAACGGAAGTAGGCAAGTATGCAAGAGGAAGTATACTACGCAAATTTCCGCATGCGTTACTAAGCATGCGTTGTGCTTTAAAAACTTCATTTTTTTTTAAATACCATAATAAATTCGAATTATTTTTATTATGCATTATATTTTTTTCATATTGAAAATTTATTTTGTTAACTAAAATTTTAATTTTAAATTACTTTTAAAATATACATATATGTATAAGCTCTTTACTACAGGATAATTAAAACTTACCCATATTTATTTTCATTAATTAAACATAACTTTGAATTACATTTAGTTTTAACCAACAAAACAAATGAACAAGAACAACAAATTCATCACCAAAAATATCAAACGAAAACTTTTTATAAAAAAAAAAACAAATTTTTACATGAATTTAAACAGTAAGCTTTTTAGATCAGGTAAATTTGAAGAAGGACAACAACAACAAATTTTGTTTTTGAATAATTTTTTTTTAGAAGATGAAGTGCTTTAAAATAGTTTAGAAAAATATAAATGAAAAAAACCAGAATTATTCTCTATTACTGTATAAAAGGAATTCTATGTCTATACTTACGATACTATCGAAACTGTGTCTTTTTTTTTAAACATACCTAATATCGTATAAAATATTTCCGAAAAAGTTTTAATTTATCGTTATTTTTATTATTCAACGATTTTTCATATAAAAATTCATTGTTATGCATTGAGAAAGTCTATAATTTTTGAGATAAGATATAAGAATATATTTATTTTCAGAATCTATGTTAAAAAAATTGCAGTTTTGGTTACAAATTTTAAAAATTTTTTACCCAAATTTTTTTTATAACCTTGCAATGCAGGACTTTTTAAAAAGTAAAAAAAAAGCCAGGCAAATTTATTTCATCAAATTACTGTTTAAATAAGTTATTCAAATTAAATAAAATAATTTTTTAATATTTAAACAATTTTTTCATAATTTTTATATTTTTCATTTGATTTCATACAACTAAATACTTTAATTTTAAGATTTAAAATTTTTACACGGTATTTAATATTTTTATCGCAGGCGAAGCAGCGGGTATTTGCTAGGAGAACTATATACACACAAAATCTGGATCTCCTAGCGTGACGTTAGCAAAAGTTATGACACAAAAATAAAAGACCCTTCCATATAACTTACATATATGGCGATTGAAAACTTTGAAGCAACATTTCTCGAAACTTTGAAATCAGACTTAAGCTGTTGTTGCTTATTGACACATATATCAGTATTTGTTGAAACCACTTAGGATTACGATTTCTTAAAAGCGAACATAATCTTAAGTGTTCAGAACCCCCATTTGGGATTATAACCGCTTATTAAGCGGTTACATTATTTTTGGCATAGGCATTTTTTATTTTTTTTTTTTTTTGATGATTTTTCATAGCGCCGGCGTTTTCGTATGGATTTTTGGGAGTATGTCCTCTTTTAAAGTGGTCATAATCCCAAATTTAAAACTAGAATGCATTTAAATTAGAAGAAGTTTTAAGAAGTCCTGAAATTTAAGAAGTTCCTGAATCGAAGATTTTGTTTTTCAAGTGAAAAAGATTCCTCAAAGGATTCCTTCAAAAAAAAAATAAAATAAAATTATTTCAAAATTATCGAAACAGCATTTAAAAAATTATTTTCGTTTTTGTTTTAATAATTTATATGTGCGAAAAAATAAACAGAGCTTTACAATTTCTTTAACACTTTTTCTTTTAATTTTTAACATTAATTAAAAAAATAGTGTTTTAAATAAAAACTTAATTTTAAGTATGACATTTAAATGCTAATTCTTCTTTTTTTTAAGGTAAGGCTGTGCAATATTATCTAAGTTAATGAGATTGTAACGAACTTCCGTTTTCCGGTTTTTACAGCTGGGGTATACTCGCCGGTGTCCAGCGTTCGTTGCAGAAAATTTGTAAATAAGGGTCTTTATTTATTCGCTTATTTGTAGATATTTATTTAGTTTATTCACAATGCAAATGGTGTTACCCAAGTGGTTAAGTAACAAAATCGTATATGACTTTACACATACACACACATTTGTGCTCCAATGTTTTGATCAGGACCTTTTTTCGATGTCTGATGCCCTTGAGAAGATGGGGGTGACGGAGACCTTGACTTTGAGTTGACGTATGAGGTGGCGTGGTAGAGACGGACGACTCAAAATAAAAAAAGAACAGATAGATGACATAAAACAAAATTATTGCATCTACTTCGTCTCTTGTTTTCACTTTGATCTGTTTTTCTTATGATTAACCATGCGTAGTCGCCAATCATGGACTCGTTCCAGGAGCCAGTGTATCAGCGCTCCATATTTTTTATTTCCTGGTGAAATATTTTTCCATGCTCATCGCTTTCATAACCAATATTCAGAGGGAAAAATATTGTTTATTTCAAAACAATTACTTTTTAAGTACTTACCTTGCGTTTCCAGAAAGTCAAGATTCAAGTAGTTTTGCATTAATCGGTTTTGTAATAGATATTTTTCTATTTTCAATCAGATAGTTCTTACACTTGTATTTAGTTACAGATTTTTTAGAGTTGCATGCTATTTTGTTCGTAATAGAACATACTTTAAAATACAATTATGAAACCATAAAATTTATTTTATTTTTATAACTTTGTAAGCAAACTTATTTTCCATTTTATGAAACTTATTAGAAAAAAATATATAAAATCCAAATGTCTATATTGTCTATACTATTACATAAAAGGAGACTCACGAAATTAATCCAGAATAAGCTCGGTAACCGCTGAACCGATTTTGATAATTCTTTTTTTATTCGATTCCTATGATAACATAAATTGTTATAGCTTACCAAGGTTTTCGAACAATTTATTCTTTAATTATTACAAAATCACGCATTTTATTTGATGCCTAAATTCAACCAGCAGCACAATATAACAGCAAACTCTTTGTCAAGAGAGCTTCTCTCAATATAACACGGCAGCCATGTTGTGTAGTTAAGATGGATTCACTGATAACCTTCATAATGTTTTTATGTGCTTTAAAATAATGTTAATCAAGTTGAGAGCGTGCAGGAATTTTTATCTCTGAGCGAAAACTTCATATAAAAAAAAATTGCAAAACATGCTGAAGGTGATCAGTGAATTCAGCTTTACTTTCAGGGAGACTCTTGCTTTCATACAGTGTTGATTAATTTTCTTTTGCTGTGGTCAGACGATGCTCGTTTGCTCGGCGAGCAGATAATTTTGTTGTTGCTTCCAATGCGATACTGTCAAAAATTTTGGAGAACACAACAACAACCATATTGCACGGCCATGTGTTCGCCAAGCAAATGAGCATCGTCTGACCTCAGCATTTGCAAATTTCTTGAAGGGAGTTGCCAGAATTTAGTTATAAGCATTAAGTATGTTTTGCAGCCTTGCCAGTCAGCTTTTCCCCACTTGAGATTGTGTTAATCTATCTATACAAAAATATATAAAAGCCTTGTGACACTGCACAGATGTTTGACAATCACGCAAGAACCACTCAACCGATTCATACGATATAGGTATCAAACGATTTGTTAATTCAACTTAGTCATAAGATGCTTTGTTAGATTTGCCACGTCTACTTTTCATGCCCACTTTTTGCAAAAAATGCTATATTTCAGACAATTTTGGTCGTATGAGACTAGAATTTGGTAATCTACGTTGTATGGTTACGTTCGCTAACTTTACTAAAAATTGGCATGACCCACTTTAGTTAAGTCCACTTTTCGGGGGATAAGCTTGGAGTTAAGCAAAGCGCACCAGGTTTAAGCTCAATTGGGCTGAAATTTTGGCATTCTATTGTTTCGAGTATGAGATGGTTTAAGTGAAAAAATTTAGCCACAACCCCATTACCGCCCAGAATTAAACGAAAATGGTATATTTCGAACGGTTTTGGTCATATTAGACTACAATTTGATAATTTAGTTCATTCGGCTACTTTCAGCAACTGTACTAAAAATGGCGAATATATAAATTTTTTTCCGAACAGCATGAAAATTCGTATATAGCAGTAAGGTTTGCGGCAGGACAACGTCTGCCGGGCAATACTATACATCAATAAGAATGCTGTATATATCAGAAAATTCTGATCGTCATGCATTGATGTTTCAAACGTCAAGCATGTGTTTTGTTTGAAGGTCAATTTACACTTTTATAAATTCACAAAACGATCATAAAAATTTCATTAAATTGGGTCAGGACAAAGTTTACTATAACTATAATGTTAACTATAAATATATAGATAAGGAAATAGATTAAAACATAGATTTATGTATATAACTTTAGAATAGTTTGTAATATTTAAAATATTTTTCACAGAATTATTTTTTAAGCTTTATTTGAAAATGTTTTTCACATAAATTAATTTTTAAGCTGTAGAGCATTGCAAAAAATATAACAAAACCATTTTAGGCAAATTATTTTTTATCAAAAAATCATAGAGGGGATAGGTGGCCAATGATTTTTAATGATAGACACTTTTTGTGTCAAAAAAGATTAATTTTTGCAGATAAATTATGTTATATGAAAGAATATGAAAAATGAAAATAAAAAATAACATTAAAATTAAAAAAAAATATGTACAACAAAAGTAGCTCTTGGCATATTTGCTTGCTAAGTCAAAACATGAAATTTCAATCGTTTTTTTCTCATTCTGAGTCTTAAGATATCTTTAGTTTTGAGATATCGCAATGATTTTAATGTCATAATAACAGGTTTCTTAAAACATACCTAATATCCGTACAAAATATTTCTGAAAAGAAAAGATTTTAATTTTTACCGTTAATTTTATTAATAAACGACTGTCCATACAAAAATGCATTGTTGTGCATAGAGAATGTCTATAGTTTTTGAGATATCGCCATAGTTGGATGTCATTATAACGGTCTTTTTTAAATTTAAGAATATATTTATTTTCAGAATATATGTAAAAAATTACAAAAAAAAAAGAAAGCCAGGTAAATCTATGTTTAAATAAAATATTCAAATTAATAAAGTAATTTTTTAATATTTATACCATTTTTTCATAATCAAACAACCCAAACACAATAATTTTTATACTTAGAATTTGATTCAATATAACTAAATACTTTTTAAGATTTGAAATTTTTAAGATTTTAAGATTTAAAATTTTTACATGGCATTTAATATTTTTATCGCAGGCGAAGCAGCGGGTATTTGCTAGTTTTAAAGTGGGGAAATCGCGATTTAAGCAAGCGAAAATGCTTATTTTGCCATACAAATTTTGTGTAACTTTTGGTCCACTCGGACTTTTAGTGTGAAATTCATGTAAGGAATATATGCCACTCAATAGCCTAAATCCAAAGTTTCGAATCATTCGTGCCCTCAAACCCGAGTTATAGATTTATCTTCGTATAACTAGCACTGTTGCCATCTTGGTACTTTTTCCCACCAGATTAGGTGCATTTTGAAAATTTTGTCTCAAGAAAAATGAGGTTTGGAGCACGGTGCATTTTTTGGTGCCTTTTTCTAATTTCGGATCCTTCAAATGTGCCTTAAAATTTAATGTAAAATGGATTTCAAAATGCGCTTTAATGGTAGAAGTATATAAAAACATTAGTAATTTTTGTGTAAGATTAGTTATATTAGCTTAAGTAATATAAATTTGAATAACCAGTGAAGTAAATTATTTTTTAAAAATAAAATAACCGGTTGTTCAGAATATAATTTAATTTTTGAATTTAATTTGGTGTTTTCTAAAACCTCAAATGGAAATGTATTTTAGAATGGAAAAGTTGGCAGCACTGCTAACTCGGCCATTCGAAACACTCTGTACTATGCAGCTTGTTACTCTCTCACTGAGTGTGGAGAGAGATTAGGAGCAAAAACTCCATGTGCAAACTTTCCACGATTAAGTTTAAAAAACTAATATCAATACGGACAAAACCAAAAAAACAAACAATAATTTAAGTTGTAACAACATTTTTAACAATAAACACTAAGCACATAAAAAGTGTTCTATGTCCTGACCAGAGACGTAATGAGACCACATGTCAAGTTAGAGGAAAATTCATCCAGTAGTACAGACAGACAGACAGACAAAAATTTATAAAAAAATACATTTTTTGAATTCACATCTTTTAAAACGTTCAGCACAAAAAGAATTTCAGAAAAATATATAATGTACAAATTTTGTAGCTTTAATGTTTTATTATATGTAAAGATAGATAGATAGATATAAGAGTAAGTGAAAGTCATCAACATGGCAACTTCTGTCTAGGAAGTACCTGGAACTGATCATTTAAAAAGTTCGCTTAAAGGAATTAATAAAATTCTTTTTGTCACTAAGTTGGCAATCGATCTGTTGTTAAGTTTATATTTAACCGACTTCAAAAAGGAGGAGGTTCTCAATTTCGTTGGTTTTTTCTTCTTCTTCTTTCAATGTATTTATAGTACAACAGTAGGAAAATGAAGCTCGGTGTTTAGTAAAGTGAGGCTTTTTTATATTTCTAGGGCTTTAACCAATACAAAACAAAATTTTTAAATATTGACCAAAGATTTTTTTTTAAATGCCTTTTTTTTTTTTTTAAAAAAAACTTGAAAGGACTAATTTGTTAAGTGAAACTTCTTAAGCGGCGATTTGATTTTAAAGCTTAGTATGCTGTAGAAACGAACATTTTGAGGCATTTAATTCTACACGCGAAATTTTGGTGCAGACTCAACCCTAACAAATACTTACGATAACGTGTTTGTTGAATGTGTTAGTTGAACATTATTGTTGAATGTCAAATTTCTGAGCCAGTGACATGTACGGACATATAAAAGATAGTGAAATTTTGACATTTTAACTCTCCAATCATGGTTGTGAACTTGGCTGCATTGAACAAATTTTTTTGTTCAACAGCGTACTAACCAACGAAAAAAAAATTTCGCTACCTTTTCGCTGTCAAAAACGCAATGCATTTCTTATGGAAGATTTCTTTTCGCTTTACAGCATACTAAGTTTTAGGGTAAAATTTTTCAAGTCTCGCCACGATTCTGTATACACGAGCAATGGTATTTTCTATTTTTTATGTTTTTTGTATAGGGACACCGATAAGGGTGGCAGATAGAGTGTAGGTTTGCTTAGAGGAAATGTTGAAAAAATATTTACACAAATTTTTTGAAATGAAGTAAATATAATAGACATTTTTTCTATTTTTTAAAAATTTTTGTGTGTGGACACCAGAAGATTGGAGTATAAATGCGTTTAGAAGAAATGTTAAGAAAATTATACACTTGACCCCTTAGTGTCATAGATTTTTGGTTATGAACTATAAAAGATATTTTTTCTATTGTTTGTTTTTTATTGGAACCCTTAGATAGAGCGTAGGTGTGTTTAGAAAATAGGTTGAGGGGAAAAAAATTAATAAGACCAGCTTATACATTTTACATCAGGGTCATTAGATTCTTTTTTGAAATGAACTATAATAGGAATTTTTTTATATTCTGTGTTTCTTGTATAGATAGAGATATAGATAGAGATTAATAAACCAAGTGAGACGTATTTTTGACAACAGCTTCATTTACAGCCATACAGGTGCTGATGCTCTTGTCAGAAGCGAAGATAAAATCACTGATTCTCGGGGGAGATTTAAACATACATTTTTCATCAAAAGATTCTTTACCTCTGACTAACTTTCTTTGCGAAAAATTTGGTCTGCACAAAAATAGCAAGCCCAACAAAACAACAACTTAATCCGGAATTTTTTAGATTTTTTTACATATTTTTACAGCATGGATATTTGAGAATATCGTCCTAATAGGGTTGTCTGAAATTCAAAATACTTTAGGAGATATGATCTTTTTTGTCCACCAATGTTTTCACCAAAATGCGATTTGCTTAATTTAGCTACTTTTTGAATGCAACGGTTGGAAGTAACCACCGAATTTCGTTCAGCGCGATCTTTAGTAGGTAATAATTTGTCTGTGTACGCATTTTAAAGATAAATGAATACACATTTTAGAGCTTAGGTATTCGAATGTTGGCAGCGTTTAGTTCACTTTGAATTGAGTTATAAACAGGACGCGCGCGCATACAGTTTTGAAAAGTACAGTTTTGATAAAAATATTTGTTTGTGCTAAAGACAATGGATAGAAAAAGTAATAGAAATAAAAATAAAAGAAACACCGGTAGCAATCGAAAAACTCGTCCCTTGAAACGCCAGTTTCGTGGTAACCAACACGAAAGAGATGAGGACACCAAATTCACAAGTACATCGGCAAAAAATTTAAAAATAATGAAAACGAAGACATAAGCATCGACAACAAAACGGAGAATTGCATTTTGGTGTTTTATACAGTTTTCTCGGCGATTGCTTATCTGGTGATATACAGTCGAAACTCTCTATAACGAACTCCTATATAACGAAGTTTTCTTTATTGCGAAGCAATTATAAGAACACTATGTTTTGGGTCTACTTTGAGTGTATTATAATCTCCATATAACGAATTTCCCTATAGCGAATATTTCCTTATAACGAAGCATTTTTGCGACCGTAACTAACAGATTGAAGCGTTTTCAATCTCCATATAACGAATTTATTCAAATAATTTTTCGTTATTAATCGACGTCGCTTTGTTGTGTGTTATTGGTGTTGTTATTGTTGCTCTGTGTGTACTTTGTTGCTAAGCAGAGACTGATGCTTTGAATCGTTTATTTGCAATTAAATGGAAAGTGCATTTCGGGGAACCACCGAACTATGCAAGTGACAACTGGAATCATTACCATCTCTCACATTTCTTGCAGTCGCTATCAGTTTGCCTTTGCATATCGCGATAGTAAGTTGTAAAATGACTCCGCGCATAAGTATTACTGTGGAAAAAAAGCTATTGATCATAAAAGAAGTTGAAAAGGGAAAAGCTTCAAAAAAAGACATTGCTAAGCAATTTGGAATTCCTTTTAGTAGCTTATCTACGATTTTAAAAAACAAGGATAAGCTTTTAAGCAGTGTCACAGATAATGCATGCAGTATTAAACGCAAGAAGCTTCGAACTTGTACTTTTGAGGATATTGACGAAGCAATGCTGAAATGGGTATTCGCCGCACGTGGTAGGAATCTTCCTCTGTCTGGACCAATACTGAGAGAAAAAGCAAAACAATTCGCTGAAACATTGGGCCACGGAGAATTTGAAGCAAGTGTAGGCTGGCTTGAAAAATTTAAAAATCGTCACGGCATTGTTCAAAAAACATTGTGTGGTGAAAGTGCTGCCGCCAACATACAAACTCGAGATGAATGGGTGACGAATGTCTTGCCAAAATTGTTAGAAAAATATGACGAAAACGACATCTTTAACGCCGATGAGACGGGTTTGTTTTTTAAGTGCTTACCAAATAAAACGATGGCGTTTAAAAATGAGAAGTGCTTTGGGGGGAAAAACAGCAAAGAGAGGATTACTGTTATGGTGGCATGCAATATGACCGGATCGGAGAAAGTTAAATTGCTTATCATAGGAAAGGCCAAAAATCCGAGATGCTTCAAAGGAATCAAATCTCTAGACGTGGATTATGAATTCAATACGAAAGCATGGATGACAAGCAAGATTTTCTTGAAATGGCTCTTGAAATTGGACCGAAAGTTTGCTTCTCAACAAAGAAATGTTTTGCTTTTTGTTGACAACTGCGCTGCTCACCCTAGGGATGTAAAGGACCAATTGAAAAATATTGAAATTGCTTATTTCCCACCCAACATGACTTCGTTACTTCAGCCAATGGATCAGGGCATAATTTGTAACATTAAAACGCATTACAGAAAACGCATTTTGACAAACATTTTGTTACAAATGGAGGAGAAAGAGCCTCCCACGCCCATAAATTTGCTGGATGCCATATGAAACTTAAGCAAAGTGTGGAATGTCAGTGTAAAATCCGAGACAATTGCAAACTGTTTTAGAAAAGCAGGATTTGTAAAAGTTGGCACCACAACGAACAACAGTATGCCTTGGCACGAAGAAGACTATCTCCCACTATCCCACTTCGCCTTTTTAGAGTCTTCATTTAAAACAGTTGCAAATATTAATGCAACATTTAAAGACTACATCAATGTTGACTGTGATGTCATTACCACAGACAACCCTTCCGACGAAGATATCCTCGAAAGTGTTCAAAAAAGTTTTGAACCAGCTATCTCAGGTAAAAAAACAATAATAAAGAAAATCCGTGGCTAATAATTTTCTGATGTACATTATTATTGCTCTTTTAACAGATTCAGATGAATACGAAGAAGAATCTTCCGATATTGCGAAACTGTTACCCACATATGGACAACTTTCTTCATCAGTTGAATGTTTCCGTACCTATTTGGAAATGAAAACCAACGTACCAAATACTGTGTTTACTTCTCTAAATGTATTAGAAAATTATATTGAAGAAGAAAAGTGGAAAAATGTACTTCAAACCAAAATAACTGACTACTACAAATAAAAAATGTTAAAAGGAACAAAATTGTTTTTCTTTTCTATATAGCGAATTTTCTTTATAGCGAAGTAAATATCCAGTCCCTTGGAATTCGTTATAGAGAGTTTCGACTGTATGTCAAATGTGAAGGAAAAATCGAGTTTAAAAAAGCATCGTCTAATGGAATTGGCTTCCAAATTGGTGTTCACTGCGCTTGCTCGACCACTACATATATTTTTTTCGTCGTCTTTGGTTGGCAAATCATATTTTATGAACCGGCGCTTGATTTTAGCCATGAGGTTTTTAGGCATTGGGCCAAAAGTCATTAACACGTTTTGTGGCGTCATGAATATCGGCAGAGGTGTGGGTAACTCGTTATACTACACTGCCCTGGAGAACTTTCATACAGCTGCAAGCGAGATCTATGGATACACTCTTTCAAAAGCCGCGAAAGAAGAGAAAGATGCCAAGATGTCACAGCCGATCCACAGTGCGACCCAACAATGTTTACCATATCAGGTGATGGCACTTGGAAAAAACGTGGCTTTTCTTCACTATACGGCGCTACAACGTTGATCGGCAAATACAGTAAAAAAATAGTCGACTCTGTTGTAAAGTCCAGCGTATGCAAGAGTTGCAAGTATTGGAAAGCTAAGAAAGAAGAAGACCCACTGGCATATGAAATTTGGATTGAAGACCACGAAAAGGAATGCCTTGCTAACCATCAAAGAAGCTCTGGGAAGATGGACGTGGATGCGATAAAGGAAATGTTCGCCATATCAGTCCAAAAGCATGGCTTAAATACTGCAAGTATATCGGCGATGGCAACTCAAAAACATTCAAAGCTATTATAGACGACGATCCGTACGATGGCAACCCAATCGTCGAAAAAAATGAACATATATCGCACGTGCAAAAAAGAATGGGCACCAAACTCCGCAAGGCCAAAAAAGAGAACAGAGGCATTGGCGGCAAGGGTGCAGGCGTACTCTCAGATAAAGTCATCTCTGAACTAACAACATATTATGGCCTCGCTATTCGTCGTCATCCAGAGTCGGTTGCTGACATGAATAAGGCTGTTTGGGCAACGTTTTTGCACGAAATCTCGATTGATAAAGCTCCACAGCACCAAAACTGTCCGACCGGTGCGTCGAGCTGGTGCGCCTGGCAAAAAGCGGTAGCAGAAGGGACAATCGACAGCTTCAAGCATACGCATGCACCACTAAATCAGAGAGTCCAGGAAGCAATCAAACCTATTTACGAAGCACTGTCAGCCGATGATTTGTTGAACAGATGCCTTGGCTTCGAAACTCAAAACAGCAACAAATCTTTCAACGCAGTGCTGTGGTCATTTGCACCGAGGCTCACATAGTTCATGAGTGCGAATAGTTCAATTGAACTAGTTCATTCGTGAACTACCCAAGCCTAGTTTTAAGGCAAATGTCAATGATAGATTGATACAAAAAGCATTCCAAAAATTGTATATGTTTTTGCCATTTCCTGCTTATAGCAAAAACTCTCTTTTTGAGTGTACTTTCGTAGTCAGTGTCAGAACAAAATATTTTATTAATATGAGCTTAAAGTTGGCTTTGGCACACCCAGAGCATAGAACACGGGTCGAGGGTTAAATTAGATTGGAGACAATGGAAAAAGTTTGGACTTGCTCAAACCTTTTTTTTTCAATTCTGCATTGTAAATGGTGAACTTTTGTTCCTTAAGGAAGATTTAGAATTTATTTTTTTGTAGTTTAAGTTTTTTCTCAAAGTAATTTTATAATTTGCCCAATAGTGATTGTATTAGTGTTTTTGTACCAACGCACCCTTTGGAAGGGGTTAGGCTTGAACCTCGAAAATCCCTAACTTGGCTACGGGCCAGATCTCAACTTAGATTTAAAAAGCTTCCACTTTGTAACGGAAATTTTGAAAGTACTAGCAGAAGCTTTGCTTTTCCTTTCTATGCCATAACATGGATTAATTAAGCTTAGACAGTTTTGAAAACGTTTTTTTGAAAGAACGTCAGAAACAAGTGTTGGAGTGAAATAGGAAAAAATAATTTACATATCCCAAAAGAAGCTCGCTTTACTCTGATGAAAAATGGCACTCAACTGAACATTTTGACAGCCAGCAATAGGTCCAGCGAGTGCCATCCATGCGGTACTCAGAACACTACGTAAGAGATAAAAATTCTAAGTCCGTAAAAAACTCTTATCCACTTTTAAAAATAAAAGCAGAAAGTAAGCCAAAACTAACAGCTGGTAATTCAGGGAAAGCAGTAGTAGAAAAGTTATGCATATGTGATCGCAGTCAAATGTTACACGCTAAAATATGGACGAGCTGCTGGCTAGTGTTTTTATTTTTTGCTTAAGTGTCAAAAATGGCTCATATTGCATGGTGCTCAGTTGTCGTTGGCGCTATCAGCTTGTCTCTAATGAGTTGCAACAAAAAAACCTGATGCCGCAGCTTAACATCCAAAAAATATGTAGACAAAACTGACAAAATGTTGTGCGGCTACAAGCTTTCGGTTACTGTTTCCTGGCATAAATTTTGTCAGAAAAAAACCAAAAACGACGACAATCATCAAAAACTTGACTATGCCGCTGGGACATACGCGAACAAATGAGCTAACAAAATGGACAAGTAAATGTTTGACTAGCACTAACTTTCGATGTTGTTGGAGTTGGTGGTTGGGGTTTGTCGCTTTCAGCTTAAAGTGCAGGAGCAGAATGTGGCTGAGTAAAAGGCAGTAAAATAAGCATTAAAATTATGTGTGTGGCACTTCTTTGAGAGTCTGGTGTTACTGGCATGAAGCACTGTGGTTGAAAAGTGTTAAAAATACAAAAATTTATGAAATATTTTGGCGAGTTTTTGAAGCAAAGATTCTTACTATTAGTTTTGTTCATTTTCTTTCATTAAAAATAACTGGAATCAACAGATAAGTAAATATTTGTTAATATTTTAATAAAACTTGAATGAAATATCATAATTCCAGAACATCCGAAAAGTGACATCGAATTGTCACCGAAATCGAGTGACACCCTGAAAATAAAAAGTACTGCACAGCTGCATTTTTGGATGTGCAATCAGGGAATGGTAAAAACCGTACCTTATAAGTACATTCAGAAAAAAAATCCCATATTAACAATCTGTTTTCGAATAAAGCCAATAGTTTTTTACCATTAAAATTCGTCAATGCGATTCTTCTGATTACTTATATGGTCAAAAAACTATTTAATTTATGGTGAGTTAAACCATATAAATATAGGATATCGCAATGTGATATCCTATTATTTTAATAGTGATTTAAGCTACTACTAAATAGTTTTGACTATTACTTGAATATGAATTATCCTATAATATTTATTCAAAAAACCATACTATAATAATACTGTTTTTACCGGATCGTACTATTAAAGCACACATGAAATTAATAGTATAATGCTATTGTTTTTATATTGATTTCATATCAAAACAATACTCCACATAGTAAAAATATTTTTTCATCTGAAAATTAAAGAACCTTTAAAAAATATGAATTCACATGTTCAATTTTATATTTCCATACATTTGAATATTTTTTTTACAGTGTTACATAAATAAATAAATTGTAAACATTCATAAACATTACATTATATATTAAACTAGCTGAACCCGGTGTGCTTCGCTACCCCCTCGTATAAAATAAAATTAAAAGTATTTATATATTTACAAAAATTTATTTATTTAATTTAAATATTGCAATACTTCGCCTCTTTTTTTGTTGTAAACCAATTAGAATTCAGCACTGAAACGCATGTAATTTGCTTCATGCTCCCCCTTTTTATTTTTAGACCAATCAAAAAGCAGCAATTACACAATCAGCTGTTTCGCAGTCAGTTTTGGGAGAATGAGAATGGGGTCACCCCACTCTTTATTTTAATTAACACGTATTATAAAATCAGCTGTTTTGAAGACAGTGGTGGAAGAAAGAGAATGGGGCTACCCCACTATTTTAATTAATATGTATTTTAAATTTGTGGTAAAGCCGTCAATAAACGTAGTAAAAAAGTAGGTGCAGAAGTGTGCATGTTCGAAAAATATTATCATGTAATTAGTATTCCTGAGTCAAAGCTGAACGCTGTGAAAATTTAAGATCGGTTATCAGGTCCAGCCTCCAATATATCGCAAACAAAGGGGCGTTCTCCGCCTACTTTTCTTTTGGTACGTATTTCTATTCATGCCAATACCATATATAGCAAATACTGCCGCCGTTGGTCAAAAAATGCCCAAGATATGACGATTTTAGATTTTGGGTTATATGGGCGAGGCCACGCCCCTTCGTCCACTCGCAACTTTATATAGTCAAGAATTTATTATTTCGTAAGAATATCCTATTGTGAAAATTTAATGAGGATCGGTCCAGTAGTTAAGACTATATTGCGATTTTTAATTTTCCTAAAAAGGGGCGTGGTACCACCCACTTTTCTCCTGGTACGTATTCCTAACTATGCCAATACCATATGTACCAAATAGCATCAACATAGGTCAAAAAATGCCCAAAATATGGCAATTTAAATTTTTGGGTTATATGGGCAGTGCCACGCCCCTTTGTCCAATAAAAACTTCATATAGCCTATTATTCTTTCCAGAGTCATAGTAAAATGCTGTGAAAGTTTCAGGAAGATCGGTCCAAGGGTTTGGCCTCCTATAAAGCACAAACAAACAAACAAACAGACAGACAGACATTCATTTTTATATATATAGATTGAAAGCAGATTAATTATAATTAAAGTAAAATGGTAATAAAAATAAAAAAATCTATGGCTACCTTACCTGTAGATAAAAAGTATGTAAAACTTTAGGTAAATACATATTACAAAAAAGTATTTTGTATAGCAAACATTGTTAGTGGTATAAGTAAGTATCTGAATTAAAAAAGGGGGCGGTGAATTGGGCGTGGTTCATAGTAATATGGCGACGTTAACAGTATTAAGAGCAATATACTACCAAATAAAAAATAATCCGTTGGAAGGAACAAATTTGTACAGAGAACAAAAAGTTTAAAACTTAAATTTGGCGTGAAAGGGGGCGTGGCGTAAGAAATATTTATTTCTACCTCGCCTGGAGTATAATGTGTATACAATTTGAAATAAATCTGTTAAAAACTTTATGGGAGCATTTACATAATTTTAAAAAGTGGGCGTAAAAGTGGGCGTGGTCGAAAAAAGTACCCTATTAATCATGCCAGAGTCCCAGTTAAATGCTGTGAGAATTTCAGGAAGATCGGTCCAGAGGTTTGGTCTCCTATAAGGTACAAACAAACAAACAAACAAATAAACAAACACACATTCCATTTTATATATATAGATTATAACTCAAATTGTTTAAAAAACAAAAATCACACCTTACCTTTCACCTTACCTTACCCTCTGTTTCTCTTCTGCGCTCGTCTGTTTGCTGCTTGTAGCTCGAAAGCTGCGTTCGTCTATTTGTCGAGTTTGTAATTCCTGAGCTCTAATACTAATAATGAATTAAGTTAATTAAAAATATTTAACAATTGTACCACTTACTTCCACAATGACGCTCATAGCTAAAATGGTGAGTGATAATGGTCAATGTTGCGCAGGTACGTACTTTCGTATTATTAACGGTAATGTTGCACAAGTAAGTACTTTTGTACCATTTTTAAACTAAACGAAAAGGATAAAATAATAAGAGCTTTGAAATATAAACAAAACCTGTTATGGTAGTCATGTTACTTATCAGATCTCCCGTGCAAGCACAAAACATGGTAAACGCCATTTCTAGGTTTTTCACTTTATGATGAAACTTAAACATGAATTTTTTGCATTATCTAAGAAAGTCACCCTCTAGTCTTTACGATGTTTAGGTGTTTGTTCAGTATCGACAAATTATTGTTCGGCTCATTAGCATTTTTTTTGGTATAAGTACATTCTCATATCCGAGAGCGGCGTGACCCGAACCACTTCGAGCCGTTTTCAATGAGTGCGTTGAGCAAATTTATTTCAAAGGCGCTCGATCCGAATGTATTTGGAGTGTACTCTGAATACTGCTTCTTCTCTGCCAACGTCTCTTAGGGTCATGTCACACTAGCGCGGACACGGACAAATTTGTTGTTGTTTTCGCGGGTAAAATAAGAAACTGGAAATTCAGAGAGCTTCTTTTACCCGTGAAAACAACAACAAATTTGTCCGTGTCCGCTACGTGTGACATGCCCCTTAGCGTTAATTGGTTTTTTTTGCGTATGCACTTTTCGTTTGTTTTTGTTTGTTTGTTTGTTTGTTTGTTTGTTTGTTTGTTTGTTTGTTTGTTTGTTTTTTCTCGTAAACTCGTTCTTAGTATTTTATTTTTGCACTCTATGGAGAAGAAATCAACAACAACGCTTGCTATTTTGGTTTGTTCGACATAAGCAAAAATAAAAAAAAATCAAAAGGTCGGCGCACAGTGGTTGAAAGTTGCAAATAAATACCATAACTGATAACCTCTTTGTTTGAACTTTTTTCTTTGCATTGTTTAAGAATATTCTAACTAGCATGATTCCAAAATATTTATCAGAAATATATATAGGTGTTCTGTGTAGAAGCTTTAATATACGATTGATGTAAAAATGTTGAAAAAATTTCGTAAAATATTAATATTTTTCAAGAGTTTTTACAGAAAATTGAAAAAATGTATTGCACTCTTGTTTTTTAAGTACAAAAAGCAATATTGAAAAAGTATTTTGCATGCTTGAAAATTTTTTATTTATTTTGCAATGGATTTCTTATGCAAAGTTGATATATCAAAAAAACATAAATTTATTTTTGGCAGAATTAAACTTTAGTATGCTTTGAGGCATTTCTAGATTAAACGATCACTTCTAACGAAAGTGTGGCATATTAATATATAGGTATATTTTTTTATTTAAAAACGTAAAATTTTTAACGTAAATAGTAAAAGCATTTATTTACCAACTACGAATCTAGCGTGAGATTGTTCAAAATGCATGTTTTCAGTGTAAATATGTTAATCAATGATTTCATTGTGTTGCATTTATAAAAAAAAACCCGTAATTTATTTCATTATTTTAGTCTTATAGTGACTAGTTGACACTATAAGACTAAATGACAATGAAAAAAATCGAACAATAAAATACTTATTAAGTAAAAGTAAGTTTTTTAAAATGAGAACTTCTAAAATTGGTGAAGGAGTATTAATTTTAATTCAGTCCATGGGGACTCATGTGCGGTCTCGAGAGTGATTACAACCAGCATGTGCATATGATTTTCGGTAAAATCATCTGTTTCTTTTTATCCACCGTTATCGCTTGCACACAGAGAAGCTCATTAGCTCTACGTGTGATAACTCGTGAAGGTCGCACTTTGCGCGCTGGTGCACGGTGGACTGCGCGCCGATGCTCTGCAGCTCTTGTGATGGATGAAAAGTTAATACCGCATGTATTGCAGCTTCTTTTTTCTAGATCACCACGTACACTGGGCAATAGAGGTCATATGGCAAGTCCATGCAGGCATGTAAAGGTTGAATCGGTAAGCAGTGGCGTCATGCTCACCAGGATCTGGGACAGTCAGATCAATCTGCGTGATAGGATGTGGACGTGTTAGAAAATGGTCGTGAAGAACCAAGTGCAGATCATTCCGGCGTGGGCTACAGCAGGCCCAAATCATTATTTTGGTCGTTTAAAAATTAAAAATAAATAAATTAAAAAAATAAATTACCGCATACCTGAAGTAAATATTGGCTCTATCTAATGTGCTCAGCATACCATTCTTCAGATGGCAGGTAATCTGATATGCAAATAAAGCGGAATAAAGATTGAGCTTTTTTAAAAAAAAAATAACATCGAAAACGAACCGTTCGTTAAAGTTTATTTCCATTACTTGATTGCATATCATTTGAAACAATGCTGCTTCGCCAATTATTACTCATTCTATAAACAAATATTAGTTGTTTGTCGAATGAGTGACAGAGCATAAGAATACTTGTAACTCTTGGCAAAGCACCCCAGTATTAAGGCGCCTCACGCTCCATAGAAAAAAAAATGTTGTTCGCCTCAAATGCTCAATACAATCCTTGGTTTATGTCATAATGATTCCCCAAATATTTCGACTCTTGCGATAGCCATTCGTGAGCTGGAATGGTTTGAAATAACCTCTAAAAATTGAGTTATTTTGTAACTATATTGGCTGGTGTAATAGTTGCAAAAAATTTAATTGTCAGGCCGGAAAAAGATCTTCCAATCTGCATCAAAAATTGTAAATGTTTGCAATCAGATTAAAGATAACGCTATTTTTCATGCATACTTTTGATATTTTTTATTTTATTTCCATACAAAAACATTATAAATTCAAATAACTTCATTACTTTTATATATTTTTTTCTTAATTTCTTACGATATTTTTTCAGTAGGTGTTTATTTTATAATTAATATTTTACTTTTAATATATGTCAAATTTAGCAATTCTGACTAGGAATTAATGCGAGCACTCAAAACCTTTCCAACAATATCTTGAAAGGGAGGAGTTTTTTTAATTTTAGTGAAAATAAATTTGAAAAAATGCAATCCGAATGCAAAAAATTAATTTTTTTTTATGCAGATTGGAACCCTTTTTTCCGGCTATAATTTCTGACAATTTATTTTTTACAACAATTACACAAGCCAATATAGTTACAAAATAACTCGATTTTTAGTCGAAATATTTGGGGAATCATTATAACATAAGCCATGGATTGAATTGAGCATTTATGCCGAACAACTTTTTTGTGAGGCGCCTTACCCAGTATGTCCAGAGTAGCATGCATACAGGAAACCTGCATGCTGTATGCAGGTAGAAACATGGCCAAGGCATGTATGGTAATTAAAAAAAAACCAACAATTATCCAAATTCGCTGAGTATGCGTGTCGTTTGTACACAATAGCGTGCATACTAAAATATGCATGCTGTATTAGTACTAAGGCATGAACTTTGCATGCATTATGGTCTTGCTTAAAAAATATGAACTCCTATTGTGCATTTAAACTTTAAGGAGTGCAGTTGTACATTATTTATTAACAAAATAGAAGTCAATATAACAGCATATAACATCTTTAAAAACTAAAATAAATAAGACGATTAATTAATGGCAGCAGCAATTTTTTTCTTACAATATTAATGCAAACGTATGCATTCAGTATTAATGGTAATGTATGCATGCAGTATTAATGACAATGAATGCATAGAGTACTACTAATTCCCCATGCATGCAGCAATAGCAATTGTGCGGGTACACAGTACACATGCTCTTGTTTGACATCGCCATGTAAAATGGAAATGAGTGTGCATTTTTGCTGGCATGCATACAAACGTCAAACGTATGCCTACATCATCAATGCTGTATGCATGAATGTACTTACTGGGATGTGCTTCATGTGTGCCGACCACTGAACTAAGCATTTACGGACGTAAACACAACAAGTAGAGACTTCGTCGCAGCGCTCGTCGAATCGCGTGTTCAGCTAGCCGGTGGTAAAACAATCGATGAGCTACTATGCCAATTTGTTGCACTCGCATTACCGCGAAAAATTATTAAGTATAAATAATACCCAAGGTTTTCTAAGATATATATTTTATTTAAACTTGATAATTTTATTCAAAAAGAGTTCACGCGATGTGAACTTGAAGCCGATTATTCTACAATTGCTTTTCCATTCTAAATCTATTAGCTTATATCTATTTGCGTATTGAACGTTGATACGAAAAAATGAAAAATGAAATGCAGCGTAACCATGCATTTTGAAATGCATTACTTAGGTGACAACTTATCTGGGTCAGTTCTCAAAAGAGAATTGGATAACAAACCGATCGCTTGCTTCATGCACGGGTGTCAAATGCAATGATAAATGGGTCGTTAGAATGCGACCTGCACTAAACGCTTAAGAATATGAGTACAATGTGACATAAATGGCAATAACGCTAAACATAGCAAGAATAGAGTGTTGTAATCCATTTATTGCTTGGCTCATCGATAGTGTCAAGTATGAGAAAGAATTTAAATGAAATTGGGTTATTAAATATAACCCTGCACTTATTGCTTAAGGCGATAGGTGCAATTTGACATTAATGATTTTAACAAAATGATCCGTGCTGGTTGAGGGCACTGATTTGCAAAAGTTACGCTACAAAATATTATAGTGTAAAATTTATTCAAATTTTAGTAGAGAAACACGTTTTACTGAATTTAACCAGTTATCTCATAATTCTACACTATTTCTTGCTGATAAAATATACGTCATTTTTGCGAGAACCCCCCTCAACCCCACGTAAGAGTTAGTGAGATTCTGCTTAACCCTCCGCCCCCCTAAATGTCTCACGTACTTAATAGACGCCCCCATAAATGGTTTAAAATGTTATAATTCTTCTTTTGTAATACTGGAATGCATTCACAGAGTACTTAAGTATTCTATAATGTGTTTGTCAGTCTACTAATTTGCTATGTTAATGTTTAGTATATATATTTTAAATAATTACAATTGAATTAGTAAAATTGAATTAGTAAAACAGTAATGTGAAATGTATAAAGTTAAATTAATTCACATTATCTTGTAGCTTACTATGAAACATTTTAATGAATTACGCAATAAAATGCTTTCAAAACTATTCAAATATTCAAATTCCCTTGTCAAGAAATGTTCTTCAAACATCTTCAACTAGCTGAAAGTGAAATATATATTCTTTGATTCTAAACAACAGAATTAGAACACGTATGCAAGCCAGGTTTTTATGTTACACGACCTGTGCTCACTTTATCACAATGCCAACAAGTATGCTATTATCTTTTTCAACTGATGATATTATCACATTTAACACCAGCTCCAATTTGTGGCAAAACGCATTAGGTGCACTCCTTTGGTTTGGATAAAAAACGCAACGATAAACTTTTTTTTATGATTTTTTTTTCTGTTTTTATAAAAAGCAAACAAATAATATCTTTGAATACTATAAACCACTAATTTAAACAGTTAATATGCTGCGCTTCATTGAAGTTGGATTTAAGAAAAACCCGTGAAGTGGCAAATTTCGTATGGGAGGTGGCAGTGGCAAAAACTACTTTTTTTATGTTAGACATATATTGAAGATCTTTGACAGAATGGTTCTTGTATTGGTTCAAGATAAAAAAATATGGCTTTTTAAATATTTGTGTTGTATGGGAGGTAGGCGTGATTGAGGGCGGCTTTAAAAATATTTTTGTGTTTATTGGAATAAAGCAAATTCCTAATAATACACAAAATTTTATTGGTCTACGATGAGTCCTTCTATTTATTGACAACTTTTGTATAGGACTCAACCACTGTGCGGCGCACCTGTCTTTTTGCTTCCTGTCCGTAAACACGTGTAATAGAAAATTAATTTAAATTATGCGCATGTGATTTGGCAACTTAAGATAACAGAAAAATAAAAAAAAAATACATTACAAATTTAATAATAATTGCTGATTGCAGAAAATTGCAGACACTTACGATACTATCAAAACTGCGTATTATTTTTTAGCTTCAACAACTTTACCTCATACGCAGCTTTTACTGTGTAAGATAAAAACAACAAGCAACACAAGAACAATACATCTGTTGTTCAGCATTTAGATACGCTCAGGAAAAAATAGCACAAAACAAATACAAAAAACTCACTCCCTATTTACTGCTGCGCTCTACTGCGCTCTTTTTCATATCTGTTGCAGATGAGCCGAGTGATTCAGCTACTTGTATCGATTATGAGTATTTCGGCAAGTAGGATAAGTATCAGCAAGCAGGGTTGCCAGTTTGGTAATTAATTGCCAAATTTGGTACAAAATTTTTGATTTGGTAATTTTTTTATAGTTTTGGTAACTTTTCCCTTAGTTTTTCCAAAAAAATTCAAAATAATCAGTTTGTTTGCAAGATTTTTATAAAAAATTGTATTTAATATTAGACTAAACATTCTTTAGAGCAGCATAACCTTTATGTTTTGTATTAAACATTTCTCTAAGTTTTCCGAACGCATCATCTGAAAATATTACAAATCATGTCAAAAGAAAATGTCAAAATATTTAAATCTTGAAATGTATCGTTTAGCATAGTACTCTGTTCAGTTTCATGTGAAATTTCACTCAAATCTTCATATAAAAAGTGACAGCAGCGAAACAAGCGTGGAAATTTTCACAACATGTTCATCTGAGCAGTACTCTATTTCGCTGCGTGAAATTATAGCAACACGTTTCTGAGCAACATTTTTTTACGACAATTTAATTGCACTGCCTATTTATTTTGAAGTGAAAAGAAAAATATCATATGAAATCTCCCAACTTATCTCTGAAACTCTTTTAGAAACGTTGCCATAGAAATTCCTAGCAACAAACTTTAAGTCAGAAATTTCACGCAACAAATAAATAGATGTTGCCAGCGAAATTTCACGAAAACGAACATAGTACTAGGCTTCAACAAAGAAGTCTCTTATAAAAACGAAGCTACGAAACAAGTTGGGTTTTAATACAATAAATAGCATAATGATTTCGAAGGAACTCTGCGAAATGAGAGACAAGCCTCATTATGTGTGGTCACCAGAAGAAGATTTTTAGATTTAAAATTGAGATTTTTTTCGCCATCTTCGTTAAAGGCGAAAATTTAAAAACCTGTTATGCTCTAACAGAATAATATCTTTAAATTGCATCAGTCGATTTCGATCGTATTTGACAGCTTTGATTAGGAAATATTCAGCCTTATCATGCATAATTTTTCATTCGGAATTGGAAAAGAGAGTTTTATTTTTTTAGATAAAGCTCTAGAACATTTCGCACATTTTTAAGTTATTTTTTCCTGAATGTTTTTTCCTTGTTAAGTTTCCTGAATGTTCTTGAGGTTTATCTTATCTTAAGTCGATTCCACTTGAAAAGTTATTCATAATAGGGCTGATTAGGTTTAACCATTTTTGTAAGCAAATTATTTTTCATCTTTTGTTTTGAAGATAATGGCCTTTAAAAATCATAAATTTTTAAACTTTTTCATAATAAACATATTTGATACCGTGAATTGTCTGAATCATAAAAATATCTTTTGTCTGTGAAATTTAAGCATACATTTAACTTTTGCAAATATTGCGGACAATTCCAGATATATTTTGAAATAATGAAAATTGATTACGTGAAAAATTTATAGGAAAAATTTCTAAAGTAACTTACTGAAAAATTAGGGTTTTCCAGCCGCTTAAAATTGCTTTGAATAAATTTAATAAAATTTTCGTTTCTTTCACAATATGTTTTTCCAAAACGTAAAAAGATATCAGCAAAATCTTTAAATATTATTCAATAGTTTATGCTTAGGAGTAGTTATTGGAAAAAGAACTGTATATCATATTTTTTCGTAACTCCTTAACTTGAGGTGATGGTGAAAAAGTTTCCTTATATTTAAAATCAGTGCCCGTAGTTAGAATTGATATACTATATCCAAACACATTTGTAGTTTCTGAATTTTGGTTATTAAAAAAATTATTTACATTTAAACTTGAGAAATCCGATAATTTCTTTTAGTACTTACTTATTTCAAATAAAAAAGATAAGGATCTCATTTTTATAATACCATTAATTTATAATTTTTTGTTTTGTGACAAAAAAATTACGTTTACCTGAATTTACTACATATTTGTGATTTTTATATTAATATAATAAATAGATTTTAAATAAGAAAAAAGTTATGTTTTTTCTATATATGTATTTATTTTTTTTTATTAAATTCAAATAAAAAAGATATAAGTCTCATTTTTATAAGTATATGAATTAATGAATTTTACTTATTTTGTGATTTTTAGTTATTAAAAATAAGAAATTTTAAAAAAGAAACATGTAATACTTAATAGTATTAACTAAATTTGTTAATGCCTCTGTTTCTGTTTATTAATTTTAAGTATTTTAATGTTGAATGAATGCTTTTTATTAATAAAAATTATAATTTTATAGATTTTCTTACTTTTAAAAAAATGTTTGCTTATTTAATTAATTTTTATTTAATTTTGGTAACTTTTTGATCAAATTTTGGTTACTAAATTTTTTTACAAGTGGCAACCCTATCAGCAAGACGACAACAACCATAAGTATTTATGAACCGAAAAAACCCGATCTTTCCCGATCCGACTCATGACCAGCGTTGCCGTTTGGCTACATTTAAAACGAAAAGCTACAATGCTATGATGCTTCTTAAATGGCTACATTTTCATAGTTCCAATAATTTTTTTGTATTTTCAATAGAAAAAATTGTAAAAGGAACACTTTCATGTAAAAACAGATATAAGATTGTATTCATGCCTTTATTGCATTGTATTTAACCTTTAACGCATATATCAACAGTCAGTTAACAAATTTTACATTTTCCTTTCCGTATGTCAAAACTATGTTTGGAACTATGTTTGGAACTTTTAAAAATAATAACTCCAATCGAAGTTTTATCATACAATGCCAATTAAATTTTGGATCGAATTTTGCATTTTGATGGACTCAATAATTTACTCAATCAGTTATCAACTGCTTCGAGATTTTATGCCAGTTTCGTTAAGATAATATATACTTTTTCATTTTAATTTATTCAACTTTACAATTTATTGGAAACAAATAAATTCAACAAGTTAAATGAAAATTTAAAAAAAAAAGCTTTTAAATAAAGTTCCATAATTTTGTCAACTTTTGGTCTATTTTGAATAACAAACACTCAATTTACTCGTAAAATAAATGTACGTTATTTTCTAATATTTATACAATTGCTATGCTTTTTGAAGAAATTGTGTCGAAAAAACATCAGCAAAGGTAAATAAGTTGGAAAATATATCAAAAAATTAACATTTACTTGGTAAATGTACGTAGAAACTATACAAATTCCACATAGTATTATATATCATTTGAAAGATCTGTATAATCTTGAAGGAGTGCAAACGCAGTTTTTTGACGGTAAGTCAAGACTTTGAGTATGTTAGGCAATTTTAATGCATCGTTTCGTGTTAAACTCGACCATACCTACAACTTACACTAGGTCATTTGAAAAATGCATGCTTTTAGTAAATTTTGTCGCTCTGTGTAATTGAAGGTAGCTATTTAATAGAATTTGTTTTTTTCAAAAAGTAAATTCATAAAATAAAATATAGTTATATCTCATTGAGTATTTTAATAACCTAATGAAGTTACGATAATATGACAGTGGAACTAAAGCCTGCAACATAAAAATATTTAACAACAAAATTTTAAATTTCAGTTCTTTTTACATAAATTCTTTCTTGGGCGTCCATACAATTTTTTAATTTTTTTTTAACTAATTCATTACATGTCATTATTTATTTCTTCCAATTTATTTCTTCCAATTTATTTCTTGTATTCGTTTTTCTCTAATTATCGAAAGGATAAAAGCTTTCTTTCTGCGACTGCAGAACAATGAGGCAAATATAGTAAATTAAATACGAAACTTGTAAGATCTGGGAACATGTGCTCCCCTTGTCCATTTTTATGAAAGAAACTTTTCCAATATGGAATCGATATCACATTTTAAGTTGTTTTTAATAAAGTTCATTGAGTTACGATATTATCACAATCAGCATTACATAAGTCGTCAGAATGCAAAATTAGATCCAAAATTTAATTGGCATTGTATGATAAAACTTCGATTGGAGTTATTATTTTTAAAAGTTCCAAGTATTTTCTTGTGAAATCAGATAGGTTTGACATATAGAAAGGAAAATGTTAAATTTGTTAACTGACAATTGACAATTGACAAATGCGTTAAAGGTTAAATACAATGCAATAAAGGCATGAACAAAATCTTATTTCTGTGTTTTAACATAAAAGTGTTCCTTTTACATTTTTTTCTATTGAAAATACAAAAAAATTATTGAAACTATGAAAATGTACCCATTTAAGAAGCATCGTAGCATTGTAGCTTTTCATTTTCAATGTAGCCAATTGGCTACAATTGTAGCCAAACGGCAACGCTGTGTGTGATGTGTGCTTCGACTTCAGTGGAACTTATGGATGTTTGCCATGATATAATTATTTGACACGGTAGCCGTGACAGTTTTTTGACGATTGGTAGTTGTCAAAAACAGCTCAAGAAGTTGTAGTTTGCTGATGTTGACTAGCTATGTGCTTATTTTTAACTTTTTTTTGATTCATTAAATTTATTCGCGAAGTTTATTGAAATGTTTTAGTTTGCTGCGGTTGACTAGCTATGTTAAAGTTGTCGCTTATTTTTTCACTTTTCTTTGATGAATTGCATGACCAGCTAATTTTGACAACTACCATCGCCGCTCGTGAGAAAAAAGCCAGTATACGCTACTACCTTCTCATGAAGCAAGAAATAAAGATCATGCAAAGAAAAGAGCCGCCATATTGTAAACAAAAACAGCTGATGGGTCTGACGTCATCGGTCACAAAATCTTTTGTTTACGATTAGTGATTGGATGTTGAATGTTATTTGTTAAAATTTTAAGGAATTATCATATAAATGTAATGTGTTTTTATATTAAAACGAAGTGTGCTGTAGCGACATGCATTAATTGCAACAGAAAAAAAAACAAATACGTTGGTTTCTACCGTTTCCCCAAGGAAAAAATTGCTTGTAAGCAATGGGAGATTTTTTGTCGGCTAAATGTCGACACTGCAATGGCAAGAATCCATGGAGATCATTTTCTGCCTGAAGACTTCGAAAGAAGGGTCCAAGTTCAAATGGGTAAGTACTTCTACATTTCCACGTAAATATTCTTTTAAAAAATGTTACGATAGGTTTTGGCAAAGCTATGCGCTTAAAGCCGGGCGCTGTCCCAACAGTTATGACCAAGGAGGTGCAACCAGCAAATGCAGAACGATGTCAGCGAATTTTAAAGCGCGAAAACAAAAAAATCGTAAGTGCTCTGCTTCAGGAGTCGTTGGTCATGGTGAAGTTTTTCCTGTAGAGGAAATAGAAAAACTAAACAGGGACGCTTCAGAGCAGTTACTTCAAGCGAAAATACGGCAGCTATATTCGCAAGTGATTCGCAAGTAAGTAAAATTTAACAATTTTATGAATTCAATATTTTTAATCTTTTTCTTGGAGTGAACAGCGGTTTGGAAAACCTCGCGTGATACATCTGCCACAAATCGCATAAAGACGTTCCGAACATAAGGCTGGAAGAAGAAGCGGCAGCATCACTAAGTTAGGTAGATCATTTAAGCGAAGGCGGTTCGCCAAGCCAACGGAAGAGCTCATGGCGCATATGACTGCGTTAGAAAAAGTGTTCAACGACGTAAATGGCGACGGTCTGCTAATAAGCAAAAATTACTTGCAGACGCACATTAAAAGTGCAGAGCATGTTATTTGTGACAACAAAATAAAAAAAAATGTTTTTCCGCGCACGAATGTTTTTTAAAAGAAGATTATTCAATAAAGAAATTGTGAACAATTCGATGCAGAGGAAAAGAAAATTGAACAAAACAGTTCAATAATAAAAACAAAGTGAACATCCAATTTTGTATTCTATTTATTTGCAGTTTTTCTTTTTACAGCGTTCTTTACATTTAGTTACTACATGGATATATAAACAAACAAAGTATTCAAACACTTTTTTTGCGAATTAAACTTATTAATTTTATAATTTTTCACTTATATCCGAGTTTTCACAAGTTTTGCATGCAAAACATATGCAAATTGACAGTTTCATAGCATGCTTGTGACCGATGACGTTGCACGAAAAATTACTTTTTTCTCGCACGGCTCTTTGCGTGATCTTCTCTTATTGGTTCATGCTACCTTCTCAGTAATTGTGCCATGGATGTTTGCATAAAAGAATTATGTGTATAAACCACAGCGAACGATACTGCCTCGTGTACCATTGCAGGTTGATTTAAACTTCGGCTAAGCAGGGTTACAAAAGTAAGCTTACGAACGATGAAACCAGCGCGTACACTGCATATTTACTCAAGTGTTTGTAGATTACTTCAGTATGAATAGAGTAAATAGTTTTTATACGGGCTGTCGCATGACATATTTCAGGCTGTCGCATGGCATGCTATCGAATGTTTATCTCAGTTTTCATCCGATTTATATAAAAATGTGCAATTTGATAAAGATTTTAAAATATTTAGAAATTTCATATCTGATTTTTGAATCATTAGTACTAGAGAATGCGAAATTTTGCAAAAAAAAAGTTCATTATTTGATATGTACATTAAGTTGCCTCACCAAAAAAAGTTGTTCGGGTGGGTTCCTCAAAATAATTATTGGTTTATGTTATGATAATTCCCTCAATATTTCGACTCGATAAATTATCGAGTAAACGATATATTATCGTTTATGTTATGATAATTCCCTCAATATTTCGACTCGATATATTCTATCCGTGAGCTGTAATAGTTTGAAATAACCACTAAAAATAGAGTTTTTGTAAAAATATTGGCTGGTGCAGTAGTTTAAAAAAATAAAAGGATATAAATAATAGTTATGGTAAACTTCTTCCAATCTGCATCAACAAATTTTAAATTTTTGCATTCGGACTTAAAATAAGGCTGTGTTTAGTGAATTTTTGACTTCTTTGAAGTTTTTTTCAGTAAAATTAAAAAACTTAATTATATATAATGCGATCCTACCTAACTTTCAAGATATCGTCGGAATGGTTTTGAGTGCTTGCATTAATGCCTGGTTTGAATTGCTTAAATTAATCGATGCTTAAACTAAAACATTAATTATAAAATAAACATTTACTGAAAAAATACTGTAAGAAATAAAAAAAAAATACAAATGAACTTATTTGAATTTTGAAAGTTTTTGTATGGAAACAAAATAAAAAAATATCAAAAATATTCATGAAAAACAAAACTACAGTAAAATCTGGACACAACGAACCCCCGAAATAGTGAACAGCTCGAAAGAGTGAACACTTTAGAAACAGACATTTTAAAGAATCAGAAGCAAAAAATTTAAAAAAATAAAGTTTTAAGATTTAAGCCAAAATATCAATTTTTTAAGAAAAAAATGCGAACAGTCTGGATACAATTATTTATACAATTTATGGAAGGCCTTGCAAAAATTGGTTCACTATATCTAGATTCGACTGTATTTTTAATCCGATTGTAAACATTTACAATTTTTTGATGCAGATTGGAAGATGTTTTACAGGCCAATAATTTGTTACAGTTTATTTATTTACAACTATTACACTATCAAGAAGGTGCGTTGAATGGACTTGAATGGTCTTCACCCATTTGTGCTCACTGTACTCGCTTCTATATCTTTCTACATACCCTTACGTCTGTTTCACCACATGCAAATCTTTTTTTTTCATCGAGGTCTATAAACAAAGCTACCCCTTTTTCGAGAGGCAATGTTTTTGATTGAAGGGACTCTATTGTTAAAAAAATATGTTTAAAAATTTGCATTTTTACATTTTTCAATACGAAAAAAAACCGAAAAAATATATTAAAACCACAGGAAACGACCTAAAAAAACTAAAAATGCTCTAAAAATTAAAAATGTCCAAAAATGACAATAAGAAAAAAATTTCAAAATCGCTAAAAATTACCAAAAAACGCCCAAAACCAAGAATTTACCAGAAAATTGAAACCGATAAAAAACGGTGAAAAATGGCGAACAAATTACCTAAAAACTTTTCATATTTGGAATATGGGAAACATAAAAAATGTTCTAAACAACCATGAAATGTCTTAGAAGCAGCAGAGAAAATATGACATGTCATCGAAATCCTAGCCCTGCTAATGACGAGACCATTTTTCAAACAGCGCCCATATTGAATATAACTAAAAAAAATTGACTTGAACAAAAGTTGTTGTTTTATCAAAGATCCGCGTACAAGAAGACGCGTTTATATTTTTTCCAGCGCAAAAAAAAATAAAATAATTTATGAGCGAATATGTTAGAACTGGTTTTAGTTCTGGTTATTTTTGTTTTAGCAGTTGGAAAAATGTAACTATGTCTTTATGTAGGGTCGTTTTGTAATTAATAAAATTTTTACAATTACACATGCTACGATGGGGCATCTCTTATGAGCGGAAAATTTAAAGGCTGCGCTGCTATGGTTAGCAAAACCTGTTCAGATGATATCAGCCTTACTTGCGCGAATCATAAACCAAATTTAGCAATTACGCACGCTTGTGAAATCCCAAATATTAGAAATTGCATCGCAACCGTCAAAGCATCTGTAAGCTATTTCCACAGTTCAACTAAGGCTGGCTTGGTTTTACAAGATTGTATTCTTGCCTTGTGTCCAGAAGCAAAACAAACACTTTTATTGAAGTTTTTCGAAACTCGTTGGGTTGAGCACATCAATTCGCTAAAACTTTTTCAAAATGCATTTCCATATATATGCACAGTGTTGGAAAAAATAGACAGCAGCAATATAAAATCCGATGGCGTACAACCTGACGTACTACTTTCGTCAATTTGCAAATGGCATTTTATTGTTTCATTGACGAACCAATTTTCAGCGCTGCGAAAAACCTGAGCCTGTTGCTACAAAAAACTGATTGTAATTTGAGCACCTGCGTCGAGTATTCAACCGACTTGTACGAGGAAATAAGTGAGGTGCGTGGCAATTCGTAAGCGAAATTTCACGAAACCTTTATCAAGGCCACGGAAATAGCTGAAGCAAACAGAAACTGGAAGCTCCTAGTCGTATTCGACAGCAGCTAAGCCGCGATGATTACGAAGTCGATGTGGAATCGTATTTTCGACGATCAACCTATATTCCTTTTTTGGATCACTTTTTAAGTCAGCTGCAATCAAGATTTCTGAACCATGGTGAATTATTGTTCAAAATTCAAAACATATTGCCAACAAAATGAACGGAACTTAATGCAGAACTGAATCGGAAAGCAATGCAAGCATTTGAAAATCAATGGCCGAAAGATATTGTGGAAGTCTTTGGAGTGGACTTTGCGATGTGGAAAAGGTGAGAGTATAATAATAAAAAATCTTTGATGTTCATCCTCAATATTCACACCTTAGATTCATATTTACTTACTTCATATTTTTGCAGACATTGTTTGAAAATTCCAAAAGAAAAAAGAGCGAAATCATTTATTGATGCTCTCAACAGCTGCAACAAGCAATTCTAAACATCAATACATCGGTTCCTCCAAATTTGTGCAACCCTTCCGATTTCAGTGGCTTTAAGCGAACGCTCATTTTCATTTATACGAAGATTAAAAACGTATCTGCGATAGTAAAGACCGATTGAAAGGGTTGCCGTTGTTGAACGTGCATCGTGACGTGGAAGTAACGTGCGAAAATGTAGTCGACATTATGTCAAAAACGCCACAAAAAACTAGTATAATTTGATAATCTAAAATACAGTAGATTCGATTTACTCATAACTTATTTAATAAATATAATATGCATACATATATTAGGTACATAAATATTTTTAAAACCGCCCCCGAAATATTTTCCTTTATCCGCCCCTGATGCACACAAGTATTTTTTTCATCATTTAAAAAAGTTCTTACAAAAAATGATTTCAAACAAAGGGCTTTTCTTAGCCATTCAAATGAAAAAGACCCCTTAATATTTATTTATATTGATCGAATGAATGAGTAACTTTAGTTAATACAGCTATGTTGCATTTAAAAAAAAAAGTCGAGACTTAAGGGTATCCAGTCGGCCAAAATATCTTGCTACCCCCAATCAAAATAGCCTCGGTACGCCCATGTATATACGATTCTAAATGCAGCTGCTTAAATTTTTTTATTTTTAATTTTCCTTTTTTTCATCATTTATATGTTTTTTACATTGTTTACATTGTATATATATTTTTTTATCTCGATTTTATTGTTCTTTTGCTGATTTTCTTTTTTTTTACATTGACTATATTGTATTCAAAATGATTACGATTCTTGTTTTCCCTTTTATTCAATTCGGAATCGATTTCTTTGATGAGAAACCAACAATATTCGCCCATCATACCTTCGTCCCAAAATCCTTGGCACCGATTCTAAATTCACTTCATCTGAATAAGTATGTGCGAAATTAAAATGGGAGTGCAGAAAGTGAATTTTCAAAAACATATTTACTCTCATTTTTTTATGATTCCTGAGCAAATCGGTAACTATTTTCTCATAATATTCACGTTTATTGTTCCCAAGGAAGCTAGAATCAATCAATTTAAAAGAATTCCACGCTGCTGCCTCAACTGGTGGCAATAAATCTGCGAATTGAAGATCGTTCAACACCTTTTTTATTTGCGGTCCAACGAAGACACCTTCTTTTATCTTGGCATCAGAAAGATTTGGGAAATTGGTTTTTAAATATGTGAATCCTTCGCCTTCTCTGTCTAACGCCTGTACAAAATTTTTCATAAGACTAACTGCATTAATCTGTATCACGAAGCAGCACACCAACGACAAGCAAGACACGAGAAGCAATACTTTTTTCTATACGAAATTCTATTGCTTCTCGTGTCTTGCTTGTCGTTGGTGTGCTGCTTCGTGATACAGATTAATGCAGTAAGTTTAATGTGCAGCGGTAGATGTTTTCCTGGTATGTCAACAAACAAACAGTCCCTGCGTCTTGGAACCCAAGTTACCGTTGACAATACCTCCTTCGAGGTTGTGAAGAACTTCGTTTATCTGGGATCCAGCATTAATTCAACCAACGACATCAGCATTGAGATCAAACGAAGAATAACTCTTGCCAACAGGTGTTACTTTGGGCTCAGTAGGCAATTGAGAAGCAGAGCCCTCTCTCGACGAACGAAAATCACGCTCTATAAATCGCTCATCATGCCCGTGCTACTTTACGCATCACAAACCTGGACGCTGATCAGTTTAGATGAAAAGACTTTAGGAGCATTCGAGAGAAAGATTCTTCGTAAGATCTACGGACCAATCTGCGTCAATGGCGAGTACCGAATACGGTGGAATGATGAACTGTATGAGCTGTACGCTGACATCGACATAGTCAAGCGCATTAAAATCGAGCGGCTTCGCTGGTTAGGTCATGTTCAGCGCATGAAAGACGATGCTTCAGTGAAGAAAACATTCGATTCGGTACCCAGCGGCGGTCAACGCAGAAGAGGACGACCGCATCTTCGTTGGAAAGACCAAGTAGAGGACAACCTGACGAAGCTTGGAATTTCCAACTGGCGCCAGCAAGCGAAAGACAGCGAAAGATTTGGCTGGCGCAAATTGTTAGATGAGGCCAAGACCGACATACGGTTGTAGCGCCAACTAAGTTAGTAAGTAAGTATTTTACAACATTGAATTAATTAAAAATTTAATAAAGCAATTTTTTCCGTTTTTTTTCCTTAAACTTTTTTAACTTTAATATGGCGGTGTGATCCGATTTGGTCATCCTTAGGTTTCAACAGCTATAACTTTTTTATCCGAATTTTGGTTTTTGTAATTTTTTGCACAAAATAGCTGAAGACTATGCCAGAGTCACCCGGCAAGTCGTGTTTTTAAATTCTACATTTTTGGGTTTTTAAGAATTTTTTCAAACTCGAAATTTACAAAATGTTACACTTCTAGCAAAAAATTTCATAACGACCAGTTATTCATTTTTACATTTGTTTTTTAAAATTAATTTTTAAGATTTGTTTTTTACTACAACAAGAAAAGAAAGACATTTATTCAAAAAGTAAAATATCACAACTCTAGCTATGTTTATCCTATTGTTATGTTTTACATCTTATTTTTAGGGACAATTAAATAACAAACGCAAAGTGCATACCAGTTTTAGGCACAAAATAAGGTTTTATGTGCAAACAATCGAGAAATATGTAAGAAGTCAAAAAAATGCACATATATTTTTCAATTTCAAATTTAAATCGCTTTGATGATCGAGTAATTAGTTTCCGATTACTTACAATTTGTTCCTTTTATTATTTTTAAATCAAAAGGAACGATTTTCCTGCCATCCATCTTAAGAAAATTTATTTTCAAAAATCTCCCTATTGCTAAGGTCACCCTTAGTGTACATACACGATGTCTGTAGTATTTCACCTTAACATCGGGTCCCAAAAAACAAAATTGTTGCACACGAGAAGCATGCAATTCTGATTTTTTTCTTTGAAAGTTCTAAATCTGTTATCCAATCATTCAGTTGCGCTAGTGATAGAACGTGAGTTTTGCTTTCAGTTGTAAATACACTTCCTCCCGACTCCACTGAATGGAAGGATTTTCAATTGTTTTCACGTGTTGAAATGGGACAAGTTGGATATGGAACATCATCAGAATGAGGAACTGGCAAAAAAACGGTCTTGACAGTGGCGTATATCACTCGTTTATGTCTTCCAACGCCAGTAACTTTTGCCAGACAAAAATAGCAATCGTTTAGGTGACAAAACGGTCGTCTCCATATCCTCGGAACATCGAATTTCATGTATTGTTTTTTGCCCGAGCTCCATTCAGACAATGGCCGCATTCAGCGCAGACAACTGTTGTGAACTGTAATGGTAGCGCTACCTTAGTTCACGATGTTTTTCTCTGAATGTGTTGCTACTCTACACGCCAGAAGTTAGACAAAGGTTTCTCACTTAAATTTGCTGCGATCTTTCTGCATTTAATTTAACAGCGTCAGTAACAGCATCTGACAGTTAAGCAAACAGTTGTGTTCATGTAGCATAGAATTTGTTCGCTCGATTAAAAGGCGTTCGCTACTTTATCAGTTTTAGTTAGCGCTACCAAATTTGTACCATTCAGCGAATTTTCGCACAACAGTTGCCAACTGTTGTCTGCGCTGAATGCGGCCAATATTAATTTGCACGATTGACACAAAATACTTGGCTATGGCTCATCAATATTCTCAGCCGCAATACCAAAAAAATGCAGATATGACGTTTGCAGTAAATTCGTCAAATTAAGTCGATTTTTTCGAAAATAAGTAAGTTTTTTAGATCGTTTTTCCACTGAAATTCTCGCAATCGTTTATTCATATTATTTTGTTGTTTATTTTAATAATTTTTATTATTTTCTTTCTTTCGTTACAAATCTGTTTGCCACGTTTTTTTTGCTAGAATGTTCTTGCTTCTGTTTCTTCTATGCAACTCGCCAGAGTACAATAAAACCATGTGGGCTCACGACTGACTGTGTTCCCCTTGTCATAGTAAAAGCTATGCTAAAAATCAGGCATTTCGCTATGACGGTTTCAGCGGTCGCGCTCTTAGTTGTGAGCCTACCTGGTTTTATTGTAGCATGCTTGTTTGTATCTTTTATGTTGTTGCTCAATACTCCTGATTTGATAATGCCTTATGAACAATAAAAATTTTTAAAAATATTGTTTTACCTACAACAACCGTTACCTGCGATGTAATAAACTATCAATAACTTAATATCATTAGTAATATACATATATTACTTAGTCATTAACTAGGTAATATAACTTATTACTGACAGCGTAAAAGTAATATAATATCTTTTTTGTTAGTTAGAAAAACCTTATTTCAATGAAATAATTTAATATTAAAATGCTTTGAACATCATGTACCAATACATTTTTGTAATCAAAACTCAGAAAATCCTGGCATCAAGCCTGACTGAGAGTAATAGAATGTGCTTTTATGCAAAATAATAGAAATTTGCGATTTTTCGGAATAACGTCACTAACAGAAAAGAAAAAACGTTAAATAAAAAATAGGTATCTTTGTTCGTACAACACGCTTTTTAACTTCTTAAAGTCAAGGAATAGACACAAAACAAACATAATGCCAAAAATTTCTAAAATGTTGACATTCTTCTATTGACTAAGATTCTAGGTAGTTATCCGAAATAGCAGCAAACAAGCTTAACCAAACAAACTTTCAGCCAACTGACAGCAAAACACAATTTACATTTTCCTGTGCAATGTTCTTAAAAACATTCCAACATAACCAACTGCAACGCGCCCAGTTGGAGAAACACGAGCCACAAAGCAATGACGTGCAATTCCTCAGTCGTCTTCATTTGCATACACTTTTCGCTTGAATTCGGCATGATATTGAATTCCCACAGAAACTGACATGCCACAGAATCACTCTGTATTTGCAACAAAAAAAAAACACGCATTTAAACTAGCAAAACTTGGTTTTGCGTTCTTCCTGGGTAATAAAATCTACAAAAGATTTTTTAAAACAAGCATTTTTGCTGCAACTGTAAAATTAACAGTGGCAAAAAATTTCGTATTATGCAGAATTCAAATAATGTGGCGACAAAAACAACGCAAAAACAATAACTGATAACGGAATAATACCTTCGGTGAACAGCAACAATGAAAATATCACTGACAAAAAAGTTTTTATAATGAACATACGCAGTTGTTGAATATCTTCTGCTTTTAAAGTTCAAAATTCACAGATAAAACAGCACGCAGGACTTTGTTGCGATAGGATCAAGCTCAGCGTTGCTGAAAATTTATATTTTATGCACTCACGCATTTCGCACATCTAAGAATAGAATCTCTTTTCATTGATGTAGCGTGACTTTGTGAGTTTGCATGCATGCTTATTGTACAGTGGAGCCGATAAAATAAAGTTCGATAGTAAAACATTAAACAAACTTGACAGAAATTGTATTCTGGGTTTTATTAAATATAGGCATTTTTATAAAATTAATAAAAATACTAAATATAACTCCTATAGAAATAACAGAATACAATTAAAAATTAATTTTTTTTTTTTTGAAGTGAAGTTGCCAAAAAATATTAACAATTATTATACCAGAAAAAACACAATTACTCTTAAAGATTTGCTTAAGACTTTTGAAAAGCTTAGAGAACATTGAGCTTATTATTACCACAAACACATAAAATCTGAAACTAAAGAGTAACTTTAGTCAAAGTCACTTAAGTTCTTTGAAGACAAAATTCTCTAAACATAAAAAACAGACTTAAGAGAGGTTCTATTAAAAGTATTAAAAAAAATAATCAAACTTCGAAAATTTTTTTTGTGACAGTGAAAACGCAATCGAAGATTTGTTTTATGGATTATGGTTAAGTGTTTTTAAGCTTTATTTGCAAATTTTTGTGTATTAAATAGGGTGGGCCGATTTGATGAAATTAATTTTGATATGAATTTTGTTATTAGAGAACAAGAAAATATTTCTGTGGGTATTTTTTTCTCTGCAAAATAAAAGTAACCCCTCCTTTTTGACATTTTTGTAATTTTTCCAAAATTTTGTTCTGGGCCTCACTAAAATGATGCCAAAGAAATAAGATTATCTGCTCAAAGAATCTTACAAACAAACTTTTTTAAAAACACCGATTGGTCGAAAAAAAGGGATACAGCACAAATCAATGGCAAGAAAAATTACATTTTTTCTGTTGTCAGTTTAGCTTTTTACTAACATATCAAAATCATATATGAAATTAATATAGATCGAAGGGAGGTACCTCTATGGACTGACCGATTTAAACGATATTTAAATTTTTTTAGATAGAGTAAAAACCTTTCATTTGATTCTTTGAAGACCTCAATACAAATGATGCTATCCATTTTATAGCCTTATAAGTAGTAAAACTAATGGTGATCACGTGGTCTTAGCCGCCATATTGGGCCTTCTACAGGTAGTCAATGTAAAAGCTAGTCTGTATTCAAAAGTAGAGATTATAGTTTTTCTTTTGAGCCCTGGCAGTTCTAAATGGAACCAACCATTTCTGGACATTTTTTGTCCATTCACATACAATGCCTCATTAGTATTTTTTTTATGTTGTATTGAAATTTGAGTAATTCGATAAATTTTAATCAGATAAAAATAAAATATTTATTATAAAAAGGTACAAAAACTATAAATTATAATATATATATATATAGTATTAAATTAAAATATACTAAAAATAATGGTAATAGTAAAATAATTAATAAAATACAATATAAGCGCAATATTTTAAAGACTAGCACATTCTTCACTGATGAAAGACAAAGCAGGACTGCCCATGGCAGGAATTCGAAAGGCTATAATTTTAATGCTAAGTTAAGAAGTCTATTTTTTGAAATTTTTCAAACTTCCTCTTTACTTCTAAGTGAGGTGCTTTAGCAAAAATATAGGCCAAACCAAAATAGACGAGTCGCTACGTAACGAGTGAAGACGAAAATGTTTGCTTGAATGCAATTCAATCTTGCTGTCCAAAAAAGACAACCGTCAACTCATCGAAACTGAACGAAGCAGTTTGACAAAAAATTATAATTGCACATCAACTGATAACTAAAACACACTCTGTTGGAAATTGATCATCTTTTTCAGACAAGTTGAGCAACTCGTTTCATTTTGGGTTAAATGTCAACAGACGAAATGAGTGCAGACATTCGGCAAGTTGCAATCGTCTTCTTTCGTCTATTTTGGCTGGGCCTTATCATATTTGCTAATGCAAAATGCCGGTTAATTTTAAGGAACAACAACTTCAAGATTTTTATGATTGTTGTAATTCGGTGCCACTTCGTGTTTTTGCAACTTTTTATAGCAACTGTGTTGATATGTTTATTATTTCAACAAAATCACGACAGTGCGAATAGCTCAGTTGAAGTTTGTTCTGTTTTTTTAATGATTACGTTCTGTTTTTTGCATTAATTGCTTATAATAACAAAGCGAACGCGTTAATTTTCTTACTCTGGGCTCGTACGTTTATTCCTAATGAAGCAAATTAAGCGACGATTAGTTAACAGCTGCAATGGTCGAATGGATAAGTATATGCACTTACACTCACGCGGCCGAGGTTCAAGTCTCCGGATAATGGTAATTTTTCAATTGCCGGAAACACTACTTGAACATTGAGTGATGAAGATGTTATTTCATACTTTTATACGCGAAGAAATCAATGTCAAAATAGAATTTGGGTGCATCCATGTATAAGGAATATTAACTACAGATTATTCGTCGCAGCGAAAGAACGGCAGCAAACTGATGTCAAACAAAACGCAATACGCAACACGAAAAACACAAAATCGGCGATTAAAATTGCAACGATTCTGCAGTTGACGAGTCTGAACACTCATAAAATCGTTTGTCAAATCATTTGATGAATAAAAAATTTTTGTATTTTTCTGCTGATTTGACCAGTGTTAACACTCGTCAAATTGTGTGGAATGATTTTGTCAGTTGAAAAAGTTTTCAACCGGAGCACATCGCGGCAAAAGAAGGAACGGAAGAAAAAAATAAGAAAATAATAATAAATAACTGTGGCAAATAATTTATTTATTTCTTTCAATACGGCTTTAATAACAAGTGCTACTAAAAATTTTCCGTCATAGCGAAGTGTTCGGTATTAAAGACAAAATGCAATTTGACAAAAAATTTTATGAGTATGAATACTTATGTGGTGAAACGATTTGACAAACAATTTGATGAGTGATTTGAAATGTGAACAACCCTAAAGACACCCACTGAACCATATGCGAAGGTTTTGCGTAAAGTGATAGTTTTGAGTGCGTTTTTGGGTAGTAATTTTTTTAGTGAATTAGTTTCTTTTTTTAATTTGTATGATCAATGCTCTTGCTAGAGAAGATTATATTTATGAGAATTTTTCCAAAAAAAAATGTTATTCTTTTGCAAAATTATAAACAAACTTATTTTGAGCAGAAAAAGAGCCATAATTTTTTTAATTTTTGTAGGAATCGATTACTTATAAATGAACCATTTTTTATTCATAAATAAGCTTAGAAATAAATAATAATTGATACTGTTTCACATTCTTAAATGAGTTAAAAAAAACGATCATAAAGTTTTCGTCTTCTTACTGAACCACAAGCGTAAAGTGAGTTTGCGTACGTTTTGGTTGAATTTTTTCTAATTTATGTTTTTTTAATTAATAAATCTAAACTAAATCCTTGATAGCAGTGAATTCATTTAATTTTGTTTCCATCAAAAAATTTGTTCAAGACCCCCATAAAGTTTTCGTTATAATTATAATTTTATCGTTTTCCAAATTCAAATAAATTTAGTTTTGCGAGTAATATTTTGCTGGCGACGGCCCTGGATATATTACTACTTTGTTCAAATAAAACAAAAATAATTTGTTAATATTATCATTTATTTTTAAGAATTTTATCGATGTGCAATAATAAGACAATTTATAATTAAAAAAATAGTTTCTGAGAGCCGGAGAAGTTTTTTTCTATGTCAATTCGTTCCAGCGAATGAGTTTAAAATGGTTTATTTCTGAGTGCCGAAAAACACCTTTTCAATAATTCTTTTTTCAACTCATTTCTGAACAAAAAACAACAATTGGTGATTCTTTGTTCACTCATTTGTGAAGAAAAAAGGTTCGCTTTTGTGAGGCATCTTAGACCGACGAATGAGTCCAAAAGAGTTCATTTATGAGTGCCGAAAATGAACTTTTCTACCGGAAAGGGTTTATGACCCAAAAAATATATGAGTTCAAAAATTATAGTATTGGTTCACTGGGTAGCTTTCTGAGTACCCAACTTTACACTGAAACAGGAAGTTGTTAAATGCTCTCGCACCATTTGGTGCAATAACATATTGTCAAGTGTTAGTTTGTCAGTATAACGTTTTCTTTTTTATTTTTGTGTTTGATTTTCACTGGTTAAACATAGAAAAGAGCAAAAAAGGTAAAAGTGTTGAGTAGAATGTATAAATGTTTCTTTATTATATCTATATAATATATTTGTGCACTAATTTTTATATAAATTTTAATGTTTTATATTGTTTTGTCTAAATTTTAATGGCAAGTTTAATATAGAAACAATATAAAAAAAAAATTACGTACATTCATATATTAGACAGCGAGCAACACCCTTACCGTATGAACGCTCAAAACATACTGTCTTAAAACTGAAAGCACAGGAGAAAGAACAAACTTTTACGCAGTGTACAAATACAGCGAGCCGATTCCTACTTCGTGTGCAAAAACACAAGACGCCCACGTGTTATGGGAACACATAAGTTGATGACCACTGGTACATTGGTTACCAACTTTAGTTGCAGTTGCATTACTTTTCAATTGCTCCATGTGTAAAAGGCTTTAGTCAAACATTCTTCAAACAAGTTGTTCCACGGGAACTTCGCTCCAATAATATATTAAGATTTTTTTTACTTCGGAACGTCATTTTTTTAAATTAAGTATATCAGCCAAATAATAAATTGCCTTATTAAAATATTAATAAACTTTTTCGTGTTCTTCCTTTCTGTATCAACATCTTTTTTTACATAGATCCCACAGTACACTTTAGCGCGCTGTGTAAGAATCGCAATAAGCATTGTAGCAACATGTTTCTGATGTTGCTATGGCGATTGTTACTTCCACTCTAGTTTTTAGTTGTTGTGTTATTATTGCTGATGCTGCTGTTGGTGGTGTTGCTGCTGCTTCTGTTGCTTTCATCGTTATCACGCTTCAAAATGATGCTTAAAATTAATGATCTAAAAACATTCTCCATGATGCACTTGCAGACTGCAATTGTTGCTGTCCATTTGCCGGCTTTTCAACTGGTTTGACCCTATACGAGTGCAATAAGGAATTGAGTGCAATTTTTTCAACTTGGTTCATTTCTACTTCTACTTCTTCATTTCCTGCTCTGCTTGTAAGTATGTTGGTTGAACCAATTGTTGTTGCTGCAACTATCCATTGGTTAGTTTCATGCTCATTGTGGGAATTAATTAGGACAACTTGATCATTAATTTTGAAAACGCTTAATAACACCAGCAGCTGCAACTAGAGCTCGAGCTCTTGAGGCACTGTAGCTCAGCAACAACAACAACAACAACAACAACAGTGACGCAACAGCATGATAAATTATTGAGCTTCAAATGGGTTAACAAGATATGGCGTACAACTAGCTGCTCATGCTGCTTTGTGAGGCTGTATGTGCATGTTTGTATGTGCGCCTCATATTGCTCAGCGCTCAAATACTATTTGAAATTTGAGGTCAGCGCATTCTAGTTGGAGTTTCATTTTCTATGCGTGGTCATTTATATATGTAGGTGTCATTAATTTTTGGCTGCGACATTGCTTGGATTGAAACCTATTTGAATTAAAAGTGACAGTTTATTATTTTCTCAGTCAACTTTAGCACGTATCTAAGAATACATTGAGGTAAAGTGACGACACAGCAACCGCTGATACAAGTAGTAGAATTCGTAAACAAGTTGCTCATACGTCGCGTAGACCAACCGATAACTTTATTTAAAGATTTTTTCAAAAACTTCTGAATACAATTATTTTACGTTTCAATAATTTAGCTCACATGTCAGGTTAATATTTCAAACTTTGAAAAAAACTTTCACTAAACACATAAACTTTTTCAAAATTAGTCATAAAAAAGAAACACCTTTGCAAAAAATATTGAAAAAAAAACAAAAACAACAAATTAAAGCATGTCGCAATTCGGAATAGCCTCTGAGGTTGAATCTACGTTGTCCACAATGCCAACGACGATGCCAACAACAACTATTATGACCACAATAACAACAATGGATACAACACAGACAACATCCATGACTCCTGAAGTGGCAACATCAGCGATTGTTCAAGCTGAAGCAGTAGTTGACATGCCTGAGTCGACATCCGAGTCGCGTATGCAAGCGACACAACAAGGTGAAGATCCACGTTATGCCGCTGAAAGCGTTTCTCCTGATTTCAGTGCTGTTGACATGAATAACAACAACATTGATAATGGCAGCAATAACAGCAACAGCAGCGGTAATAGCAATAGAAACAACAACCATAACAATAGTTATGACAACAATGCGACAAATACCGCAAACAGCCACACAAATGGTTTTCAGGACTTTAACAGCTTCTCGACCACCGAAGTGTTGTCCACGCAACCAAGCAATGGAGATTTAGTTTCCAATCAGGCTTTTGTCAATCTGTCTGTCTATCAATTTGTGCCCGTCGAAGACTTAGAACAAAGCAATAACACAAACATCCACAACAACAGCAGCAGCAACCTCAACAACTTCAACAGTAACCACAGCAACTTTAGCAACAATAACATGAGAGGATACATGAGAGGATCGACACGTCGTGGCAGAAGTCGTGGACAACGCTCACGTCGTGACATGCAAGCCATGCGTCGTTCACTCAAGTCGATGAATAATTTTTTACGTAAAACTGTAAATACTTTGAGGCGCATCAAATCGCTGATTTTACAACAGATACAAATTGCAAATGCTCTGCATCTTGGCCACCTGGTGACGATGGGGTAGGGGATGGGGCAACAGAAGTTAAAGAAGACTATTTCTTGAGCGTTGTTATATTAGTTTTGTGTAAATAATGATTTAATCCGATTGTGATCATGTCTATAGCTTATTAAGTTATCTTTTTCTGAATATGCACACCATGGCGTATGAGTAATTAAAATTATTTAGCAAATCATAAGATAGAGGGTCTCTTTGGAAATGCATCACGACTTGCATTATGCACACAAGTGGCATTTTTTAAGCTTCCTATTTGCTGCGTAAATTTTTTTGATGCAAATGATGACTGACGCTTGATATAAAAATTATATTTTAGAATGTTTGACGTTTGCAAGGCTGCAAAATTGGCCATTCTCGAACATTTTGCTTGTGCTAAAAAGCAGTTTGCGCATCATGATGCATTTGCGATCAGACCCAGAGCTTCCTTCGCGTTGGTAAAGTTTAAACTTTTCTCAAAATGAGTGAATAATATGGCATTTTTGTTGTATTTTATTTTCTCTAAGCTATTTGATTGAATGGTTGTTTATACATGATTTTTTTGATTAAATAGCTGAGGCAAACATTTAGTACTTTTCTGCTACAAACTTTATTTACTTCAGTTGTCTCCTCCATATGAATTTAAAAAATGAATATTAACAATAAAAAAAATAGAAATAATGCTGATGTTTTTCCTAACATTGAAATTGATTGCATTAGCTTATCAATACGAAAAATAATCATATTTTGGTGTTACGTTGCTATAAAAAAACCATAAAATGGCAAAAATTAAGAAATTTTCTTTACAAAAATGTATCTTTTAAGACTTATCTAATTAGCAGAGAGAAATCCGGACTATCATTTTGCATTATCAATGAGCTTAGAACGAATGATGAGGATGCTTATAAAAAATATTTATTATCCAAGAGAACACAAAATAGCATTTGTTCGTTTCTTTGCAACTGGAAATAGTGAAGATAGTCTAGATACAAATTATGGAGAATATGATGAAAGACCCTTATTACGGCTAACTATAAGTTGAGGAATAGGCAAAATATAATAACTGCGCTTGTACATTTTTTTTTAATTAACTTCAAAAAATTCCGGCAGGACATACAATATATAATATATATGAATAACATAATTTTTTTAAAAAAATGAATTAACTTTAAATTATATAATATAATAAAAACTTTGCAGACATAAATTGAAAGCTCTGATTACTTTTTAAACATTTTTAGAAATAAATTTAAAATTTAAACTATTCTATTATTTTGAGAGCTCCAACGAGCGTTACTTGGCGATGGTGAATAGTTTTAAGCTTTATTGGAAGAAATTTATTGTTTTTTCGTAGAACCTAAATATTGCATCAAGCTAACAAATATTTTATCTCACCATTTGACGCACTTCTTATTTTTCCTAATTTTGCGAAAAGCATTCATTTCCTTTGCGAAAGAAAATGTTTATTTGCATCCAGTAACTCATTCATGACATGCCTTATTATAAAATCAAGGACATGGTTCTGCAAACCACCACAATATGCAGGTGGTGGCAGTTACAGAAAGTTAAAATGTTTTTTGTGTTTTTTGTATGGGGATCACCAGAAGGGTGGAAGATAGAGTGTAGAAGGGTTCAAAAGAAATATTGAGAGAGAAAAATTAATCGGGTCAGCTCATACATTTGACCCCTAGGGGTCATAGTTTTTTTTATATGAACTGTAATAGAATTTTTTATTCTTTATTTTGTGTTTTTTGTATATTGATAGATCCCAGAAAAGATATAAGTTTTTACGTCGAAAATAGAAACTCTGAAAGAAATAAACTATTTTAGTTTATTTATCACAAAAACATAAAACTAGAATTAACAATTGAAGCACCCACCAATGACAGCGTAAATATTAAATAAGCAGAATATGTCTTTCACAACAAAATGAATTCAATAGAATATCCTCTTATAAAAGCATTAACTCGACTACATTCGTTTGATCCTACTATTTGTTTGTACTTTCTCGAGTTTTTAAATTACTCCATTTATTTGATTTACTCAAACGAGTAAATTGGATAAAACGAGTACAATTCGAAACACAACGACTTCAGCAAGTATTTAATGAAAAAAAAAAAATTAAATTATGTTGATTTTACATAATTTAAATACAAATTCTACATGTTTTATAGTTTAAATCATACTTGATTTTAAATACAAATTCTAGTTGTTTGATAGTTTAAAATCGTTTATTGAGCTTAAGGTGAAAGTAAGAACAATACATTGTTCTAACGAATCTTTCCAAAGAAACAACAACAACGTTTTTTCAATATGAAAAGGAAAAATCACTAGTTGATTTCATTGCAATTTCGGCCCTGCTAAAGGCTTCATCGCACTGCACCACAGAGGCAATGAGATTTTAAGCGTCAATTTCTAAGTTTTTCTCCCATTTCATATTTTCACATTTGTTGTTGTATGTTTGGTTTACTTTAGTCTTTATGCTTATAATATATTATGCTTATAAACTATCAAACATTAAGAATTTGTATTTAAATCATATAAAATCAACATAATAAATAACAAGGTCATTTGGAAAAATCTTTAAAAAAATTCAATTATTAATTTTGTTTTATTTCTATAATTTTCAAAAACAAAATTTTCTGCCAATATATTGTTGCTATGAAACTGTGTTGAAGAAAAAAATTCAACAAAACCATTCTTTATACAACAAACAATGCAATAAATTAAAACAATATCAAAATTCTTCAAAAAAGTCTTACAAATAATTAGCCCTTTAAATTATGCATACGACCCTGACTTTAATATATATTGACAGATGGTTGTTTAGTTTAAAAATAATGTATTTTCTTTTTTTCTTAATACTCTCGAGTCTAGACAGATCAATTGAGTGAGAGCAACGGCTGCTGTTTTCCATTTAAATTTTGTTTTTAGGCGTAGATTGCCTCAATAACTCGCATATATTCGAAATGCTCTGAGTATTGTACCGATCATTCCGATTCTTTTGAATATAGCTACTGTAATATCTTAACATTTTACCACTGTGATTAACATAATTAAGATATTCCAACTTAAGAGGGCAGTCTACATAAAAGGGTGTTTAGTTTTTCCCTGTTCATTTGCACATTTTAAGACTTTTCTTCTAGAAATTTTTGATATTATGTTAAGATCGAACTATATTTTGGAATGAGTGTTGGATTTTTCTGAATTCAGTTTCGTTTTTCCGCAATATTACTTGAAAGTTAGGCAAAACATTTCCCTATTTGCTCGAACGTGCGTGAATTTTTTTAATTTTTCCTTTTTTGTATTTTAGGTTGATAATATTTATTTGCAACGAGTGTGGGATTTTGCTTTATTTTGACTAGAAGTAATTTAATTTTAATTAAAGGTGAGACACTATTAGTGCAATAGAGAAATTTTTTCTATCGTTTATTTCACAAAAGCTTTACCAGATGGCGCTGTTGATGCTTCTACATCAGCAAACGACTATCACTAACACAAAAAAATTATAGAGAGTTATACCTCTGTACGTGAGTTTTTTGTTTGTTAAAAGAGACTTGTGTGGAGAGGACGGGGATATTGTTGTGGTTTACCGAAGAGAGAATGCAAAAAGAAATAAACGTAATAAAATTTTAAGTTCAAAATGAATTATTTCAAAATTTTCAGCGGCGACCATATATTTTTTTACATATTTGAAAAGGTTATTTTATTACCTACAGAAAAGTCAGCGTAGAGGGTATGCTACGGGCTACATTTTGTGCGACATACGCGAATCTATTAAAAAATCTCGGCTCAAATCTATTATAAAGAACAGAAGCATATCATTGTAGAGAAAACGGTAGAATATCAAAGTAGTGTCGGTGCTAAAAATACTGTCATTTTTATGGGCCAGAACTGATCAAATAAATGGAGAAAAACAAGAAACAAAAATTAATTTTTTTAAATGTAAAAAATCACAACTTTGGTGCTTTTCACCCGAGTTTTGTGAACAATAAACAATGAAAACATTTTAAAGAACAATTAAATAAAAAACGAAATGCATACCAGTTTAAAAAAAATATACTCCATACGTTGATTTTGTTACTTCCTTGATTTAATAGATTACAAAATACAAAAATATTTACCCGAAAAGATATTTTAATGTCTGAAAAAATTTTTGTTTCCTTGTTGATTAAACAAAAAAACAAATTTACTATTTTAAAGTTTTACCCGGCGAGCCCAGTTTGATCCTTCGATTTTCCGACTACTGGGCGAAAACTCTAGCTTAGCGCCACGTCGACTCATAAAAGAAAGTGGCTCAAAGTCATTACCATGTTCATGTACCATATAGAAAGACTCTAACTCATTTTTTTACAGGAGAAGGAAAAAACTTGATAAAAATTAAAATTTTGCAGCTGCAAATTTTTTTTAAGTGGGGTTTTTTATTTAAGACTCTTGCCAATTTAATGCTGTAGCAATTTTTTTGTAGCAATTTCTTTTCTATAACAATTTTTTTGCAAAAATCTCAAAAAAAAATCGATTTTGAAAAAGTTGAGTTAGGGCCTTTCTATATTAAGGTAGCTATATATAATATAAATATATATAATGATATATAACAAAGTTGTCTCAAAGCATATTTTGAAGACAGAGCAGTAAAAAGCAATGCAGAAAATTTGTCATATTTTTCCCTATAAACGAGATTTGCTTGCTTTGACTATTGGTATTATATCAATAGTAAACGCCGGTCGATATTATTTTATTGTGTGTTTTTTTATTAAACAATGAGCTTTTTATAAAAAAAAATTTCAGTGCAAGTCACGAGCAATCAATTATGGCAGCAGGCGAAGACTAGTAATTATTAGTAAATTAGTAATATTAGAAATTTTTACTTAGTTTTGCCAGAGAAAATGATATATATAAAATATTTGTTTATAAATGAAATTAAATAAACCTTCGTTTCAACAAAATGTAATAACAATAAAGCTGGTTTTTGTTCATTAATTCCGTTTCGTTCGAGCCCTTGAAAGGACTTTGATTTCTTATAATCAATTGTGTTGTGCGTGTTGTGAAACGTTTCTAAAGAAATAATCGAGAACTGGACCTAGGTATAAGTTTTATGCCGACTCCGAATGTAATGTTCTTGTTCTCAAGAAGCTTTACTAGACCAGCTAAGTGCTGGCGCATGACGATTGGCCATGTATGGGGGAAAAGTGCTTTTATTTTAAAAAAATCACCATAACTTCTAAGTAAATGTGAATTTCCAAAAAATTTAATTTTTCTTCAAAATGAGCTATCAAACATAAAAATTGGAAAAAATTTTGTTACTTTCCGAAACAATCAGAGTAGCAATTTGTTACTTTCCGAAAACAATCTAATTTTGAAAATTTCTTGTTGTATAAAAAAAAACAATCCCAAATTTAAGAATAGAAAAAAATTACAAAGTAATGTTGGGAATATATTTTTTAAACTATACCTAATAGGGCGTATCGAATTACAATTTTTTTCGAATTTCATATTCTAAGAGGTCTCAAAAGTTGGATTTTGTGGTCAGGATCTCCCAAAATTCTACAAAAAATAAGGATCTCTTCCTCTCCCGCAAGGACAAAGTTGTTTTTTGAGAAAAACAGTAAAAAATCATGATCTCAAAATGTTTTCATTTTTGTAAGAAAACTACATATGTGTTAAAGCAAAATAAATATAAACTTTAACTAACAATATTTTGGCAAACACGATGCTTCTCTTGGTTTTTACCCAAAAAGTCCTGTGTGAAGGATATTCGAATCTAAAGGTCCACTCAAGATAGCACAGAAGTTTTAACTGTTTTCTGATTGTCTAAATTTTGGTGATATTGATTACAGTGTTAAGGCTTTCCTTAAATATGTGAACTAACAATTTGTATATTTTTCGCATATTCATTTCCTTGTTTTGAAGAATTGTATACTTGAATGGAATTTTTAACTTTTTAAAAAAAATTAATTTAAGGTCTTATATCTCGGGCACCAGAAATGGTACCGAAGACAATTTTCTCAGTTCGGATTCTGCAAATACTTTTGAACGAAACCCTGTCTAAAAATATCTTTTTTAAATCAGAAGGAAAAAGCCACGATTTTTTTCCTATTTTGATATTTAAAAAAAGTTACTTCAAGCATGAAATGCAACAATCTTGTTCATATCTCCTTTATTATTTTATTAAAATACTTCTAAACAAAAATTGTTAAGTCAACTAAGACCCATCGAATTGCAAACTCAGAAACTTAAAATTTTAGTTTAAAATTTTTTGAATGCTGAGTTGAGGTGTTTTTACGAAATGCTAGTACGGAAAAATTTTTTAAAAAATCAAAATAGGAAAAAAAATTGTGGTCTTAACTCGGTGTTATAAATTGATTCTTTTAGACAGGGTGTTTTTCAGAAATTTATGAAGAAACTAAATTAAGGAAATTATCTTCGGTGCCATATCCGCCACTTCTAGTGCCCGAAATATTAGGTTAGGTTAGGTTAGGTAACGGTGGCTGAGCCGATAGACGACTCGTACACTTAGGCCAGTGCAGGCCCGTTGTGATACCACATGATCTCTTTAAAAACCTAATAGAGATTTCCCTCCTCAAACCAGTTCGAGCGGATAATGAATTTGAGTATATGCTTGATTTCCAGGCATGAGACTTCGGCAAGTCCGTTTAAAAAGGGAAGGCCCAGAGTTGCCATTCTCCTTTTAGCTAGAGCCGGACATTCGCAGAGGAGGTGCTGAACGTTTTCTACCTCCTCCTCACATCTGCAGTTTCTGCAGAAATCGTTTGATGCAACTCCCAACCGAAGGGCATGCGCTCCGATCAGGCAGTGACCCGTTAGGACTCCTACTATTTTTGACAGGTTTACCCTGCTTAACTCAAGCAGTGAGTTGCTGCGTTTTAAATCGTAGGTAGGCCATGTAAGCTAAGTTATCCTACATGTATCAAGGCGTTCCCAGCGTTCTTGTGCAAGACCTAGGGATCTGTTCTTGCACTGGAGTTTATTGGAGGAAATGGGTATACCAATAAAGTCCTCATTTAAGAGGGTGTTAGAGGTCGTACCCTTCCTTGCCAGTTCGTCGGCCAAATTATTGCCCTCGATATCCCTGTGTCCGGGTACCCATATGAGGTGAATTCTGAGTAGCCTTGCCATCTCGTTAAGAGATTTGCGGCACTCAGTGATAGTTTTAGAGTTGTCAATATTTGAGTTCAGTGCTTTCAGAGCAGCTTGGCTATCTGAAAAGATGGAAATACTTTTTCCTTCAAGGTCTTTTTGACCTAAAATCCTAGTGGTTTCGTGAATAGCCATCATTTCCGCTTGGTAGACACTACAATAGTTAGGAAGTCTAAAGGACGCTTCGATTTCGAGATCCTGGTAGTAGATACCTCCCCCTACTTGTTCTTGAAGTTTGGATCCATCTGTGAAGATTTTTATGGCGGAGGTTTTAAGGGGGATTTTTTTTGCCCAATCTAGCCATGAAGGGATGAAAACTGCATAGTTCTTTTCAAAATTTAAGCACGGCACACAGTAGTCTGTTTTGTCGGGTGCAGACGAGTTCAGAATAATTGTGTGGCCGCAGTTCTTACCTATCCAATTACCAGATTCTCTAAGTCTCAGGGCTGCTGTGTTGGCACATTCCCTGGCAAAGATATCGAGAGGAGGAAGGTGAAGCATGACATTGAGGGCGCTAGTTGGTGTTGAGGACAGTGCCCCCGTAATACAAAGACCTGCGCTTCTTTGCACCTTTGCAAACTTCTGAAGTGCGGTTGCCTTATCAAGGGCCCTCCACCATACCAGAGAGCCATACATTAGTATGGGCGGACAATTGCTGTATAAATCCAGCGTACTATTTTGGGGGGAAAACCCCATTTTTTACATATAGCTTTTTTACAGGCAAATAGTGCTATGTTTGCCTTTTTAACACGTTCCGTAATGTTAACATTCCAGATAAGCTTCTTATCCAGGATAACTCCTAGGTATTTCGTGCTGTCGCTAAAGAGCAACCTCGTGCCGTTCAGACGCGGAGGTTCTAAGTTGGGGGTTTTATATTTCCTAGTGAAAAGAATGAGATCTGTTTTCTCGGGGTTTACACTTAAACCACACGTGGATGCCCATCTCGAGAGAATTAAGAGTGCTCTCTCCATGAGTTGACAGAGAGTCTGGGGAAACTTTCCGTTAAAAATGATTGCAATATCGTCTGCATATGCAACAACCCTGTAGCCTTCCCCCTCCATGATACGCAACAGCTGGTCAACCGTCACGGACCACAGAAGTGGAGACAAAACTCCTCCCTGCGGAGTGCCTCTGCTTACAAACCTACGAGTGGAGGATCCTCCCAGTTCTGAGTTCACCACCCTGCCCAAGAGCATCTGGTGTATGAAACTCACGAGAAAATCCTCCACCCCCAGTTCCGACAAGGCCGAGGTGACTGCACATGGAAGGACGTTATTGAATGCCCCTGCTATATCTAGAAAAGCAGCAAGTGCGTATTCTTTGTTCTCAAGTGATTTTTCGATGGTAGACACAAGAGAGTGCATATATTGCCTTTAATTTAGGCATGTTGGGATTTTAGAAGCCTGTCAAGTTTCGGCTTAAGAAGAAGCCCAATAAGTCTCTCTAGAATTTTAACCAGAAATGAAGAGAGGCTTATAGGTCTGACGTCATTCAATTTAGTGTGAGAGGACTTACCCGCTTTCGGTATAAAGATAACTTTTGTCTCTCTCCAAGCTGTTGGAATATAGTTAAGGCGTAGGCAACCATAGTAGATTGTCTGAAGCCAGGGTACTATTGCATTGAAGCTATAGTGGAGTTGAGCTGGTATAATGCCATCGGGACCTGGAGATTTATAAGGATGGAATGAATAGATCGCCCATTTTAACTTCTCCTTGCTGGTCAGTTGCTCAATCTGTTGAGGCATAAGGTCGCAGGGAAGTGTTTGAAAGCTGGAAATGTCAGAGTAAACATTACCAGGAAAATGCGCATCCAAGAGTATATCTAGGGTTTCGATGCATGAATCCGTCCAGGTGCCATCTTCCTTTAGAAGAAAGCTTGGCACTGTCGGGGATTTCGATAGTATTTTCCTGAGCCTTGAAGCTTCGGAAGTACCCTCTATTTCTGTGCAGAAGGAGGACCAAGAGGCCCTCTTTGCTTTCCTGATTGCGGTTTTGTAAATGCCTAGTTTAGACTTATAGCTATTCCATGAGTCCTCACTATTGCTACGCCTTGCGTAGTTAAAGTCTCTACGACAGTCCTTTCTGAGAATTTCAATCTCCCGAGACCACCATACGGGTTTATGGGATTTTTTGAAAACTTTTTTCGGACATGCTCTGTTTAGTGAATCCGAGCATTTTTTAGTGAAGTCTAGAACCAGAAGGTCCAACTCTTCTTTGTTAGCAACGGGGGAAGAAGTGACTGAATTCAGTGATGTTTTAATTAGTTTATTATACCATCTCCAATTTTGCTTATGGAGATTTCTTATTTTTAGAGGCATGGATTGATTGGTTATTTTCCAGCCGAATTCTATATACCTATGGTCCGAGAACGAATGTTCTTTTAAGACCTTCCAAGAATGAATTTCTTCCGAGAAGTTTTCTGATACTAGGGTAATATCCAGAACTTCTTCTCGATTTTTGATAATAAAAGTTGGCTCATTGCCCTTGTTCATTATATTTAATTTAGTGTTTAGTAGGAAGTTAAAAAGTGACTCACCTCTGTCGTTGTTGTTAGTGCTGTTCCATTGCGAGTGGTGTGCATTTGTATCTCCACCCAGAATGATGTGCGTGGCTGGATGAGTTCCCTGTAGGAGTTCCCGGAAAGATTGCGTGGGTATGGGCTCATCATAGGGAAAGTAAAAGGACGCAATCCTTAGTTTATTGGGCCCCAGCTCCAGGCTGACCACAGAGAGGTCCCCGTGACTAAACTGAGGGAGAATAAAGCAATTCAAGTTAACTTTCGCTAAAATACAAGTTCGAGTTTTACCTTTGTTAGATACATAGTAAATTTTGTAGTTTGGTGCATTCAGGCCAAGGATTTTGTTGTTGTTCATCCAAGGTTCCTGAATCAGCACCAAGTCGACATCGCCCGTTGCCAGGTGACGCTGGAGAGCAGCCGAAGCTGCTTTGCAGTGATGCAAGTTAATTTGGAGTACCCGGAACATCCTTTGGTACTCCAACAAAAGTGGTGTCAGCCTCTTCGTCGCTGAAGGGCTCCTCTGACGGAGCCTGCTCCTTAAGGAGATTTGTCATCGCCGTCGCTAGTTCGGACGCGGATGATAGTTCATCCTCGCTTCCAATCAACTCGTCGATGTCGCTAGGATTCTCAATCGTGGCACTACAGACCACACGATTTACGAGAGACACCGTGTCCGTTTTATAGATTCTTGGGTGAATCTTGCTAAACCCATAGTTTAGGGTACATTTGTCTTTGTTGAGTTGCTCAATGCATTCGTTGTTGAGGATCAACAAAACCTCCATCTTAGATTTCTTGGGATCGGTTTTGGCATCCTCAGCTTTTGGCTCCAACTTCACCACCTTCCAGTTTTGAGTGGATATGGCTGGGTTGAAGACCTTCAGCATTTCCAAAATTTCCTCAGGTTCAGATGGGGTGACTGGAACCCGGACTCTGGCTCTTGGTCTAGACGGAATTTCGTCCAAATTTACCGCTTTTAGACGAGCGCCTGGGTAGACCTCACCAACTTTCCCAATCGCCGCTTTAAATAGCTCAGCGGATCATTCATTTTCACAGGCCATCAGCTTGACATGGCCCTGAAACCATCCCGCATCTGTGCATGCTGGAGGTGGCCCAGGGTTCTCCTTCAGGACCTGCAAGGCGACCTTAGCGAGCGAAGCCTCTATCCAGCTCCATTGGTGCTTGGGTATCTTACCATCCTCGCTATTCTGGTCTATCACCCCTCAATTGTGCTATTCTTAGCAACCTCTGCGAAGGATCTTGCTCCTACACCATGGGCTGTAGCCCTCTTGGCGGTCGGGTTCTGGGTAGGTTCCTCCACAGATCGATTGCTTTTTGCGGCTGCAATTTGCCGGGGAGGCTCTAGCGTGAAGTCCGGTAAGACCTTTTTCGCCCACTCAATATCCTCCTTAATTTTTTGAATGTCACTCTTCGAGACCTGTCCCTCCTTAATAGGGTCAGTGGCCAGACGTCGAAGAGTTCGGGATGCCTTTTTGCGGTCTGCGTAACCTGCTTTGAGAGGATCCCTTCTTTCATAATCGGCCGCCCTAGCACTGACCATTGGGATTACCTTAGCCCCCGATCCACTAGACGAACCCGCGTTTCCGCGTCGATTACCACCAGTGTTCGAGGAACTTGAGGGTCCAATGCCCGATGCACAGGCTTTCGATGTGCTTGCTGTTGTTGAGAGGGGTCGATGATTTGATGGTATCACTATCATCGACTGACTCTTATTTGTGATTGAGGAGCCTGGTGGTACCACAGCTCTTTCATCGGAACATAAAGTCCCTACCGGGTTTTTTGTTAGGGTTCCGGATCCCCTTTTGGGTGTTGAAGTTTTTGTTGTTGTTTGTAAGTTTTCCATAATAAATCCCACGAGTAGCGGAGAGAGGAAGGTCGACCCAGGCAGAGATCCGCAGTACCTGGGTAAGGCTGATTAGAACCGGAGGACGCCAGGTATCCGGAGCACACCGTTCAAGACCGGGCAATTATTTTAAACTGGGTCCCCGGCCAGGCTGATCCTCGGCACGGTACGTGTGACACCTTGATCCGACCCAGGGGGAAGAGAAGGGATACTAGGGGAAAAGGAGGCAGTCTTGGTTGTTCACACAGAATTTGTAGGGTAACACAACCCTGTGAAGAACGTAAGCCCCCACACCCAGCGATCGGATGGACCACTTACGTCAAGGTGCTGCCAGAGTCGTGGGGGAAATATTAAACCTTATATTAATTTTTGAAAAAGTTAAGAAATTGCATTCAAGTATACATTTCTCAAAAATAAGAAAATGCATTTGAAAATGTCAACACAATAATCAAAATCGTCAAAATTTAGACGATCAGATAGGAATCAAAATTTCTGTGCTACCTTGAATGTACCTTTAGATTCGAATATCCTGCACACAGGACCTGTTGGGTAAGAATCGAGAAAGGCATCCTTTTTGGCGGGATATTGTTAGTTAAAGTATTTATTTAATTTTACCTTAAGACATATGTAGTTTTTCTTACAAAAATCAAAGCATTTTGAGATCGTGATTTTTTACTGTTTTCTTTAAAAAACAACTTTGTCCTTGCGAGAGAGGAAGACATCCTTATTTTTTCCTAAAATTTTTTTTGGGAGATCTTGACCACCCTGCGCAACTTTTGAGACCTCTTAGAATAAGATCTAAATTTTTCAATGCACCCTAATACCTAATATACAATAGTTACAAACAAATTAAGAAATGAAATAAAAAAAAAACAAAATTCAAGAAACTTTTTAGCTAACGCTTTGTACCCAAATCCAATTTTAATTTTTCACCATACAAATGAAAGCTGTCTTTGCATGGCAATTTAAATTTCCATTGTTAAATGTCCATTGTCTGCTTGTCAAATGCATCTGGACGAAGCGATTAAAAATAAAAAAATAAAAAATTAGTTTTGGAAATTTAATAAGAAAGGTATAATTTACAGTAAATAAAAAAATCACTATTATTATCAGATTCAGGGACAGCGTAATGTAGCCAATAAAGACTTTTGTATATTTTGTGTTTGGACAGGTGCAAACTATCCATTAAAATTTGAGAAAATTTTCACTTACAAATTTTTTTTTTTTGAGCAAGAGATGATTCCAAAACTATCCAATTTTTATACCGAGCACATAATGCCGGAGCTAATAGATTCACGTATAAATAGGCAGATGCCAATTCGGTCATTCAACAATTAAGTTAGTTGTTCAATAAGTATTTTGTCAATCAGTTTTTACCTTATGTACGTGAGTGTATGTAAATATTTTATATAAAAATTTTACGATATTTAACTGCTTTTTAAGCATTCAGTTGTAATTGTTTTATTTCGAACTCAACAAATTAAAAAAAAACAAATCATATTTTCATTTCATGCACTAAATATTATAATTTTTACTAACTTATTAATTTATGTATATCAAAAATTATTTTGTTCTGAAATCATAACATCATATAATTCATATTCAAACTACTGTTCAAACCTTGCTAGGAATTACAAATATTAACAACACCCTTACTCTACACTGTCTTCAAACGCCTTTATTTCTACACCGTGTTTTCAAATGCAACTCAAAAACATTTTTCACTTTACCCCTCACCTCCTAAACGTCACCCAAACGTTCTCATGTCTACAAGCAACAAAAACTGATGAAGCAAAAAAATGAAATAACCAAATTATTCTCGTGCTTCTAAATTGTGATGAGATCGTACGTCATGTATGTATGTCGTGCTCATCTCAAAAGAAACAATGCATTTGAAAGGGTGTTAGTGAGCAGAGTTGAATTGAAAGTTCTTTATTTTAAAAAAGCTTTAGAGCTTGCAGTTTGAAAGCTTCAAACTATCTCGGAGCTTTCGCCAGTATTCTGCCCTCTTAAGTTATTTTAATTTTTAAAGTTTTTGTATGGAAATAAAATAAAAGATATCAAAAAATTTTGATGCATATTAGAAGAGATTTTTCTGGCCAATAATTTCTGATATTTTGTTTTTTTAAAACTATTATCGTAATATTGGAGGAATCATCATAACATAAGCCCAGGTTTTTTTTTGAAGGAAAGACTCGATCTGCTTTTTTCTTTTCTATGGAGCATTAGGCGCCTTAAAATACATAGTTGTAGATACTTACACAGTTATAGTGTGACAGGTGCCTTTCACCATTTACCCCTAAAATTCCCCTAAAATTTTTTTCGAAAAACACAAAAATTTCATACGGGGAAACTGAAGCGTAGTGCAACTGCAATGCAAGCCTAAGTATTTAAAGGGCTGAGCTGTTGGACGTCCTTAACAAGGGCAGAAAGTTGTTTCATAGTTCATAATTATCCAATCTGAAATTGACCTTAAAATTAAGTCTTACTTATGCAAAGCAGAAAGATAAAAAAACCAAGGCATGCGCCTTATACAAACAACGTTTGGTCTTTGAGCTGAAAGGAAAGGGATAGATAGAAGAATTGATTGAAACCATACGTGAATTATCGATTAGGTGGAAAAACTTGAAAGACAATTTTAATTGCTTACAACCGACAAGAATTTCTAGCCCTCAGTTGCTCCTATTTTTTAATTTAACATTTTCCACAATTTAGGTGTGGATTTTTTGTTTCAATAAATTTTAAATGTAGTAAAGAGCGAAGAAAGCAAAATGAACCATGCCTGAACCCAGATTCGAACCGGGGACCTCTGAGTTGATAGTCTAGAACACTCTTCACTAGACTACAAAGGCTGACTTGCTTTGTTTTTAGTTTTTACACGGAACCAATCAATTGCAACTAAAGCTCTAAGCAAGTTTAAAGTAAAGTGGGAAATGATTGGTAATTAATTTGAAGTGATGTCAATTCAGTTATTTTTATAAAGTGTTGTTGAAATACCCAAGAAGCCAAATATCTTTTTTTCTTATATTTTTAGCATAATTTTGAGGAAAGGTAAGAAAACTTTTTTCCAAGAGTCAATTTTTCAAATACCCTAAAAAACATTAATCCCTAAAAAATCCCCTAAAGATTCATTGCCCCTAAAATTCCTCAACACGGTTAAAAAAACCCCTGGCAACACTGCACAGTTAGTTCATTAAATTTTTTGGAACGCGAAGCCAATTTAGCGATGACAATTTTCTCGTTCATAGAAATATCCTTATGAATATTTAATAGAAAACCATAACATCATTACATTAGATCTAATTTATTTATTTATTTATTTATTTATTTATTTATTTATTTATTTATTGGCCAAGCAAGGCAATTTACTTATTCTAACAGGTTTGTTTATTTTTTTTTCTTTTTTTTTCTTTCTCCCATTTCCTTGTTTTGGTGTTCGAAGATATGCAAATCAATGTGGGCGTAATCCGCCCACCTGATCGACATGAATTCAATAACACGTCAAAAAGAAAAAGAGAGAAGAAAAGAAAAAGAAAAGGAACTTACATGCTAACATATTTTATACATAGTAATATAGCTAAGAATTTTATTTAATGAGATTAGGAGAGATCTGAGAAGGGAATAGGGAATTGGACTGGCTATTTATTATCTTAGCATTTAATTCTTAATGTCTAAAAGGACAATAAATGAAGAGTGCAGGATTATTGGGCTTTTAGTAGGGAAAAAAGATTTGGAGAGGGCATGCTTAATTATAGATTAAGATTTCAAACCTAATTGCTTGAAGGAAGGTATTATGACGGAAATAGGGACTTGGAAAGATTTTTCTTAAAAGTTAATTTAGACATAGGGGGTGCATAGTACTCGCTGATATTATTGAATTCTCTACAACACCTATTTATCGGCTCATTTCTTGCGTAGACAGTGTGATGTTGATATTCGTTTAATAGTCGTGTATGCCGTGTACGTCTGATCGGGTCATTAAATTGTATCTTGTTTGATATATACTCGCTATCAACAACACCGTTAATGATATCGAAGGTAAAACATGAACTAAGTAAAGTCCTTCTTGTTGAAAGGGGCATTAAATTCAGAAGGCTAAGCCTAAAATTATAAGGTGGCAATAAATTGTACTCACGGGGGTTATACGTGTCCCTAAGCGCAAAAAGCAGAAATTGCTTTTGAATAGATTCAAGTCTTTCACTGTGTGATTCGAAAGCAGGATTCCAAATAATGCATCCATATTCAAGAATAGGACGCACTAACGCGCAGTATAAAGCTTTCGTGACCCAAACATTTTTGAACTCTTTTGCACGCCGTTTTATAAAACCGAGTAGTTTGCTGGCCCTAGATACAATTTTATCATAATGTAAGTTGAAACGCAAATTGTTGTCCAAGTCTACACCAAGATCAACAATATGGTTGACTCTATTAAGTTCAATGCTATTGAGGAAGTAACTGTTATTTGTTACCAAATTTTTACGGGAGAAGGTTATTACGCAGCATTTCTTAACATTAAGATAAAGTTTATTTTGATTGCACCAGTGCTCAAGAGATGACAGTTTCGACTGTAAGTAAATTACATCTGTTTCCGATTTAATAACATGGTACATTTTTAGGTCGTCTGCATACATTAGATGTGGGATATTGCAAAGAATATCAGATAGGTCTGAGATAAAAATATTAAAGAGAAGTGGACCAAGGTGACTACCTTGTGGTACGCCGGATGTAACTAAAATCTGTTTGGATAAGGTACCTTGAAATTTTACGAACTGAGACCTGTCGTGGAGATAGGACTTCAGCCAACTGAGCAAAGATCCTGAGATACCAATCTTTTCCAATTTGGAAAGATATCATGATCGACTCGATCAAAAGCTTTGCTAAAGTCGGTGTATATTGCCTCCACTTGATGTCCTTTCTCCATTTTACTTAAAACATCAGAGATCATAGTCATTCGATTTGTTGTGGTTGATCTACCTTTACGGAAACCATGTTGCTGTTCAATGAGTAAAGGATTTATAATAGATGTTAGTTTTGCGCATATAATTTTTTCGAACAATTTTGGAATAGCCGATAATATGGCGATTCCTCTATAGTTTTCAACAGATCTTTATCGATTTTTTACAACAGTATAGTGAAAGCTGACGTAAATTAACATATTTTATGTATTAAGTAAATTGCAATGAAAAATTCTGGACTCGTAACTGCATGCATTAATTGGTGTTCTTGAGACGAAGTGTCACCGCTAGAGTTTGAGAACATTTTTTTAAAACCACTTTGCGATAATTTTGTATGGTTATTGGCATTTGTTGAAAAGTTTCAGGAATTTGTTGTTTCTGCATCATCGGGACAGTTGAATAGCAAGTTTAACAGTGCCGAAAGGTCAACTCATAGATACATTATTATAATAGGAAGAACTTACGTGACAAAAAATTAATTAGGCATACTGCACCTAGAGATTGTAATAAAATCGAAAAAACTTAAGAATTTATTTCGTATTTAGGAAGTCTTCATTATGTAGTTTTATACATACATATTAGGTCTTTCAATTATGGATTTTGGGATTTGAAATTTGTGATCCCGAAAATTCCGGGATTCCGAAATGTCAAAATTTTAACGTAATGGCATGTAGCTGTATTAAAAATAAGGGACCGTTTGTAACTCTTTATCTTAATTTCTGCGTTTTGGAAATATAATTACATTTATGTTTTTTCTCCTTTGATTTTTAAAATAGAAATCCAAACATAATCGTTATTAATACTTAACATATCAAAAAAACAATTAAAAGTTTACAAGACAACACTAAGCCGAAATCATAATTACTAGGGCTAGGAATCTCATGCAAATGCATTTTTTTTCTAGGAATCTTAAAATGAAAATGGTTAAGTTATCTTTCCGAATCATAAAATTTCCTTTAAAATGACATTCAATCATTATTGCATATTTTTGCATATTCTGCAATAAATAGACGATTTTGCATATTTTACGAAAAATGCCTGTTTTTGCATATTTAATGCGCATATTTTTGTATATTTTGCAATAACTGCATGTTGTTTTTGAATATTTTTGATTTTTTGATTTGCAACCATTTAAATATGGTGTGACATATTTTGAAAAAGATTATTTATACATATAACTTTTATGTTCACTTCATATTTTTGTTGTTTTTGACAAATTCATTTTATATGTATATTAAAAGTAATTATTTTGCTTTTGTTAAATTATTTTTATTTTTATTTATTTCATTTTATTTTTGTACCGACAAAAATATATAAGAAAAATATTTTTTATTGCATATTTTACCTGTTTTTTTTTTAGAGTTTTAAATGCATGTTACATGCGCATATTTTCAATTTTTTAGTGCATGCGTTTCCTAGCCCTAATAATTACTAATGCAGATAAGGTAACAAAACAGTTGCAAAGAAAAATAAAAGGAAAAAAGTTCAACAATAATTGGAAGATAAAGTCGAGTTCTGAAATCCCATTTTGTATTTGTAGGGGAAACACTTACAACAGGAAATAATTAAAAAATATACATAAACAAAAATTATATAAAAAAATATCGATTATAGTATGATAATTTTTCTAATAAAAAAATTATAACATTTACGGTCCTTACTTGAAGATATTCGCTAAATTTTTAAATATTTAAATTAAATATTAAGTTTATTTAATAAAAAACATAATAATTTTTTATATTTCAGAAAACTTCAACATTGAATGAAACAATGAAAACCGGAAATATTTAGAAATATCAAACAATATTTCACTTTATTATAAATTAAAAATATAAACGTAAATAAGTTAAACAAAACAAACAACATAAATTTATATTTTGTAAAAATTTAAAAAGAGCTGCTTGTAAAAAGTATGATGTGAATAAAATATTTCCTTTATAGTAAAAAAATTAAAGTATATGGGAAAATCCAAAGAAAAGTCAACCAAAAGTGACCAAAAAGTATAACTTATATATAACGTTATATTTTATGATCTTATATGAGAGAATTAATTTATTTTTATAAAAATAAGCAATTTATACTTAAATTAATTAATTTGTTTGTATATGTTTCGTAAATGTTGCGTTAGCTTTTTTATTTAAGTAAAATTGAAAGACATTGGCTTAAGATATTGAAAAAATGGTTGAGGCAAGAATAGAACAATATATTAAATTTGTTTTTTAATTACTTATTTTCATAATTACTTAACTAAATAATTACTTAATTACCCAATCAAACTACAATGGCCTTTAGAACAATGTGCCTTTAAAATGCGACATTTGAGATGAAGGTCGCTTTTTTTAACTTATTTAATTTGCAATTTCGAAAAAAGCAATAGTTTTATTCTGGGACCGAAAATAACGATAATTTTTTAAATTTTAGATCAAAAGATCATGTATAAAAAGTTGTTGTATAATTCTTTTAAAAATAGCAATGTGAAGCTAGGGAGCTAGAGATTCCATTTTTTACATAATTTTATTTCATAATTCTTAAGTTAAAAATCACTTCAAACTAATTATTTTTTGATCGATATTTTTTCGATCAGAAAATGAAGTTATTTCTTAGTCGTTATTTTTTCAATCAAAAATAAAAGTTATTTTGTGGTCATTATTTTTTTCAATCAGAAATAAAAGTTACTTCGTGGTCGTTATTTTTTCAATCAGAATTAAAAATTATTTCGTGGTCGTTACTTTTTTCAATCAGAAATAAAACTTAGTTCTTGGTCATTATTTTTTCGATCAGAAATAAAAGTTTTTTTACCGTTATTTTTTCGATCAGAAATAAAAGTTCTTTTTTGATAGATTTTTATCGATTAGACTCATGTCTTTTCTCTTTTTTTTCTCAACTCTACTGTTCTTATAACATAAACTCTATTGGCGAAATTACAATGCAGCACTTTCAGCGAAACAAAGCAATTGAATCTGATTGTCTTATAAGAAAACAAACGAACTACAAACAAGGAAAAAGTCAAACTGCTGTCAAAACAAACCAAGCACAGTAGTTTTTTGTGCAAGGGAAAACATGAGAAAACCCCCGTGATATATGATTTTTTTCTTTTAAAACTTATTAAATCTGGAATACTGTTGCATATTCATAATTGTTTTGTTGAAAAATCCTTTTTAGTGTTCTGTAAACAAACTATAATATATGTTGTAACAGATTTTTCCTTCAAAAAATACAACTTTTTATAAGATTTTTATATTATTGAACTAAAAAAAATGTTAACTGTAATGCAGGACCGAAAAAACGAAAAACTACAAAAATCAAATTAAATTTTGTATTATACGAGTATTTATAATACTTATAAAATTCAATATTTCGTTAAAATTTTTTAACTTTTGTCACTACTATCCAAATTTAATTGTCATTCATCATTTTTGTTGCCACTTTTTTAATATTAAAATTAAGATTTGCTCTGAGAACTCTCACTTTATAACATTTAAACATATTTCTCTAATCGAAATTACTTCAGTCAAAAATAATTTTTGCTTTTGTTCGAAAAAATCGAAAAAAAATAACTTTTATTTCTGATCGAAAAAAATAACAGTCAAAAAATAACTTTTATTTCTGATCGAAAATAACGTCCACGAAATAACTTTTATTTCTTGTTGAAATAAGTAACGACCACGAAATAACTTTTATTTCTGATTGAAAAAAATAACGACCACGAAATAACTGTTATTTCTGATCGAAAAATTTATTTTTGACCAAGAAATAACTTTTATTTTTGATTGAAAAAAATAACGACCGCGAAATAACTTTTATTTCTGATTGAAAAAAATAACGACCATGAAATAACTTTTATTTCTGATTGAAAAAAATAACAACCACGAAGTAACTTTTATTTCTGATTTAAAAAATAATGACCAAGAAATAACTTTTATTTTTGATTGAAAAAAAAAACAGACCAAGAAATAACTTTTATTGCTGACCGAAAAAAATAATGATCAAGAAATAACTATTATGAAATGGTTGATTGCTAGCGATAATCGTTATTGGCGGTCCCTGGTTTTATTACTACATATGGGCAAATCCTAGTGTTCGGACTCCACATTCGCAAACATTTTTTTATAAATTTCGCAAATTTTATTAACAGTTTTTCAATTAATATGTTTCTGGTGAAAAGTTCTTCCTGAGTATAATTTATAATAAATATACCATGCTGCATCTTACCGCAGTTTATCTAAATCTTGTTATTTTTTCGTGAATGTGAACGTAACTAAAAAAGGAAGTTCTTGTGAGACTAACACTCGAACTTAGAATATATCTGAGAAATGATCGATCGCACCTCGAAAGTCTATAAGAACAAAAAAAAAATTGCAAATTAAATAAGTTTAAAAAAAAGCGGCCATCATCTGAAATGTCGTGCTTTTAAAGGCACAGTTAACAATTTTATTTGTTCGGACGTTATGTGTCGAACTACACACATTTCTCCACTTTAGTTTAATTGGGTACTTAAGTAATTAGATAGTTAAGTAATTATGAAAATAAGTAATTAAAATTCTATTTTATTAAAAAAGTCTATTTGTTTTGAGAAGAAAAAGATAAAATATTGGTTTAAAAAATACTAAAAATAAATTTTTAAAATTCTTCCAATAGTTATGATCAAATAGTTATGATCAAATATTTGCCATAATTAAATCTAATAAAAGAAAAAAATTTGTAACAAATAAATGCATAATAAATGTTAAATATATGTAAAAAATATAATTTTTTATGAAAATTGTATTTATTGCTTAGTATATTAAAAAATCTGGGGTTCTATTTAAACGGCTAAGATTTCCAATAATATAGAACCTTAGCCGTTTAGAAAGATTTTAGTTTTCTATCTAATCAGCTAAGATTTCCAATAAGGTAGAAGCTAGAAAAAAATACACTTCGGGTAATATACAAATATTTCAAAACATACATTTCTTCCATTTCCGCCAAATAAATAAAAGAGCAAATTGAAGCTACAACAAAGGCACAACAACAACGTAAAGCTAATAACAAAACAAAACCAATTCAACATAGAAAAGGAGATCGCAGAAAAAGCACACATACATCCAAATAAATGCTGCAAAAGTTGTGGCAATTGACAACTTTTTATCTCATTCCTAAGTGCAATTCGGAACTTCCATAGTTTCCGCCATATCGTCCGTGTCTTTGGTTTTTTTTTCTTGCTTTATTTGGCTGATGTTTTCGTTCTTTTCCTTCAGCCACTCATCAACTGAACACTTCGTCATTAGCAAGACGGTTGAGTGCATGAACCAATAAGAGAAGATCACGCAAAGAGCAGTGCGAGAAAAAAGTAATTTTTCGTGCAACGTCATCGGTCACAAGCATGCTATGAAACTGTCAATTTGCATATGTTTTGCATGCAAAACATGTGAAAACTCGGATAAAAGTAAAAAATTATAAAATTAATAAGTTTAATTCGCGAAAAAAGTGTTTGAATACTTTGTTTGTTTATATTTCCATGCAGTAACTAAATGTAAAGAACGCTGTAAAAAGAAAAACTGCAAATAAATAGAATACAAAATTGGATGTTCACTTTGTTTTTATTATTGAACTGTTTTGTTCAATTTTCTTTTCCTCTGCATCGAATTGTTCACAATTTCTTTATTGAATAATCTTATTTTAAAAAACATTCGTGCGCGGAAAAACATTTTTTTTATTTTGTTGTCACAAATAACATGCTCTGCACTTGTAATGTGCGTCTGCAAATAATTTTTCCTTGTTAGCAGCCCGTCGCCATTTACGTCGTTGAACACTTTTTCCAACGCAGTCATATGCGCCATGAGCTCTTCCGTTGGCTTGGCGAACCGCCTTCGCTTAAATAATCTACCTAACTAAGTGATGCTGCCGCTTCTTCTTCCAGCCTTATGTTCGGAACGTCTTTGTGCAATTTGTGGCAGATGTATCACGCGAGGTTTTCCAAACCGCTGTTCACTCCAAGAAAAAGATTAAAAATATTGAATTCTTAAAATTGTTAAATTTTACTTACACTTGCGAATATAGCTGCCGTATTTTCGCTTGAAGTAACTGCTCTGAAGAGCGGTTAGAAATAGAAGCGTCCCTGTTTAGTTTTTCTATTTCCTCTACAGGAAAAACGTCTCCATGACCAACGACTCCTGAAGCAGAGCACTTACGATTTTTTTGTTTTCGCGCTTTAAAATTCGCTGACATCGTTCTGCATTTGCTGGCTGCACCTCCTTGGTCATAACTGTTGGGACAGCGCCCGGCTTTAAGCGCATAACTTTGCCAAAACCTATCGTAACATTTTTTAAAAGAATATTTACGTGGAAATGTAGAAGTACTTACCCATTTGAACTTGGACCCTTCTTTCGTAGTCTTCAGGCAGAAAATGATCTCCACAGACTCTTGCCATTGCAGTGTCGACATTTAGCTGACAAAAAATCTCCCATTGCTTACAGGCAATTTTTGCCTTGGGGAAACGGTAGAAACTAACGTATTTGTTTTTTTTTTGCTGTTGCCATTAATGCATGTCGCTACAGCACACTTCGTTTTAATATAAAAACACATTACATTTATATGATAACTCTTTAAAATTTTAACAAATAACATTCAACATCCAATCACTAATCGTAAACAAAAGATTTTGTGACCGATGACGTCAGACCTATCAGCTGTTTTTGTTTACAATATGGCGGCTCTTTTCTTTGCATGATCTTTATTTCTTGGTTCATGGTTGAGTGTGCATTGAAAAACTCTCTGAGTACGAGTTCAATTCAATTTACTCATATCAGTGCCTTTCAACTTTGCTTTCAATGTAGCTGACATATTTTGTATCTTCTGCTGCAGCACAGCGTGTATAACCTCTCAGCTTATTCAAATTATTCGCCTATAATATCTCTTGATGATATATACTTTTTGCATCTTGTTAAGCGTGGCACGCAAACTTTAAATTGCTCAAATAAAACTTAAAAAGGGAGAGCTTTTTTCTCAATGAGAATAAGAACACAGAAATTGTATGGTTATGCTCTTTTAGATTTAATTAATTATTTAAACAATAACATGCACATTTATATAGCTTAACTTTTAAATGGGTGCCATAGCTACCCAATATAAAAAAAAATTATAGAAATAGAGCCTACCGTTCTCTAGCTCTCAGGTGACTAATATGCGTGAGTTTCCTTTTATATAAAAGTATAGATATAGATATAACAAATGTTTAACTACTTAGGGGGGCGGGGGTTTGAACTCCCTGAACCTCCCCAATATCTACGGCGTTGGCTGGTGGTTATAAGACTTATGCCAAACCTAAGATAGTTGCCTGCTTTCTTAAGAGCGCCGTGACATATAAAAAGATTCTATATAACATTTTTTGCAAATGTAGAAACAAAACAATTGTAATTTCAAATCGAAAAAACAGGGATTTAAATGGCTGCTGCCAAATTAGTCAAAGCGCCAAAATTGTATCTGTTGCTGTGCTCTAGCATATGCTATTCTTCATGAATAAATTCTGATTCTGCTAAAAACAAAAAAATAAAAAACTGTAACAGTAGAAAGCGATCGCTTTTTGCAATTTTGTGTCAGGTGTTACTCTAATTTCGTAACATTTGCGAAGCAATAGCAAGCGATCGCATTTTGAAGTTTTCTTCTTGCTGCTGTTATCTTTTTTAAATGTTATTTGAAGCGAAAAGCAGCAACAGTCATATATTTTTAAATGCGGTATGTGCAATGTAATGTGCCTTCACAGACAACTCAAAATCACAGAAATTATAAAAACGTACATTTTTTGGCATAAGTATGATAGTTTGTCTATTTGATAGTTTAGATGAATGCTTTTTTCGGTTAGAGCAAAAAAATTATAAGAACTCTTCTTTTCATATCACTTTCCGAATAAAATTGTCCAACATACTCAAGGACTGGCAGCTCTCCACTGAATTGACAACATGCATGTATTCTAACAACCATTTAGTATTTCTCGTTTTTTGTTTTAAAAAACCTGTCTGTCACAGGAACTAACGTCATTTTATTTGACATCAACTAAAATTCTAAAATGTTTCTCTGCCACTTTTGTTGCTCATTGGATTCTAAGCGTTATAATGTGGAGCTCAACGTTATTTGATACTTTTAAGTTTATCGTTCGTTTTTTATTATTTTTGTGTAGTAACATAGTTTTTACTTTTTGAAAAGGGACTTAATCTAACTGCTAAAGATAACTATTTAATTTATGATGTGCTAGCCGATGGCTCTGCTGTTTTGTTTTTGTTTTTGTAATTTTAGTTATTATTTTGTTTGGTGTTATTGCTTGTGACAAATTGATCTCAAATTCCTGTCACGTAACTCACATTCTAGTTAACGTAGCACGCATATGTTATTAAATTGTTGGTTCAAACACAGAGACAGGCACATAGATAGGCACAGCTCCGACAAGTCAACATGAAGGGTAGTGAATGTGAGTATGCATGTGTTTGTATACAGGAAAATAATAGAAATATACCCACCTAGCTTTTTTAAGGCTGTTTTGTTGTCCATCACTTAAATGTGTCTTTTTCGACTCCACTTGATGATTTACTAAAACAAAATGTAATCTACTACTCTGAATACACAACAACGGCGGAAGCACGAGTATTCTCACGCTGAATACTCGTGTGCAGAAGCATATCTTGCTCAGCTGAATACTTAAAAAATGTCAGCTTTTTGTAGCCACTAACGGATAAGGGTAGGGGTAAATCCGGATGCCTTCTGATGAAGGCTCATATAGACCAATTCTGGTCCTTAGATGTACCGGTTACGAACAAAGGCACTTTGTGTTTAAGTAAAGTCTTTAAAGATTTGCCTGTAATTCGCAAACCCTAGGAGAGATGCCAGAGATACTTTGGCTACATCTTTTAGCGACAGGAACGTCGATGAGCCTAGGTATTTGAGTCTCGATACCCAGCTTGCTCGCGTGGGCTGCCGCCATGCAGTGACCAGTGAGTATACCCACTAGTGTCCTTCAATCTGTGCTCGAGCGTGCCAAGCTGAACAGAGTTAGTTTTCCGCATTCTGCTTTGCACATTATTTCGAAGTTTTGCACGATGTCGTTTCTCTCCATCTACGATTCACTGCTTGTGTGTCTCTTTTTTCGAAGTTCCTGTACAGCTCTTGCAGCGGAGTAGGTACATGTTCTGCAAATTCTGATACCAGGCCAGCGCCTTCCTTTGCTTCCATCTGCCATCTCGTTCCCCTCAATGCCCTGGTGGATAGAGACACAGTAGATGCGCACTCTCTTTGAAGCGCATAGAGCGTTTATTGCATCTCTGCCAGCCAGGATGCTTTTGGATTTGATGATAACAGAGCGCATGGATTTGATCACTGCTTGGCTGTCTCCGAAAATGTTGATAAAATAATGGTGTGTGTCCATGCTTAGGGTTATCTCCACAGCCTTGCTTATGGCAAATACTTCCGCCTAGAAGATGCTGCATTGGTTTGGCAGTTTGTTTGGCTGCCTTATACTAGGCTCTGCATAATACACAGCCGCACCTTCCCCGTTAGGCATTTTGGAGCCATCTGGAAATATGTTGACCGCCAGGTGTACTTGTTCTATACCTTTGCGCAAGTCGTTTGGTCCTAGAAATGTTCGTATTTTGGAATTGACTAATGTGCGAGCGAACATGATGTACGTGCTACTAAGTAGATCCTTGCCGATTGTACAGTGACGAAAATTTTGAAAGCGCATGTTGCCAGCCACCGCACAGTAGGTTAGATGGACCCGAAAACGAGGATTAATACACACGAGCGATAAATTATTGATTCTGAATTTTTAAATTTTTTTATTTATGTACGGAAAACTAATTTAAAAGTATATTTTACAATATTAGTACTAATAATTGTCTTATTATTTTTAGATGTATGGTTTTTAAATTTTATATTTTAATTCAGTTGAATAGAGTTTTAGTTTTAACAATCAAAGTTATCATTACCATCTTCAGAGCCATTTTCATCATCATCATCATGACCATCATAATCATCAGCATCCTCTTTATCATATCTATAATTGCCATCACTTTCCGGAACTAATAGTTGTAGTGCCAGTTTTGGTAGAGCTTAAAAGGAGTCTGCTAAATACATTTGAATGCATTTAAGTTTGCACGCCTACTTTTAAGAGAGAAATGCTCTCTTTAATTTTTGAAGTCTTTATTACAAGTTCTTGAGCTTCCTCCGACAATTGGTCAATTGGTAACAGTATATGCTTTATAATTTCTGGTCCATCTATAAAAAACTTATGCAAAGTGTGAGGCATATAAAACCAGGAGTATTTTTCAACAAAATACCGAGCGTAAAATATTCAAACACGAAATTTCTAAAAAGGCATATTTCTATCAAAAAATTTCGTAATGATCTAATTATTAATGGTAATCGCACAATTTTTTGTGTCTGCACCATACATAGTATAGTTTTAGAAAATATTTCCAAGACATATATTTGCTTAATTTTTTTTTTTTTTTTTTTGAATTTTGGATTTTTTCGATTTTACAATACAATAAAAAAAATTAGATTTGTTTTCCAAAAGTAAAAAATCATAACTCTGTTAATTTTAGTCTTATTTTCATGTTAAAAAGAAACGTTAAACGTAAAATGAAAACCGTACCAGTTTTTAGAAAGTTTGAGCTTGAAAATTTTTCCCATACACAACACTATTTTCCCATATAAATCAAATTTTTTCAAATAGAGGTTACTGGAGACACGTGTATGTTTCAATATTTTTTCCTGAAAATTTAACAGTTTCTTTTTTACATGTAAAGGAAAAATTGAGGTCCATGCACACTTTGAATTTGTAAAAAAGAGTTCTTCCATACAGCTAAGGGCCACTCTAATGTACAGATATGAATTTATTTAACCAAATACCAAGTATCATATCGCTCATTTCGTGCAAGACCGTCACAACTCTAAATTTGGGTTTTTTGAGTTAAATATACAGAAATATGCATTGTTAACATATCTTTAAGGTATGAACTGTGGTCCAAGCCCACACAAATAACGTTTTTTTTAAATTGCTGTGTCTCAGTCGTTTTTCAATTTATCAACTTTGGGTTTTTTCACGTAAAAAAAACATAATTTTCTAACTTTTTTCGAACTTTTTATATTTCGATGTTTTTTATCCCCTCCTACCAGAGCAATGAAAATGGGTGCGTAAAAATGAGTAGGCAAACGGACTATCGTTTTTCTTGATAACCAGATGTCATATCAAAATTCTGCGGGCGACATTTTGTTGGCAATCACGTCAGGCAGGTCCTGAACTAGGATATTTCCAAAATATAAAAAATTGACAAAGCTGTTTTTTGGGGGTTTGTCCCCACCTCTCCCCCGGTAGTAGAGTAAGTCCAATTATCCTAGTTCATATTTTAATTTTGAACTTTCCGTGACTTCAAATTTTCCGTTTTTCCAGCCATTTGTTTTGCGTGCATAACCAGGTGGCGGCCTCGATAGTCTTGTAATAGTGCACTTGACTGTAAGCCAGAGGTCACGGGTTCGAATCCTGGCGGGGCCAAGGTCCTACGCTATAACCTTTCTCTCCTTAGTTATAATCAAAACAACTTTAAAGCACATTAATTTACGACGAAAAGTTGTAGTTGGTGGTGGTAGAAAAGTTTGTGGAGAGGAACGCTTAGTAACTTGATTTGACCAAGGTCAAGCCATAACATTTGCTTCAAATTTAATATCTACAGCTTTCTGCCACATTAAAAACATCCTAAGCCAAAGTTTCACTTAATTACTCTCTTCTTTCATACTGTGGTATCACAACGGACCAATTGGTCTAAGTGGTCCGGTGTAAAGATCTGTTGCCACCGTAACCTCACTTAACCTAACCACGGCCAGGGCATCCATACACATAATGGCTTTGATTGGAGTTGACTTCAGTGCCCCCGTAATGCATAGCGCTGCCTTCCGCTGAGTTTTCTAAAAGTACCTGAAGTATGTTGATTTGTTCACAGACGGCCACCACACAATAATTATATATAAATAATAGAGTAGAATAGAGTGGCGGCCGTAGCCTAGTGGGTAGAGTGCGAGGCCCCTAAGCTAAAGAACCGCGGTAGCCCGGGTTCAATTCCTGCTCAGGCAGAAAGTTTTTTCAATTGAATTAATTTTTCTGTTCGGTCGTCACCTCTCTGCAGACAATGGCAAACCTCAGAGAGTAAATATTGCCATGTAAAGCTTCTTGAGAACAAAAGCCGTTCGGAGTCGGCATTAAACTCGTAGGTCCAGTTCTCGGACATTTGTGATCAAACATTTAATAACACGCACAACACACAATTGATCAATAGAAGCTAGGTCAAAGTCCTTCCAAGGGCTGAAATGGCCAGTTTATTTTATATTATTTATTTAATAGAGTAGAATAGGACAAACTACCGTTACATAGATGCAGTGCATCAGACCCCAGGTACTGCCTAGCAACTTCTTGGATGTGAGTAGCGCAATAGTGGCTTTCTTAACACTTTCTTCTAAATTGCTTTTCCTTTTCAGCTTGCTGTCCAGGACGAATCCTAGATATTTTGTGTGAGTTTTCGATATGAGACGTATGTCACTTCATTTTGGTTGTATCCACTGTAATATCTTGTACCTTTTCCTGAACTAACAGAATAGTTACCGTAACTATTTAAAACCTTTTTATTCAGTTTTTGGAGTGCAGTTAAGGAAATATTTAAATATATTAAAAACTTCAAATAAATAAATTTTCTAAAATCAAGCAATGACAAGTAATGATTATACCATCGCTTTATGTAATTTTAATCTTTTTTGTCCTTCCGGCACTTTTAATATACTTAAAATTGCCCTCATTTCACAATTATGGCACTTTATATGCTTATTTTCAGGAAAAGTCTTTTATTACACATTTTTTGATCCGTTTTGATCAATTTTCACAAATTGTTCAAGTTTTTTAGTTTTTTATCATCTTATTTTTGTAATTTTTAAGATTTAAAAATTACTCTAAAATTTCTGTGAAATTTAGTCAAAGCTGATAAAAAAAATTCCGGAAATAAAATACTCTTTATGTGGAGTTGCGAATAGGGTATAATTTTCGCTTTTTACGCCACGTTCTGTTGATTTGCTTTGAGAAAAATCACAAGAACTGCAAACTCGATCACTAGACCTCACTAGTTCATCACTTATCCCCTGAGCGAAGTTAGCATTTTGTCATTACTTTCTTTCATCTATTTTAACCCTAGAATCGTAAGACTGTTTTACCATACGTATTCTTTTTATGAGGCGTACACATAAAATTTACGCATATTACGAATGCAGGATTAAGGTGGGTCAACTTTTTTTAAGGGTCTCAATGAAAATCGTAAGGTTTGGATGATTTAAAGAACTTTGTCGAAGAAGATATATATTTTTTATTGAAAATTACCTCCATGGAATTTGAAAATTTTACTTTTTCTGTAGATGCTTCTTTGTCTATACTATTACATAAAAGGAGACTCACAAATTTGATCCAGAATAAGCTCGGTAGCCGCTGAACCGATTTTGATAATTCTTTTTTTATTCGATTCCTATGATAATATAGATTGTTATAGCTTACCAAGGTTTTAGAAAAATGTATTCTTTAATTATTGCAAAATCACGCATTTTATTTTATGCCTAAATTCAACCAGCAGCGCAATATAACAGCAAACAAAGCTTTTCTCTCTTTGTCGAGAGAGCTTCTCTCAATATAACACGACAGCCATGTTGTGTAGTTAAGATGGATTCACTGATAACCTTCAGCATGTTTTTGTGTGCTTTAAAATAATGTTAATCAAGTTGAGAGCCTGCAGAAATTTTTCTCTCTGAACGAAAACTTCATATGAAAAAAACTTTCAAAACATGCTGAAGGTGATCAGTGAATCCAGCTTTACGTTCAGGGAGATTCTTGCTGTCATACAGTTTTAATTAATTTTCTTTGTTAATGTCTTGAGGGGAGTTGCCAGAGTTTAGTTATCAGCATTAATTATGTTTTGCATCCTTGCCAGCCAGCTTTTCCCCACTTGAGATTGTGTTAGTCTATCTATACGAATATATAAAAGCGTTGTGACACTGCACGGATGTTTGACAATCACGCAAGAACCACTGAACAGATTAAAACGATATAGGTATCAAACGATTTTTTATTCCAACTTTATCGTAATATGCTGTTAGATTTGCCACGTCTACTTTCCATACCCACTTTTTGCAAAAAATGCTATATTTCAGACAATTTTGGTCGTATGAGACTAGAATTTGGTAATCTACGTTGTATGTTTACTTTACTAAAAATGGGCATGACCCACTTTAGTTAAGTCCACTTTTCGGGGATAAGCTTGGAGTAAAGCAAAGTGCACTAGGTTTAAGCTCAATTGAGCTGAAATTCTGCCATTATATTGTTTCGAGTATGAAATGGTTTAAGTGAAAAAATTTTGCCACACCCTCATTACCGCCCAGAATTAATCAAAAATGTTATACTTCGAACGGTTTTGGTTGTATTAGACTAAAATTTGATAATTTAGTTCATACGGCTACTTTCGGCAACTGTACTAAAAATGGCGAATATGTAAATTTAATTTTTTTCCGAACAGCATGAAAATTCGTAAATAGCAGTAAGGTGGTCTGCGGCAGGACAACGTCTGCCAGGCAATACTATACATCAAGAAGAATGCTGTATATATCAGAAAATTCTGATCGTCATGCATTGATGTTTCAAACGGAAACGTCTAGCATGTGTTTTGTTTGAAAGTCAATTTACACTTTTACAAATTCATAAAACCATCATAAAAAAATCATTAAATTGGGTCAGGACAAATTCTACTATAACTATAACGTTAACTATGAATATAAAGATAAGGAAATAGATAAAAACTTAGATTAATGTATATAACTTTGGAATAGTTTGAAATATTTGAAATATTTTTCACAGAACTATTTTTTAAGCTAAATTTGAAAATTTTTTTCACATGAATTAGTTTTTAAGCTGTAACACATTGCAAAAAATATAGCAACACTTTAAGCAAAATAGTTTTCATCAAAAATTCATAGTGGGGGGTAGGTGGCCCATGATTTTTAATGATAGAAACTGCTTAATGATAGAAAGAATTAAAAAAAATTAAGATTAAAAAAAATATGTACAACAAAAGCAACTCTTGGCCTATTGTTAAGTATAAGTTGGATTTTTTAGAGGTTTTTTGAAAACAATATAAAACATTGCATTGGTGAGGTAACGGTAAACCTTTTCTCATTTTCCCAATTTACTTAATTGAACTTTCAAACAAAGAAAATTGAATGAAAATCGATTTGTTAATTGCGGAAATGTTTGCTTGCTAAGTCAAAACATGAAATTTTCATCTTTTTTTTTCTCATTCTGAGGCTTATGAGTTATACTGAAAAAATCTATGGTTTTGAGATATCGCAAGAGTTTTAATGTCATAATAACAGGTTTTTAAAACATACCTAATATCCGTACAAAATATTTCCGAAAAGAAAAGAAAATTATCGTTAATTTTATTAATCAACGACTGTCCATACAAAAATGCATTGTTATTACAACTGTATGTATGAGAAAGTCTATAGTTTTCGCCAACACCACCAAAAGTTTCACCAAAAGTTTGATGTCGTTTTATCGGGGTTTTTTTTTAAATTTAAGAAGAACTGTTGTTTGGCCGAAGCAAAATAACAACAATTAATAACAGAAGAAGGCCAATCGATTAACTACAACAATTTAAGAAAAATATATTTATTTTCAGAATGTATGTAAAAAATTACATTTTTGATTAAAAATTTTAAAAATTTTTTACCAAAATTTTTTATAACGCTGTTATGCAGGACTTCTTCAAAAGTAAAAAAAAAAGAAAGCCAGGTAAATTTATGTCATCATAACAATTACCGTTAAAATAAGTTATTCAAATTAAATAAAGTAATTTCTTAATATATATACCATTTTTTCATAATTAAACAAAACGAACACAATAATTTTTATATTTTGAATTTGTTTTAATACAACTAAATGATTTAATTTTAAGATTTAAAATTTTGACATGGTATTTAATATTTTAATCGCAGGCGAAGCAGCGGGTATTTGCTAGTGTTCAAATAAAAAAATAAAATTTCGCAAAAAAGTCATATGAAATTAAATCTTTGTTGACCATATATCAATATTTTTACCTACTTTTGCAATACCTCCATAAAAATACACATAAATATCAGATATAAACAATGCTCATAAAAGCTGATGGAAATATATATATTCAAGCCTAAGATAATTACCCTACCAGAATTTTTTAGATTTTATAGCAATTTGAGCGTTAATATTTGAACACAAAATAAGCATATGTAGAAGAATGTATATTATGATATTTCCGGAAAACTAAGCTGCACTAATTATTTATGATTTCTTCGACAAGTTTCTCAAAATCATTCAAACTGTGCGATTTCCAAATATTTCATTGGATTGGTATTTTAAATGGCTATCTTTTTACTTAATAGAGTTTATAGTTGTTGGAAAATTTATATATTTTTAAAAATCTAAAAGAATTAAAATAGGGTCCAAAAATGTTATAAATAAAACACCAGAAGGCGTAAAATTATTGAAGTGAAAACTCAAAATTATGATTTTTTATTTATTCAGTTGGCCTTTAACATGAATATAATTAACATTATTTTTCAGATTCACTTCATTCTACGCCTTAATCCTAGTCGCAGATTGGAAAAAATGTAAAGTCCCACATTATAAATGCATGGATATTTTGATATAGCATCAGAAATTTATTTTTTCACTGCATTTGAACAGAAATCACTTTAAAATCTAAAAGAGTTTTTTATTTTTGAAAACCAAATAAATCTGGTGCATTTTTGAGGAAAAAACGCACTTTTTTGTCTTTTTGGTGGATTTTAGAATTGAAATGTTAGCACCACTGAAGCCTCAAGCTTGGCAAAAACTTAGATACATATAAATGAAGAGCTTCTTGCAAGAACATAAAAAATATTTTGAAATAATCGACTCTAAGGTTTTGAAAAAATGTATTTCTGTATGAAGTAATGAAATTGAACACGAAACTTTTACAAATAGTTTATAAAATAAATGAGAAATAGCCAAAATCTCTTCAGTGGTTTTTGGAAGTGCATTGAGTAATGTATTCATCCTAAAAAATTGATTTTTTAGAACATGTGGCTTATCACGTTATTAAAATAAGCCCTTCAAATGTAGTACCTCGCTCAAAAACAAAAAAAACAAAAGAAGACATTTTTTATTTTAATTGACATGTACATTAGAGCAAGTCATATTTGTCTTGCAAGTCACTCGAATCATTCACTAATAATGAGTTGACAAACTGTTCAATTTTCGATGAAACGAAATTATCGATTCGTAAATTCGAAACATCGACTGAATTGAAACTGATGGAAGCTTTTTTGACGTTCTTGATTTTGCCAGTTTTCTAAAGCGCTGTCACCATCAGTCGTTTTGTCTCTAAGTCAATACTTCTATCAAAAAATGCAAGTGCTGTTAGTGTTTCATATAGGTTCCATAAATGATTGCCGAACTTGGTTAAAATTTTACTGGCGGTTCGTTGATTTATGTGCCGAAATTTAATAAGATTTCCAATTAATTCAAGATCAAGCTTCGGCCCAGCAAATGGTATAGTACATTTCAACCTGTAGGTCATAAACACGATCACTGTGAACACATTAATTTCTCGTAAATTTTTGAATTCTTTATCTGTGAAATAATCAAAAAGAATGGAAAATTTTGAAATAATGTAAATGATTCGAGTGATGATGATAGCATGAGTTTTTTGAAAATCAATTCTAGTTGTTGGACTCAAAATGAAAAATACTTGCGGGCAGAAGAAGTCGTCAAAAAAATTTCTGTCGCTAACGATGCTTCTAAGAGAGCAATAAAAGCGCAATTAGAAGCGGAAAAACAGGCTCTACTTCATGTGTTTGAAGACAATTGTAAACTCTTTCTATGCGGTACAACAAAAGTCAATATTTCTGAACGCATGCAGCAAAAGAAAATCCATTCAGAATGATTAGAATGAATTCCTTTAAAAATCACTATACAAAAAATATCGTATCTTATTCAAAAATGGGTCGATCCAGTTTTAATTTTCTTTAATTATTTTTACCATAAAATGAGCTAATATAATGCATTAACTAATTTTGAAAAAATGTTCTAGATCAATGCAAAGGACAAACATGAATAAAAACTTAAAAAATAAAATAAACTAGCCATTTCAGCCCTTGGAAGGACTTTGACCTAGCTTCTTCTATTGATCAATTGTGTTGTGCGTGTTATTAAATGTTTGATCACAAATATCTGAGAACTGGACCTACGAGTTTAATGCCGACTCCGAACGGCTTTTGTTCTCAAGAAGCTTTACATGGCAATATTTACTCTCTGAGGTTTGCCATTGTCTGCAGAGAGGTGACGAGCGAACAGAAAAATTAATTCAATTGAAAAAACTTTCTGCCTGAGCAGGAATTGAACCCGGGCTACCGAGGTTCTTTAGCTTAGGGGCACGCACGCTACCCACTAGGCTATGGCCGCCAATAAAAACTTATATGAAAAATTTTTAAAATGTTGACTTAAAATGCGTTTATTGGAACCGGACTTCATTGCACGTCAAATCTAAGTCCGGAATCAGATTTTTCAGATAAATTAACATAGAAGTAGGTTATTTTGTTTTTTTTAATATGTAATACATTACAAAAACTTAAATACATTTCTTCTGAAATTACTCTCCGAAAACCGGATTTTCGAACAGAAGCGGGCCATTTTTGGCAACTCTTTCAAGGGTTCTAATTACTTTATTTGCAACCATTGTGTCTGTCAGGGGGGGCACGGAGGATTCCATACAAAGTAGCATTTGACTCGGTCTAATGTACATATTTTCGTATGGAGATTGATAAAAAAAACTAATTCTTCAGTAGTTTTAGTCCCACTAAAATTTTAATGCATTTTTTAAACCTTGCAATTTAAAATTGAAACTTTGCAAATACTAACTCATAAATAAGTCTCTTTTGTACTAGAATTTAAACAAAAGAATTATTACATTATCCATTTTAGGTTTTTGTTTCAATTTTAGCCTTTTTGGTTTAAATGTATTGTAAGTACAATTCTGTATTATTTTTTTTAATTTATACTAAATTCAAGTACATTTGTATCCTAAATTTTGATCAAGATCCGTAAAACGTTAGCCTAGCAATGCTGCGACTCGGTTCTGAATGAAACTGCATGTCGTGCGTTCGAATCTCGCGGTGGTTGTTATTTTTTTATTTTTCATTTTTATATTTTAATCCAAGGCTGCACTAAATTTTGAACACGCTGTATTAAAACCATATTTTAGTATTTTGCAAATACTAGATTTGAAGCCATAGCCAGTGTTGCCATGAAAAACAATTTTACAGCGTAACTTTTGCACTCTGCTCGTCGGATTTCTTGTCGGATTTGCGAAACTCTGAAAACAAGAACTAATAAATTTTCAGTCGCATTTTACAACAAAGCAGACAAATAAAATATTGCATTTTATTAGACGTATGAAGTATATTTAAGGTTTATTTATATAAATAAAGCACATTTTTGTCAATTCAATAATCATTATAAATATAGAAAACATATTATAATAAATTACATTTTGAAAATATTTTTGAACACACAAACAAAGAGTCTAATTAAAAATAAATTTTCAACACAGTTTGGTTTAATGTAGGTTTCTTAAATCGGTAAAAATGAAATGCATAGAGCTATAATACATAATTTTTCAATTTTAACTCTTTAAATGTAAAGCTTTTGCTTCAAGTAAATTAACGAAAAAAAATTTTGTTTTTTTAAGCCAGCAAAAACTACAAAAAAATTAGATTGTAGTGCAAAAAATATGTGTAAAAATATATAATTTTTTCGAAGTCATATATACATTGCTTTATTAAATTTGTTTATCAATTCTTTATCGATTTCAAGACTAAAACAGTTAAAAGATTTCATACGCAGATAATATTTTTTATGCAGAGTTCCTTCCATTGTATCTAACTCTAATCTATTGCGAACTTTAGTTTTATTAATATTTATTTGACTAAAAGTTCTCTCAATTAGCTGAGGTAATTACCGAATTGGTAAGCTCAACAATTCAAAAATAAATTTTTCCATTATTGAAAATGCAGAAGTACCATCGCATCTTTTTATTTTTAAGTTGCCATCAATTTTATTATACTAATGTTATATATGTATATATGTTCATAAAAATATATGCAAAATCGGACGCCGGATCTACTTTTTCTGAAATCGTAGCATTTTGAAGAATTTTGGTCAAATATCGGAACAACGGATTCAAGTATTAAAATCGTAACATATCCGATATATCGGACCATATGGCAACGCTGGCCATAGCTATTGTGGACTTATATGTAGTACAGAAGAGTTTAAATTTTAGTACAAGATAACCGTGTTGCTTCAGATTTAATATCACATGTTACTACAGCTTCTGCCATTACTTATATGATTACTCACTTCTTCCATTCTGTGGTATTCATTACAACAGACAAATAATATGGTCTAAGAGGCCTGGTCTAACGAACTACCGCCATCTTAACCTAGCCTATGTACATGGGCGCCCATAGGGGGAGGGGTGGTGCAAGCACCCCTAGCCAGTGAATTGTTTTAAATATCTTCATATTAAATCAAAAAGCCGTAAGCTACAGTTAAAAAATTTTACTGGAGAGTCAAAAAACTATCTAAATTTTAAATTTAATTTAATGCAATATTAATTGTAAATTAAAAAGTTTCATATTTTTTAGAGCGTGCTTTTTTGTAGTCGGATTTCAGTTTTTTGATCTAATTTTTTTCTTCCCATATTTTTTCTATTTTGTGATATAACTGACATTTGGGCATATATTTTATGTTTGTACGATTAATATCAAAGGCTGTAGGTATGCCCCCAAGTGTTCACTAAAACCATCACATGTGCTTAAAAAACTTTGTGAAAATTACCTCCATGCAAACCGCGCTAAAGTAGTTTTAAAATTATCAATTCCCTGTACTTTCTTGACAGAATTTGTTTTGTGAAAAAATATGACGTCTATCATTAATGTATTCCATAATGCAGACAAGATATTATAAAAGTATGTAAAGTATGATTTTTACATTTCTATCGTGTGCTTAAGCACGTACATAAGTGTCTGTCCGTCTTTCATTTATCTGAATTATTTCATTAAATAACATCTACAATTCACATTATCTTTTTTAGTTTTCATAAATCTATAATTTTATTTATAGAATTCTATTTATAATTCAAATAACTTAAATATAATGACTACATCTTATATATAATAAATAATTTTTTTATACTTAGTAGTACAAATCTAATGGCGTTTTCGTGTCTTGAAAAAAATTCTACATATTTTTCTGACTTATTTTAGAATTCTGCATTTTTTCCATTCTTTTGTCGGAAAAAATTCCAAACTGTGAAAATACATCGTATTCTTTACTCGAAAATGTTGATCTCAGAAAAAAAATAAATGCATAATTCTTGCAATCTCAATATCAACTATTTGAAAATTTTGCACACGAACTGTATACATAAAAAAACGACACGTATGGAAAATAAAGAACATTATATTTTTATATTTCTTTACAGTTTGAGCTCTTTTACGCAAATTTTTGCAAAATACGTCGGTAAGTCTTTACATGGTAGTAACAAATTGAAAAACGTATTGAATTTTTTAAAGTGAAAATAAAACTAAATTGCTTGTGTTTTCAGTTTACTTAATATTCTTATTGGTGCCTGCTACGCGTTCAATATATATTGAACGCGATCCAGTATCGCAATATTTATTTTACGCTTTGCATACAACATTGATGGATTGTGATCCTAAATCTTAAAATATAAAAATATTTTTAAGACTGCATCTCGGATCGCGATCCAAGGTTCGTTTTATAGGTTAGGTTGAGACGGCAGCCGCTGAACGTGCTCCAACCAAAACGCACGTACCACGGCTCACTTAGACCAATCAGGTCCATTGTGATACCGCTGCACACTTGGCTTTCAATCCGAGCGGAACCACATTGAGCTCTTGATAAAGCTTTTAAGACGTTTAGCGCTTGTCCTTGACAGGTCGTCAAGCTCAGAAAAGAAGAATGACCCCAGATATTTATGCCTTCTTCTAGCGAGCGCGGGACAGGAACATAGAAGGTGGAAGATGGTTTCTTTCTCCTCCTCGTTAGCTGCAGCTTCTGCAGAAGTCACTGAGTGTCCAACTTAACGCATCTCTTTTTGATCAGAAAATGAGCGTGTTTTTTTCTGTTGTAATCGCGAAGGAGATTCGAAAACCATTCGTTGAACTCTAACTGGTTCGACATTTTTACGAAATGCTTAGTGGGTTACTACTAGGGAGTTTTTCCAGAAGTTTTTAACAATCCTGGGATTTTAGAATATAAATTTACCCTAAAACTCACTGAACAATGTCACATACGTGCAATCTTTTTTATAATTGTTGTTATGATTTTATTCCTTGACGATAAGGATTAATTAAACAAAATAAAACATAAAAAAGCAGTTTGATTACATTCGCACAAATCAATTAAAAATATAATACAAAATTGTTAAGAAGCATACATGAACACAGTAAACTTAAGAATCACCTATTAAAAAACCAACAAACATTTACATTAAAACATTATACAAACATTAAAGCATTAAAAGCATCTGTAAAAAGTTTCTTGCAAATTTTTTTATATACATCCCGCTAGCAATAGATAGTTTGGAAAAATAACCTTATGTTATCTATATATCTATATATAGTAGTTTTTCCACCACGAAGTAAAAGCATTTATTCTGTCAGATTGTTCAACATAAAATACTTATAAAGACTCATAAGTATATACGTAAAAGTATAAAAACTCAGAGGAAAGACTTTGTTGCCCATTTGAGAAGAATAAATACAAAGTAAAATTAATTTTGTTAATAAAAGGGGTGCCGAGTGGAGTTTTTTCTAAGGATAGAGTCAGAACTGATTTCAAACGAAATCTTTTTATATTAATTCTGATCAAATGACGTCTTTTTATAATATCTTGATCTGATTTTGACTAGAATTAGGACTATCAGAGAAATCCTAATAAAGTTTTTTTAAATTTAAACTAATTAGGCGTTTACTGAATTTACTCAACTTAAAAACATTTTTAATAACCGCTATCCTTAGAATTTTTTTTATGTGGAAGTAAAAGTAGTCTCTTATTCGATTAAATACGAAAGGTTGCATTTTTGAGAACACATCCATAAATGTTTGTAATATTTCAATCTTTGGGTCCCCAGAAGAAAATCACGGTATTTTAACGAGCTAAGTTCAGGGATTGACTTCCCTAGTGGTTACATATAAATATGTGTTTATAGATGCATGACATCCAAATATGCTTGTAAGCTTTAATGTTCTTGTGTGTATATGAGTGTTTATTTACACGCTAACGGCAATCCAGCCCCATATTGCTTTTGTTGTTTTAGAATTTTTTTTATTTTTTATTTGATTTTTAAGGACCTCCTGAAAAATGTGATGGATCAAGTTTAAACAACACGTAAAAAACCAATCTATTGCATCAAGTATGATACAGTTACATTTTAGTATATGCATGTATATATTAGTGTGTGTGTTTGTATGATTGTGTACCTACATACGTAACGTGATATCATCTTTGCAATGAAGCACTTTCGGGTGCACCGGAAAAAAATGAACAAAATATAGTAGCATAGGCAAAAAAAAACCTCACTCAAACAAGGTAGGTTCAATTTAGGCTTAGCCACCTGAAGCGCTTCTGAGGGGTAGACTTTTTTTATTTCTGTTTTAGTTACAAAAAAAGTGTTCTACATTTTCCCACATTTTTGCTCATTTTGTTGTATATTTTTCTTTATTTTTGCTTGCACGTTTTCACATTATTTTTTGACAGTGTAGAAAATTTGAAATGTTGCCGAAATTTAGCGGATTTTACACGTTGGCAATTTTGAAGTGGAAATAAATAAACAAAATAAAACATCGGTATATGCTATAGTAATAAAAGCGAGGCAGTGCAAGCAGCGGCTAACGGTAAATTGTCAAAATGAAAAATGAAAATCATTGCTAAAGTGTTATTGGAGCGCGTTTTAGGCAGTGTAAAAGCATTTATGGAGGAATCGAAATAAAATCATTCAGTAACAGGGTGTTACACACCTCATAAATTTCCAGAAAATTAATATTTTATATTATACTAGCAAATAACCGCTGCTTCGCCTGCGATAAAAATATTTAGTACCAAGTAAAAATTTTAAATCTTAAAATTAAAGTGTTTAGTTGTATTAAATCAAATGCAAAATATAAAAATTATTGTGTTTGTTTTGTTTAATTATTAAAAAATGGGATAAATATTAAAAAACTACTTTATTTAATTTGAAGGCCTTATTTAAATGGTAATTGTTATAATGACATACGTTTGCCTGGGTTTTTTTTACTTTTGAAAAAGTTCTGCATAACAGGGTCATAAAAAAATTGGTTAAACAAATTTTTAATTAAAAATTTAATTTTTCTTAACATAGACTCTGAACATAATTATATTCTTCTTAAATTTAAAAAAAAACATCCGTTAAACTTTTGGTGATATCTCAAAAACTAAAGACTTTCTCAGTACAATACATTTTTGTATGAAAATTCTTTGATTAATAAAAATAACGGTAAATGAAAGCTTTTTCGGAAATATTTTGTACAGATATTAGGTATGTTTAAAAAAATCCCGTTAGTATGACATCAAAACTATTGAGATATCTCAAAAACTATAGATTTTCTCAGTATAACGCATTTTCTTAAGCCTCAGAATGAGAAAAAACGATTGGAATTTAAATTTTTGACTTGATTCCAAGTCAAGAATTTTCTTTGTCAGAAAGTTCAATTAAGTTAATTCGGAAAATGAGAAAAAGTTTACCGTTACCTCACCAATGCAATGTTTTATATTATTTTCAATAGACCTCTTAATATCCAATTTGTACTCAAAAATAGGCCAATAGTTGTTTTTGTTGTAATTTTTTTTTTTAATTATAATTTTTTAGTATTTATTTTCCCTACTCTTTCATATAACATCATTTATCTGCAAAAATTGCTCCATTTTGACACATAAACTGTTTCTATCATTAAAAATCATGAAAAAAATCATAATTTTTTGATAAAAATAAATTTGCTTAAAATGTTGTTGTTGTAATTTTTAAAATGTTCTACAGCTTAAAAACTAACGAAAGTAACCATACAACATAGATTACCAAATTCTAGTCTCATACGACCAAAATCGTCTAAAATATAGAATTTTTTGCAAAAAGTGGGCATGAAGAGTAGGCGTGGAAAATCTAAAATAGCATATTACTATTAAGTTGAAATACCAAATTGTTTGATGCAATATATCTATACAAATACAAATTGTTTGATACCTATATCGTGTTAATCGGTTCAGTGGTTCTTGCGTGATTGTCAAACATCCGTGCAGTATCACAACGCTTTTATTTATTCGTATAGATAGACTAACACAATCTCAAGTGGGGAAAAGCTGGCTGGCAAGATTGCAAAACATAATTTATAGTTATAACTCAACTCTGGCAACTCCCCTCAAATCATTTGCAAAGCAAATTAATCAACACTGTATAACAGCAAGTACCTCACTGAAAGCAACTACACAACATGGCTGCCGTGTTATATTAAGAGAAGCTCTCGCGACAAAGAGAGAAAAGCTTTGTTTGCTGTTGTATTGTGCTGCAGTTTGAATGTAGGCATGAAATAAAATTCGCGATTTTGTAATAATTAAAGAATAATTGTTGAAAACCTTGGTAAGCTATGACAATCTATATTGTCATAGGAATTAAATAAAAAAAGAATTATCAAAATCGGTTCAGCGGTTACCGAGCTTATTCTGGATGAAATTTCATGAGTCTCCTTTTATATAATAGTATAGATATAGATTAAATCCTGACCAAATATTAAAATTAATATATATATATAAAACAAAGTCGTGAAGTGTGTTTGAAATTCCATAACTCAAGAACAAAGCGTCCGATTTGCTTCGGGATTTTTTTGTTATGTTTGTAATTATAAGGACAAGGTTTGTAGAAGACAAAACTTTTGCCATACGCCCTCAACGCCCACAAATAAATAAAAACTATATATTTGAGACAGTTTGAGTCGTATAAGACTACAAATTGGTAATTTTTTTTTTTATTTTACTGTCGGAAACTGTACTAAAAATGAGTTCCTACGCCCCCTTTTACCGCCCACAAATCAATTAAAATGCTACATTTCAGACGGTTTTGATCGTATAAGGTTAAAATTTGGTAATTTAGTTAGTAAGCTTACTGTCGGAAACTGTACTAAAAATGGGTTTCCAATGGGTTTTACCGCCCAAAATTTAATGAAAATGCTATAATTCAGACGGTTTAAGTCATTTAAGATTAAAATTTGGTTAAATAAAATTTGGTTTAGTTCGTATGGTTACTTTTAGCAACTGTACTAAATACGGACGTGGTATCACTATGTTTATGCCCCTTTTTATGAAGTGAAGTTAAGTTCGAAATATATAAGAGTTGTAGATATTTTAAGGGAAAAATATTTTTCAATACCCTCTTTTATCGCCTACAAATCAACAAAAATGCTATATTTTGGACGGTTTTAGTTGTATTAGACTAAAATATGGTAATCTAGTTTATATAGTTACGTTCGGCAACTATACTAAAAATGGTGAAAATATAAAATGTTTTTATAAAAGGCGGTGGAAGACAACGTCTGCCGGGGACTATCTTTATACATAAAATTCTTCTGTACATGGCTTTGTCACTGAACTCCTCCTAAACAGCCGGATCGATGTTGATGTTGCTGCTTTGGCAGTGTTTAAAGGGGTATGTGAGCGATAATTAAGAAACTTCATTAGAAATTATCATGATTCTTTCACTACACCATTACTTTTAATTAAAAGTAATTTTTGCAAAAAAAAAAATTACAAAAACACAAAATGAATAAACATATACAGAAATAAAAAAATAAATTTATATGATAGCCTTGATTTTTCGATCGTTTTTAAATTTTTACAAACCCTACATTTATGCATACTATATGAGAGAACATTAAAAAAGCCATTTTTGGTCTTGAATATTTTTCAACAACAAATATTTTTACCAAGTTTTTTTGCGAAATAAAGAAATTCGTTAAGATTGTTTTTGGAAAATTATAAAAATTAGAAGGGAAACGAAAATGAAACACGACTGTACGGACAATTAATCAAAAATTCCATGACCGGGTTATTCAATTTCAAATGCGGCACTTTCATTTTTGATTTATTTTTTTCTATTTCACCAAAAAATAATATTAGTTCCAAAAACTTTCTGTGTGTTTCAGGTACGAAAGATAAGTCCTGAGTTGTTCATGTTTGTATATTGAAATTTGGTGTTTATGTGCTATGAGACCAAGTGGTGGTCACTTTATACATAAATATTGCCACGCCTACTTTTACCACGCCTTCTTTATACACAAAATCGTTTGTGCAGTGTCTGTTAAGATCTCATTTACGGTAACCCCTTAGGCCACTAAATTTACAACATCTGTTATAAAGGTTTATTTCTCAAGTAATAAAAAAACGAAAGTTGCCGCACCCCCAATATCCGTCCACAAATGAATTGAAATGCTATATTTCAGACGATTTTTGCTGTATTGGAAAAAAAATTTGTAATTTAGTTCGTATGGCTAGTATGACTTTTTCAGAAAGCATTATAATTACCGAGTTTTGCATGTCTTATAATGAAACTTGGTGTATACCTATGTGCTATGAGACCCAGTAGTGGTCACTCTATATATAAATGTTGTCACGCCTACTTTTACCGCCCTTCTATGTATACACAATCGTTCATGTCTCTTAACATCTCAGGAACGGAAACACCTTGAGCCACCAAATATACAACATATGTTATTAAGGTTAATATCTCGGTTAATAATAGCCACACCCCCTTTTACCACCCACAATTAAATAAAAATACATTATTTAAGACGATTTTCATAATCACGAATTAAAGCTTCAAAAAGAAACGTGTGGCATGTGTATCTCAAATGGAACGTTGTTTGAACACTTCCACACTTTTCAAAAAATTTGCAAAATGAAAATGATCACAAAGAAATTAGTTGAATTGGGGCAGTACAACGTCTGTCGTGCCCGCTATTTTTTTTTATAAAAAAAGGTATTGAAATTTAATGCTCAGTTTTACTTATTTTCAATTCTGATATTGTATTTAACATTAAGTACAATAGTACATGAAGTATCAAATTGATTCCAAAGGGTTTAATATAACTTTGTAATATTTGAAATGTACTAAAATTTAGTACAAAGTTTTCTTAAAAATTAAATATAATATCACAATAGGTTAGGTTAGGTTAGACCGGATGCCTTCGTGAGGCTCACATAGACCAATTCAGGTCCTTAGTGGTACCGGTAGCGAACAAAAGGAACCTTTGTGTTTGTTTTAAAAGTCTTTAAAGATTTGCGTTGAGTTCGCAAACCTTAGGAGGGATTCTAGAGACACCCTGGCTACATCTTTAAGTGACGGGAACGTCGATGAGCCTAGGTATTTTAGTCTCGATCTAAGTAGGGCGGGGCATAGTTGGTGCTCCACTGTGCCCGGTTCCTTGCACTTCCTGCAGTTGTCATCCGTGGTGATGCCAAGCTTCCTCGCGTGGGCTGCCGTCATGCAGTGACCAGTGAGCATGCCCACTAGTGTCCTGCAATCTTTGCGCGGGCGTGCCAAGAGGAACAGAGTTCGTTGTTCGCATTGTGCGTTGCACATGATTTTAGAGATTTTGCACGATGTCGTATCTCTCCATCTACGATTCACTGCTATTGTGGCTCTTCTTTCGAGGTTCCTGTACAACTCTTGTAGCGAAGTAAGTACATGTTCTGCGAGTTCTGATTCCAGCCCGGCGCCTTCCTTTGCTAAACCATCTGCCATCTCGTTTCCCTCAATGCCCTGGTGGCTAGGGACCCAGTAGATGCGCACTCTTTTCGAAGCGCATAGTGCATCTAGTGCATCTCTTCCAGCCAAGACACTTTTGGACTTGATGCCAGCGGAGCGCATGGATTTGATCGCCGCTTGACTGTCAACGAAAATGTTGATGTTAGAGTGTTGTGTGTCCATGCTGAGGGCTATCTCAGCAGCCTTCCTTATGGCAAAAACTTCCGCCTGGAAGATACTGCAGAGGTTCGGCAGCTTATATGGGTGCCTCATATTAGGCTCTGCGCAATACACGGCCGCACCTACCCCCGTAGGCATTTTGGAGCCGTCGGTAAATATGTTGACCACCTGCTGTGCTTGTTCTATACATTTGCACCAGTCCTTTGGTCCCAGAAGAGTTCGTGCTTTGGAATTGACTATCGTGCGAGGCACCATGTAGTCCGTGCTACTAGGTAGATCCTTTCCGATTGTACAATGTCCAAAATTTTGAATGTGCATGTTGCCTGCTGCCGTAAGGCGTTGTGCCGTTTTTCCGGCTATTAGTTTTGCTGTATGTCCAGGAGGTCCATACTTAGAATGCTTTCAAGCGCTTTAGTTGAAGTTGACTTCAGTGCCCCCGTGATGCATAGCGCTGCCTGCCGCTGAGTTTTCTCCAAGTGCCTGAGGAATGTTGATTTGTTCACAGCCGGCCACCACACAATAATCCCATAGAGTAGAATAGGACGCACTACCGTTACATAGATCCAGTGCATCAGAAGGGGTGAGAGACCCCAAGTACTGCCTAGCATCTTTTTGGATGTGTATAGTGCAATGGTGGATTTCTTCACCCTTTCTTCCACGTTGGTTTTCCATGACAGTTTGCTGGCCAGGACGACTCCTAGATTTTTTGTGTGAGTTTTCGGTATGAGACGTATATCGTTCAATTTCGGTGGTATCCACTGTGGTATCTTGTACCTTTTCGTGAGCAGAACCAGATCCGTTTTCTCTGCGTTAATACTAAGACCGACTGAATTTGACCATCTAAGTACATCTTTGAGTGTGCTCTCCATTATGGAGCTTACTGTTGATAGACATTTCCCTACTATAATAATGCTTATGTCGTCTGCATAGGCAGTTATCCTCGGGGCTCTACCTGCGAACTTTTCGAGTAGTTCATTAACTACAAGATTCCATAGTAGTGGCGAGAGGACCCCTCCCTGGGGTGTCCCACTGCGAGCTTCCCTTACCATGGATTTAGTGCCCCACTCAGCCCGCACCTTTCTGCAGCTTAGCAACTTGTCTAACCAAAGGTTTATTGCCGGTGGTGCCTCTATTGCACGTAATCCACTAAGAATTGCGGTGGTTGATACATTATTGAATGCACCTGAGATATCTAGAAACGCCCCGAGTGCGTATTCCTTGTGGTGGAGGACTTTTTCTATGGTTACTACTAGGGAATGTAGTGCCGTTTCAACCGATTTCCCTTTCGTGTATGCGTGCTGGTTGGTTGATAACTGGATTGAATTGTTTCTTAGGTGCAAGTCAATCAGTTTCTCGAGCGTTTTGAGTACTAAGGAGGTCAGACTTATTGGCCTGTAGTCTCTCGGACATGGATGGCTGCTCTTACCTGCCTTCGGTAAAAATACAACCCTCGCTGTCCTCCAAGCCACAGGTACATAGTTTAGCCTGATGCATCCGTTAAATATATTCTTCAGCCATGGGACGACTCGCGATTCAGCCGTTTGCAACATGGCAGGAATTATACCGTCTGGTCCCGGAGATTTGTATCCCGAGAACGAGTTTATAGCCCATACGATTCCGTCCGACGTTATTAAGTCGTGTGGAACCTGTAGCGGGGTTATCCTGTGCCCTCGTATTGTAGCAGTGCTAGGAGCTTCGGTACAGCCAGGAAAATGCGCCTTTAAAAGCACCTCGAGGGATTCCTGACTGCTCTCCGTCCACTGGCTATTGTCTTTGCGTAGCTGGCTCTGAATGGAGGGCTGTTTTGAGAGTAGCTTCCTGAGCCTTGCTGTGTCCGCAGTTTTTTCTATGTTTGAGCAGAAGTTCTTCCACAAGTGTCTTTTTGCTCTGCGTACGTTTGTTTTAAAAAGTTTGATCCTACATTTGTATTCCCCCCAAATTTCCTCTTGGTCAGCTATTTTAGCTAGTTTAAAGAAATCTTTTAGGTCGCGTCTTTGCTCTGTAAGATTCGGACTCCACCATGGTGGTCTGATCTTACGCTTTGTTCGCGTGGGCTTACAAGAGGCATGATAGGCCTTGAGAAGATGGGCCGAGAGAATCTTCACAGACCTTTCAATGCCCTCTTCCGTATTAATTTGTTTAGTAGCTGGTAAATTGGTCTCAATGATGCTTCTGAAGCGGTTCCAGTTAGTGTTTCTGAGGCTTCTGAAGATCTTTTGAGCTGGAGTGTGGTTAAAGCTTATACTTAAGCTTATATAATTGTGGTCCGAGAAGGAGGGCTATGGTAGCACCCTCCAATTTGTGACCAGAGTGTTGTTGTCGGAGGATATTGTTAGGTCTAACACATTCGACGAGGTGGGGCCTACATACGTGGGTTCCTCGCCGATGTTAGCTATGCTAAGTTTATATTGTAGAATAAAGTTAAGTAGGGACTCACCTCGATCGTTACTGTCTGGGCTGCCCCATACTGGGTGGTGTGCATTGGCATCTGCTCCGATGACAACTGCTTGGTTCTTCCCGCCGGCGACTGCTACCAATCTTTGTAGCTCGTCTGATGGTGCGTCGACGTCATGCGCCATGTAGCATCAGGCGATCAGGATCGGCTCGTCCGCGTCGCCCTCTAGCGCCACAACGGTGAGATCGTCAGTGCTGCAATGAGACATTAGATAAGTATGGATGCCTTTCCTTATAAGGATGGCTGTTCTTGTTCTACTTACTGTAATAATAATATCACAATAGTATCGAATTAATTTCAAAAGTATAAAATGCTGTTTTTCGTGCCTTTTTTCAATTTTATTTTATTTATTTTCACTAAAATTTCTATAACTGCATTATTTCTAATGCGATCCTTACATTCAAGATATCGTTGGAAAAGTTTTAAATGCTTCCATTTATGGCCAGAATGTCTAAAATTTATACATATTAAAGCCACAACAATAATTCTTCTTCAACAAGAAGAAAATTTAGATAATCCGATAGCAAGTTTTGTGACGAAAAGTTTTGTGCTACCTCGAATGTACCTTTAGATTCGAATAACAGTTACACAGGACCTTGTAGGTAAAAATCGAGAGTGGCATCGTGTTTGCCAAAATATTGTTAGTTTAAATCTATATTAAATTTTGCTTTTAGGCATATGAAGTTTTTCTTACAACAATTAAAGCATTTTGAGATCGTGATTTTTACTGTTATTCTCAAAAAACAACTTTGTCCTTGCCGGAGAGGAAGAGATCCTTATTTTTTTCTAAAACTTTTTTTGGGAGATCTTGACCAACCTATGCAACTTTTTAGACCTCTTAGAATGAGAAATTCGACAAAAATTGTAATTCGATACGCTCTAATGCTAAGGGATGCACATCTGTTCAAACAGATCTTGCCCATTGAAATACAGAGGTATGTTTTAAGAAATTTTAGGGACGAGACCGATATCTCATTTGTCTCATTAATAAAATTTTAGAGAAGAAAATCTTTTACATAAACTTAACATAACCTACAAATTCAGAAAGTTACTTAAACGATTGACTTCAGACTTTTCCTCAGTCAGAATTCTGAAAAATCTAAAGCAACTTCTTATAGCTCATGAGTAAATTCAAACATTGCTCAAAAATTATACCAGGTTTAGGCTCACATCATTAATTCGAAGTTAATTGTTTAAAAACTCACAAATGTATAAAGTTACAAACCACGTGTAAAAAAGTCACAATGACAAAACCATGGATGCTGAAATTTAAATTTTTGGGAACCGCTCGAGGGAAATTAAACGTTGTTGGCTAACGTATACTTTAAAATATTTCTAGGCTGTTCGATTTAGAAAGGTTTTTTCAGTATACATGTGCATTAGGGTGTCCCAAAAAAAAACAAAAATTTCGATTTTCATTGGTGCTCACGCGTTTTTTTATAGATTTTAAGGTAAGGAAATTTTGAATTTTGTTTAAAAATTTTTTGGAAGTGGTTTAGAGGTCGCACAAATTGGTTTTTTGTCAAAAACGTGGTTCCCCGCCATATTTTAAAAATAATTTAAGATTTTGTCATTAAATAATTTTTTTTTAAATCTTAAGTTAACAGTTCATTAGAAAAACGTCCAATCTTTCATTTTATGTTCAAAAACCGCCAGGTTTATCAGCGAGTTTTTCCATATGGCAGATAAAACTAAAATTTTTTAGATTTTTTTCAAAAACATTGACTTTAACGATTTATAACTTTTAAAATTTCTATTAAAGTTACAAAAACTAATGATGCAGTTTAAAAGATAAATAAATTCTAAACAATTTTCGTAAAAAAATGTTTAATTAGTCGTTACATTAATTAGTCGTTTAATTAGTCGTTTTTAAACAAAATTCAAAATTTCCTTACCCTAAAATCTATCAAAAAACGCGTGAGCAAAAACAATTTTTTCTTTTTGGGACACCCTACTGTGCATGTCCTTCTTTTATGCTCTCTTATCTCTTATTCTCTGATATCATCACTAACATCATCTACAACTGCCGATGTCGTAGGGTAGTGAAAACAATAGTGATGGTAATTTTGAATATATCACGGTTGATCCGAAAATTCGAGATGCATGTTTTTCACTATTCACTATTGTTTATACGATTAAACTCATAACAAAGACCCTTACACGTAAACCCAACTTCGGTATATGATTTGTTAAGTTTTTTTAGAACATATTAAAGTGATTCAATGAAATAATTATTTAAATGCATTAATTTTTATGAAACTTTCAACCTTCTGGTGGCTTGATCCCCGTAAACCCCTCTTGGCTACGACCCTGACGTCACGACATTATTGAGTAATGAATCTTAACCTTTTTAATGTTTAGCCAAAGCTAAGAACAAAAAATTTTTTAAGGTAATATTCCTATCATTTAGGTCCAAAACAGATGAAAAAACATACCTTTGATTTTTACCTGCACACTTACGTTTTGCAAGCATGTTCAAAGACAAAATTGCTTTGCTCCTGTTCGACACAAATTTGTTGTTTTTTTAATCCTTTGAAGGTTTTTTAACCCTTTGTTTTTTAAACCCTCTTTATATTATAATCATTAAAGCTATAAAAAGATAATACATTAATTTAATTTTTGTCCGGTTGTTTTTCTTTCTTATAAAATAAGAAAATAAAAAATTGTTTGCTTCTCTTCGGTACAAAATCGAAAATCCAACTGGCTTTAATGTCAAATGTCTCTCTAAATTTATGGTTCATCTCTTTTTTTATTAGCGTTGCAAAATAAAAAAAAAAATACTTTCTGACGTGTCCAATATATTAGACAAATCCACTGAAAGGGTTAACTTGTGCTTTAAGTTTACTCTTTGTTGTTATGTCGTTTAAAAACTACTTAGCTCATTATTTTTTATTACACAAAAAAACTATCTTTAAAAAAATAACTCTGCTTCTCCGACGAGCCCGCTGTTTTTTTTTTTTATTTTTAATGAATATGAATATGTAAGTTCATGTTTGTGTCAATTAACCATATTTAATTGGATATCAAAAATAAACGATAATACACAATGAATGATTGCATATTCTTGTTATTAACTTAGGAATCATATCCTTCATTTTGTGGCTAGTTTGCGAAAATTATTTATTCAATAAAACTGAATCATAAAATTGTTGTATAGCAACTTATTCGAATTGCTCGAATTGTAGATCAGTAGAGTTAACAACACCCTGTATAATCTATACTAAGCAAACAAAGCCAGCTAGCTGGCTAACTGAGTGACTATCTAGCAACGTCAACAATGTCTTTATTGAATTTTTACAATGCAATGGTTACGTTCTATGCGAAGGCTACTTTTTCCTGCCCTCTCTCCGCGCACGAGACAAATGGAGTAGTATATTTCCACCTATCTTAGCTTTATGCAAACGTTTTTCATTTGAATCGCGAAAGTTTTGTTGTAGAAAAAAAAAGAAAATGTAATTGTTTTTTCTCCACATCTATTGAAAAAAAAAACTAAAAATATCACTAGCTCGCCTTAATAGTTTTGAAAAAAGTGATGGCTGAGTGTGCGAATGGCCAGTTATTTTTAATTAACTAGCCAATATCAGTTGCCTTTGCTCGAGTTGAAACATTCTCCTCATGTCTGCACAAGGCTTTTAGCCTTAATGCTGACTGATGCTTTTAGAACAAGACAAAAATGTTGGTAAAAAATGGTACTATATAAAAGTAGTAAATTCTATGATTGAAATCTCTTAACGGCAGCATATTCTGCACATCACTGGATATCAAATGTACCGTCAATCAAAACTCTAACCTATTTCTTCAATACCATTGTTTGTTTTTTTTTTTAATATTTTCCAACAATGTTTCTGCAAGCAACATCTTCATTAGTGTACGTTTGTAACTGCAAAAACTACTCAGAAGCACGGATAGTTGAATTTTTCTAGGAATTAAATAGAAGCCAGAAAAGCCAAGAAAACTGGGTTTAGAAAAACTGTCAATTCAAGTATTAAATAATGTACTTATTTTGTGTAAATTTCGAGAGTAATAAAATCTCGTACGTAAAACACGGCATAAGCAAAATCTAAACACACAAACAGATTTATAACTTTAAAAAAAAACTCGGGTTTTCAATAAATATATAATTTCTGAAATTATATTTCTTGGGCTATCATAAACTTTCATAATAAAATATATTTTTGATTTTTCACAAAATTTTTCAAAAAGTTCACCTAAACTTCGAAACTTATTAGCACTCTCTGAATTGGGCAAGACTTTTTGTATACAACTTTTATAAGAAAGATTTTAAATAACATAAGTTTATTTTCCAAGTGATAACTTTAAAAATATTCTCTGTTTTTTTTTATTAGGCTTTTTGATCTGGCGTGATCTTACTGGCGTTACGTTACTTAAAATTTCATTATAGTCCAATTGGGTAATTAAGAAAAAAGATAGTTAAGTAACTATGTAATTTAGTAATTAAAAACCAAATTTAATATATTGTCCTTTCCTTGCCTCAACCATTTTTTCATTATCTTGCCTTCCATTTTTACTAAAAAAAAACAATATACGAAACATTTACGAAAAATAAAAACTACATTTTTTTAAATAATGCAGATGATTTGATCATCAATGTGAATTAATTATTTATGCATATTGCTTGCAGTTTATAAGTACATAGCTAAACTTTGCTTGAATTTAATCAAAATTTTGCTTAATTATTATAAACTGGAACAGCAAGTATTGATTAGTTTTTACTGAAACTTAGCATTATTTTGAAGTGGCTGAGGTTCAAGCGCAAGTTTTGCTTAACCACAATAAAAATTTAGCAAACAGTTTTCCCCGTGTACCAAGGTTGCCAGTATTGTGGGAAAAATCCCATTCGTGGTAATTTTTAATTGGTCTTGGGAATTTTTTTTAATGGGAATTCCCATGGTATTTTTTAATTCAGCGTGGTATTTTTTAATTGGCGTGGGAATTTAGCGTGGTATTTTTTAATTGCATTGGGATTTTTTTCTTAAAATTTTTTTTTTCACTTTTATTAAGCAAACTCTTAATCATAGTATTCGTAATCGACGTATATATACAGAAGAGTAAAGCTATAAGTTTACGCTGTGCATTTCTTCGAACTTACTCTTAATATAAACGATTAAATTGCATATTTGTTTTAAGAACAAGTTGACATCACAAAATTGCATAAAAACTAATAGCGCATTATTTTCTGAAAAAAATTCTGACCTTTTCTGAAAATTCTACATTTCTGCATTCAAGCGTTAAGATTACAAAAATGATTTTAAAATTTAAAAAAAAGTGAAATATATAAATACTACCAAAACAATAATAGACAATTGGGCAATTCACAGTTCATGCTAATAACGGTTTAATGTGCTTAGCACATTCTGAGATGTGTTTTGCCTGTTATCTTTTTGTTTTTCATGTAAACACTAGTTAAACCGGTGTGTTAAATTGCCACTTTTGTACATGCCATAAGGCATGCTTTTGTTGAGTGTTATTGTGTTATTTCGTGAACAGCTGTTTACCGTGTATCAAAAAAGAGTTGGCTTTAATATTAAATTGAATTGTTTAACTTTTAATAGAATCCCAAACATCTGAGCTGCATATTAAAGTTTCCAGTGCTGTTTTGAAAATACATATGAGTACTTTTCACTTAAGTTGTGCTCACAGTTGTCAAAATATAGTACATTAAAATATTAGTATATTTAAACATTACAATGAACTGTGAATTGCCCAAATATTTGCAAGTTTACTTATCGAATCCATTGGTCAGCAATTATCTTTTAAAATCAAAATTAAATCACAGTTGCCATTATACGCATTATATGCTCTGTTTACACTACGATTTTGTGTCGTAAGCTGCACACGTCGGAAAATGAGCTTCTGTAAAAATATAGCCCTTACGCTATTAACATCACAAATACGGCGGTCATTGAATATCACTATTATATCTTTGGTTTTTAGCTGTAAATAATTAGTGTAAAAATAGTGTTAAAAATGTGTTCGCACGTTTTAGATCCCTGATATATGCAAACACAAAAAAACAAAACGAATGTTATTCTAAAAATTCTAAATGAATTAAAAATATTTATATCTGAAGTCACAAAGCACAAATATTTCTGAAAACTTTATATTTATTTTATTTTGTTTATTTTTTATATCTGAAGTCACTTATGTATATTATTTTATATTAGAAATAAGGTAATATAAGTTAACTGTTTATCTCTTTACAAAGCACAAATATCTTTGCAAACTAATATTAATTTTATTTTGTTTATTTTTTATTCTGAAGTCACTTTTATTATTTGATATTAGAAATAAGTACCCAAATTTTTTAAAAATCATATTGTGTTAAAATGAATTGCTATCACCTTACCAACCACAAAAAATTTTTTAAAAAATATTTTTATTTTATTTCGTTTATTTTTTATTATTTTATTTTTATAAGCAAAATTTCGTTTTAGAAATTATTAAATGGAAACAAACAAATAAAATTCACGATCTCAAATAAAAGACTAAAACATGTAATATGTATTACAATTATCTTTATGTGAAACAATTTGTATGTTATATATTTGTTATACAGTTTGTTATACAGAAACAACGACAATAAATGCAAAATTGTTAACTATGGACGTGTTTATTTATTTCTGCTTATTTAAATTCAAAAATTTCTGATATTTCTAAATTTTTCAAAATTTCTTATATTCGTGGGATTTTTCGTGGTATTTTTTAATTCGTATGGGATTTTTTGTGGGATTTTTAAATCCATATGGGATTTTTGGTGGTATTTTTAAAACGCGTGGTATTTTTGTGGTAATTTTTAATGATCGTGGGATTTTTTTTGGTATTTTTTAATTGCTGTGGGAATTTTTTTTGTTTACCTTTACCATGGGAATTTTGGTGGTATTTAATTTATGTTACTTTGGGAAAAAGGTATTTTCCGTGGGAATTGTTACGAATTTTGGCTGGCAACCTTGCCGTGTACTATTTTCAGATAAAATTTTTTAAATCCCTAATAATGGAATATTTCACTCTTTGAAGCAATATCATTGTCAAATATAATTAAATCAATGTGTAAATACAAAGATTTACTACTTTTTTTCTGAGTTTAACGAAAAAAAGTATGCTTGTTTTTTTTGCTTATCCCTTTCAGACCTGACGCTAAGCTACTGAGAATTTTTCTATAATTTTTTGAAGTAAATGGTAAAAGTAAACATATTCAATACCTAATTTTGGATATTTTCATATCCTTCAAGGGTTTTTAAGAAACGAAAGTTTGTACTGAAATTATTTTTTTTCATGAAATGTTGTCAAATCATTTGAGATTTTAATATATATTATTTTTTTAGTTAAAATGCGTCAACTTTACTAAAATTGCGCTATTGGTATTTTAATATATGAAAAAAACAACTAACTTCTACGACTCATTTAAAAAAATTTAAATGTGACGCAAGAACTTCGTGAAAATTTGAGATACAACAAAATTAAAAGCTAAACAATAGCTGCGTTCCATTCGCTTCAAAATAATCCAGATTATTTTTTTTTACATGCAAAGAAAAAACAAAAATAATAATCCTATAACAAATGGGATTATTTTTGCTATCCATATAAAATTGTGATATAGCCTTTATAAAATTTGAAACACAGGTGTCGCACCTGTATATTTCTCTGAGCTGTCATTTATTTTTTTGAATATTCTGTTTGTTTGATACAATGACTATAAGGTAGCTATGACAGCTACCTATTTTCTCACGAGCTGCGACCATCGAATGTTGAACAAAAGAAAATAAAACAAACCGCGTGTGTCACACACATTGGGTGCATTCAGCGGAGCCAACAATTGCACTTAAATTATTTATATAATTGCATAATATTAATAATTAAATTAAATAATTTACAATTTTTCTGACGTTTAGAGCAAAACACATTCAGAAAAAAACATCGTTCACTAAGGTATCGCTACCATAACAGTTCACAACAGTTTTGAACGACACACGTTCTCATGACACCTAATAGCTATTGTATCATGATTGCTTGGTTGAATTAAATTTTGACTGCAACGCTAATGCCCTCTACGAGTCGTTTTTCTTGCCGTTCCTTTGAGAAAATTTATTATCGCGATTATATTAAGGCGAAAGGAACGTAGCTATTATGAGAGGCAAACATAAACAATAACCTGCGCAATCGATACATGTAAAATTGATAAACATTCGTGAAATAGCAGTAAAGATATTTAGACTAAAAGTTACCCGCACAACTGATGCATCACGGTCTGAAAGGGTTATGGCGTTATTTATAAGGGTTTTTTAAAGAAACTACTCATTTCATTCACAGAGCTGCGTACTGAGTAAGTAAGTTTAAACCGTCTTAAAATAGTAAGTTAAAATAGCGCACTGAGTAAGTAAGCTTAAACCGTCTTAAAATAGAATATTAATTATTTTTAAAGTATTCCTTATCTTCTTAAAATAAGTCATCCTTATACTTGAAATGAGTATAAGCCTTAGCAAAAATTTCTTTTATTATGAAGTTTTTATTAAATTAAAATTTTCTGGAGTTCTATTGACTGAAAAACTTCTTCGGGCGATATGGCCACGCACCACAAAAGTTGCTTTTTCGAGAGGGATTTTAACAAACCATTCGCAATTTATAAAGACATTTTGCTTCCAGTCTGGAAGTGAGTTCAGCTAAAAAATTTTCAGAACAAACATCGCAATTAATCAGTTTTAATAATAAAAAGGCAACAGTTGCACCACAAATAGTTATTTAAAAAAATTTTTGAAAATAAATAAATTGCAGGGATAGATCTCACCCCTTGGTTTATAAACTAACCAATTAGCCTGCGCGGCTATCGACGCAACTCTTTATAACCGAAATAAGTGCTTACGAAAAGAGATTTCAATGAAGTAAGCAAGATTAAATATTTTTACTGTTATATTCGCTTCAAAATAATCCAGATTATTTTTTTTTTTACATGCAAAGCAAAACCAAAAAAAATAATCCTATAACAAATAGGATTATTTTTACTATCCATATAAAATTGTGATATAGCCTATAAAAAATTTGTAACACAGGTGCCGCACCTATATATTTCTATGAGCTAACATTTCATTTTTTCAAGTAATTGTTTGCATGATACAATCACTATTAGGTAGCCTTAACAGCTAACTATTTTCTCACGAGCTTCAACCAACGAATGTTAAACAAAAGAAAATAATATAAACAGCGCGTGTCACACACATAGGCCGCATTCAGCTAAGCCAACAATTGCCCTTACATTATTTATATAATTGCATAATAATAATAATTAAATTAACTATTTTACAATTTTTCTAACGTTTAGAGTAAAACACTTTCAGATAAAAACATCGTTCACTAAGGTATCGTTAGCATAATAGTTCACAACAGTTGTGAACGACACACGTTCTCATGACACTTAACAGTTATTGTATTATAATTATGTGTTTGAATTTAATTTTGACTGCAACGACAGTGTCCTCTATGAGTCGTTTTTCTTGCCGTTCCTTTGAGAAAATTTGTAATTTAGTATAAAACTGTTTAGGTTTTTAATATTGTTCTTAAATTAAAAACAACAAAATTAAACCGCTATTTTGTCGATGCCATTTTTTACTTTTCTCGAGTTTTTGACGTCAAATTCGTAATTAGCGACCCCTGAAACCACTCAAATACCATATTTCAACTCGATTCGATGAAGTTTGTTTTTATTGCGTCTTAAATTATTCAAATTTTTTATATATTAAAATAATAACTTAGTTTTTATTTCTTCTAATGATCATTGCTTATAAACCAATTTAAAAAATATTTTCACACAATCAAATGTAAAATCGAGGTTCTTCTCAGCTTGGTCTCAATTGTCTGGCAATAATGTCAAAGATTCTACTGCACATAATTTTTCCATTCAATCTCAGAGCGACATATTTCTTGTCATTGCAAGGAAATAATAAGAGAAAATTATAAAAAAATAAATGAGCTTATAGTTGAAAATAGAATACGCTTTTTTTAATTTTGTTTTGTGGAAACGCAAAAGCGTTGAATTTCTATTTTAAAATTTATTGTTAAATTTTAAGTTATGTCTTTTGATTGTTATTAAATACATCTTCTTCTCGATGTGTGGCATAAAAAAGCAGTCCAGTGTCAAGATATTTTGGTCCCAATTTATCGGAAACAAAAAATCAAAGTGCATTTTAATAAGGGTACTTGTAGCTACAACCTTTACTAGAATTATTAAGTTTGGAACTATAGGAAAAACTAAGCGCGAGTTTTTAAAAAACTCTGTAATTTTCAACGCTTTTGATCCCCGTAACAGGTGAAAATTATAACTAAATCTAATAGTAGTTAAGTAATAGTAATAGTAGTTCAGATTGTCGTAATCTTATTAATACGCACTTTGAATTTTTTGTTTCCGATAAATTGGGACCAAAGTGCCTTGACAACGACTGAAAAGGACTACTTTTTTATGCAACCCAGCGAGGAGAAGTTGCGTTTAAAATCAAAGAAAACATGTACTTTGAAAAAAAAAAATATATTATTTACGTAAAAAATTTATAAGTCTCTGTCGGCTGATTTCTTCACCGAGTATCAAATCGAGCTAGTCCGAGTTCTGCTTAGAACACAGTTTCAAACTAATTTTCGGTTAAAAAAAAAGTTAGTACTCAGTCATTTCTTCACTTATTTGGTACTCGGATCATTTTCAAAAGAGAGTGTTGGGCACTCATACTCGGATCAATTTTATACCAATTTTACGCCACTTCATATGAAAGCTTTGTCAATAAAATTTGTTACATAATTTGTTTTTATTATTAAAAGCAAAACAAAAAATTACTTGGAGGCATAAAAAAGCGTTGTTTAGATTGTCGGCAAAATGCTGATGCATTTTATGCAAGCTATAATCTAAAATATTGGAGTTGTTGATATTATATATATTTCCTTTTATTGTAAAAACTACATATGGCCCGTACTTAGCTGCCACCGTAGTTAGCTGCCGGTGTGAGCTGAGCAAAACCGGAATTGAAGTCTGGCACGAGAGTGGCTTTAAATATGATGGCGTTTTTTGTTGTGCACTACTTTATGACTTACGATATTACTAGAATTTAGAAGCCATTGAGCTGCCACAACACAATCTAGAGCTCTCTACGAGTGGGCATTACAGTTCCGAGGAATTATTGCTAAAGGGATTTCGCCTGGTAGAGTTGAGATGACTATGTCAACTAATTGACCTGAAAAAATTGGGCGTTATTGTGTCCGAGATTTTTTAATAGAAAATAACAAAGCCATGATTTAGTTTGTTATTTATTTATATATTTTCGTATATTTAATTTGTAAATTAATTAAATATATCAGTCTAGCATTAAAATATAGTGATGGGGTAAAAATAGCAACTCATCAGTTATTCTAAATTTTTTTAATATTGTTTACAATATGCATCTACTTGCCACATAGTACAAATGTTCTCAAAAAAACAGTTGCTTTACATGGTCCGTCATATCTTCCAGTTCTGTTATTCTGATCATCAGACAAATTAGGAAATATTAGATAATAGTACCATTGCAAGGAGAACCGCCCAACACGATAGTCCGTATGCATTCTAGCGTGCTTAATCTTCTGCCAAATAATTTCAGAACTGGTAAAAATAAAATATGCAACCTTAAACTTTTATGCATTTAATTGCTATATTTTCAATAAACGCTCTTTTGCGCAGAATAATATTAGACTGCTATATACGTTATCACGGCAGCTTTCGTCTTATCATCTCGCATATGATACAACTCTTTCTCTTTCAAACGAAATCCTCCTGAGTCGTAGGTATAAGCACAATTGGCCTATTCTTAGCTGAAGTTCCATAATAGTTTAGCTCCAGGAATTTGCTTTCTGGAATAAAACTTTGTTAAGAAAAGTTAATTTGATTTATCTGCTAAGTAATCTAAAAACATCCAGAGTATTACATTAACAGTTTGATTACATAAAATAGTAGCGAAAAGTTTAAGAAGTGGAAATAAATGGACTGGTTCTCGGAAGACAGATGGGTGGAGAGTTTTAAACATATGGCCGCTCATAACTTTGATTTAGTACTTTTCCTGTTTAATTGAATTTTTTTAACTTAGAATTACGTCTTGCAGCGCGGTTTGTAGGGGGGTCATTTTAACAAATTTTTCAAGCATATTTAAGGATCATAGTTGACACTTTGTGGTCTACCTACAGCCTTTAATATTCATCGTACAAACAACAAATATATGCCAAAATATCAGATCGAGTACGAATAAGACAAATATTTAACTTTTGCTTTTGTCACTTCTTTAATAATGTCACAAAACAGCAAAATCTAAGAAAAAAAAATTCATATAATCGTATGAGAAATACACAAGCTGCTTGAGTAGTTGCTTGAGTAGCTGCTTATGCTGTTGTTATTGTTGTTGTTCTTTTGGTTCGCAATAGTGTCGTTTGTTGTTGTGCTGCTTTTATTGTTGTTGTTGTTATTAATATATATGTAAAATGTACATATACAAATTTGCATTAGATGCTTTCATTTGTGTCGTTTGTTATTGGTTTTGTTTTTTTCAGCAAGATAAATACAATAGAGAATACAGATGCCTGTAGCTACAGAGCCAGTAAGTATTACTACTACGCAGGTTTGCGCATGCGTTACTAAGCATGCTTTGTGCTTTAAAAACTCTTTTTATTTTTTAAATACCGTAATAAATGAAACGAAAACTTTTTATAAAACAAAACAAATTTTTTCATGAATTTAGTTGCGAGCTTTTTAGATCCAAAGTTTTATGAAGGCAACAACAACAACGAATTTAATGCTTAAAAATATTTTTGAAGAATATAAATGAAAAAAACTAGAATTTTTCTTTATTACTGTATAAAAAAAAATTCTACGTCTATACTTACGATACTATCGATACTATCGATACTATCTGAAAATGTAATTTTTTGACTACGTTAATAAATTTAACTGAAATTGGCGGAAAACAAATTAAAATGTGCGAACCAAATATTGTTCCAAAAAAACAAGAAATGGACCTAGGATGAAGTCTTAAACATCTTTGTCTATCTTCACGAAGCTGAACATTTTAAGGTAATTTTTTTTAAATGTTCTGTACCCAAAAACTTTAAATTGCCACTAATAGGTGCCAACGGTACAAATTTTTTACAAAAATTTGTTGGAGACGGGTATTAAAACATCCTGGGATTTACTGCGCTGGAAAGAGTGGAACTAACGCATATCATTCAACAAAGCAAATGAGTGGCGTAAATCAACCGGATCTGGACTTTTTGAAATCGATGAAGGAATTGAAAGTGTGCAAAGTTCGTAATAAAATACTATATACACTTTAATTGCATTATATGAAGGTTTTCGTTCGGAAAAAAATTGTAATAATGTGTCCGTATTATGAACGCTTAAGGGACGTTTTCGGAACAAAATCTGGAGAAAGCGAAGAAGTCTGCATAATAAAAGAAGATAGTTTGAATCTGTCTACGTATAAAATTTTCGTTACGCCCAATGATGCACAACTCTTACTTTTCCTCCGCAACCCACTGTTAACCCATCTCCAATACCTCCAGAAATTAATTCATCCAACCGAACCACACCAGTACAAGAATGGGAAAATGCTTCAAATCAGATTTCTTCAGAAACTCCCTCCAGCCGTCCAGCATTAAGAGAGGGCCAGCAACTTGCTGATAAAATGAGAAAAAATGCTCCTAAAACATCGTTGAGCCAGCTCTTCTTAATACAGGCAGAAAGAAATTCACTCTTAAGACTGAAATTGGAAATGGAAAAAGAGAAATATGATAGGGAACAGAAATTACAGGAAAGAAAGTTGAAGTTAATGGAAGAAATTGAGGCAAAAAAAGATGAAGGATTAGTGCAAGAGCTGGATTTAAAGAAATTAAAATCTGGATTTAAAGAAAATCGAAATTGAGAAGGACGAGAAATTAAAAAGATTAGACCTACAAATGAAAGAACGTATTGCTATGTACGAAATAAATAAAAAATATCACAATGAAAACGTTAAAATAAAATTAAATCTGAAACAGTTTGATGTTTCTATTTTTTTTTTATTCGAACATACGCGAATATAATGCCTGCCGCTTAGTTTCAGCTTGTTTGTTTATTGTTTTCACGATAAGATCGTCGTCTGTTTGTGTTTTCGTCGTCCATAGATTCCGTCGTTTGTACAAAAGGATTATGTAGAATATAGCATACCATAAACCAATTGAAGCAATATTTAATACTTTGGTTGTTATGAAGACGCATTCTGAGTGGTTTTAGGCTTCCAAATTTTTCCTTTATCACACCAAAACAATGCTCAACCCGGACATAATCAATACAGTTACTTTGCCTCTTGTTAAACGCTAAACATTTATTTCTATCGATTTGTTTCGAGTTGTTTCTCTACGGAGTAATTATACAGTCATATAAATGGTATGCAGAATCACTGGTGGAATCACTAGTCGCGTTTTTTTTTTTATCAGGCCGAAACATGTATTAGGGCTGAAGCTTTCAAATTGTTCGAAAAATTCTTTTGGTAATTTTAGAAATGGTTCCACCATCGCCAGCTACAAAAATTGTGGAAATCTTTCAAAGAGTCGTTTTCTTCACTTGAGCCTAGTCTATAAAGAACCATAGCCAATTGCAGACCAATTGGGAACTGCTCACATGCATGGGGTTTCTTGAATTCCAAATGATCTTCAATCAGGCTTAGTAGAAATGCGAATTCTTTTCTTTCCACAATCAACATATGACGAAAAGGATCATCATCCAATGATGTTAAGACATGATTACGCAACACACTAGACTTGGGGCAAATCTTCACATCCCTCGATGAAAAAGCAGCACAGCAAAGAGATCATCGAAAAAATTGTCGTAAATTTCATCAATACCGTCGTCATCATCATCTGATTCCATACCTAGTGGGTAAATGTATTAATAAAAGGAAGTAGAAACAATTGTTTAACCAACATTGGAAGCTTAAATTTTTATCAGCTGCATTTTCGATTAAAAAGTCGGAAATTTTGCTAATAGCTTATATGGATGGCAAAAATAATCCTATTTACTATAGGATTACTATTTTTGTTTTTGCTTTGCATGTATAAAAAATAATCTGGATTATTTTGAAGAGAATGGAACGCAGATATTGATTTTTAAATATGAGTCAATATGAGAAGTTGAAAAAAAGCATCACTAGGTCGACATGTCAGCAATGTCAATAATGTGTTTATTTGACATAAGACAAATTGTAACGGATTTTTTATAGAACGCTGCTCACTCTTGATCTTGTAGCTACGGTTACACCTACATCAGTTTCACACCAACTATAATCAAATGTAAATAAGCTTATTGAATACAGCTGTATAGAATTTTTCAATGTTTTAAAGACAAGACCTGACATATTAAACAAAACTTTCCGCAAAGACAAAGGCGATTTCAAACAACAAAAAAACCGGTTAATGTAGCACTCAACGCAGTGACCGTGAGGGCGAAGAATGATAATTTTTCTGTAACCTCTTTGTACATTTGAATGAGATTTTTTTATTTAACTATTTTGAGATTAGTTATAACTTTTAACAGTTTTATGCTTTTGTTTTTGTTTCTTATAACTATTTTATATATATTATAAATATATATACATATATGTAATTCAAATATATACAATTAATAATTTGTTTTTTTTTTAAAGCTTTTCGGTTTTAAATTGATTGCATGCATAAAATTTTTCGAAGATATTAAAAAGAGGGCGTGTCAATACTTTAGGAAGATTGTGGGTTCTATTCATTTTTAAATTAGTTAATAATATCAAAAATATATTTTAATTTTTTTCTAATAAGATTAAATGTACCTATTTTAAAAATTATACTTTCTAATACTTTTCAATGTACCATAGGCTTAAAATATTCAGTTTGGTATAACTCTAAAAATTATACAATTGTGAGCTTTAGATCAAGTAAGTTTTTAAAGAAGGCAACAACAACAACAACAACTATGTATAGAGTCAATCACTTAGCTGACTAGACAGTCTGTTTCGGAAATCGCTTCATTTTCCTCTTCAGTAGTCTTTGAGTGATTAAGCTGTGATCAACTCACTGTTTAAACTAGTATATGAGTGCGCAGATTATGGAATTCATTCTTTTGAATTGTATGGCTGCTAATCATGATACAAAGAACTACAGATTAAGTATTCCCGGCGCAACGAACAAAATTTACTGCGCACCTCGTCATTGGTGCTTGTCAAATGTGACACCTGATGAATACATTCAAAAGAAAATGTCAAAAAGAGACGAAGATAGCAAAATGAAAGTGAACAAACAGTCAAAATTCTGTCAAGCACATCAAGCAACGTAGCCGCTTTTTGTATAAATTGGTAAAAAGGAGAAAAAACACCCCTACAAAATATGCAATTTTTTTCACAAACAGTACTAAAAAATATATTTACTTTATTTTGGACATGTGCTTTATTTAACAATATTTATTTCATTCCAGTAAAACAAGTTTTCATAAGAAAATGTAGGCATTTTAAAGTCTTTACACCTTATGAATAAATTGTGACTACGTTGTAATCAATGAGCACCTTGCACGTCACAGCAAAGATGGCGGACATGCCCAATACTTTATCTGTAGTTCTTTGTATCATGGCTGCTAATCATATCTAAGACTGTCTAAAAAACAGACCGTCTAGTCAGCTAAGTGATTGACTCTATACAGAGTTGTTGTTGTTGTTGTTGCCTTCTTTAAAAACTTACTTGATCTAAAGCTCACAATTTAATTCATGTAAATTTTCTCACAATAATTTCATAGATCATAAAACTAATTAAAAATTATACAGTATCGTGCCAATTAGTGATATTTCATATTAAACGATGCTTAATATGGAGATTTTTTTTTTTCTAAAAGAAATTCTGCTTTTTTTATGCCCTCTTTCAGAGTTCTGCATTTTTCTACAAAAATTAACTGGAATTTATGGAGTTTTTCTACCCTATAAAATTTCACTCAAACATGTTATGTTGACCTCACAAGCAGAAAAATTTTCGAACCATCGATCTTGAAATTGCAAAAATGTTACATTTCTTTTTCTTTTAAGTCAAAATTTTTCAGAAAAAACTAAATTTCCATCATGCTCTCATCTCAAAAATGTTGCCCTCAAAAGAAAAAGAAATGCAACATTTTTGCACTCTGAAGATCGACGCACAGTTCGTTGAGCTTAAGTACGACAAGGTCAAAAATATTCAGAAGGAGTTGTCTGATCTTTATAAATTGTCATTTTTTTCTCCTTAATAGATTTCAAGTCGCTGATTTTAGTCGCTGATTCGACTGATTCAATGTAAGCGTTAAAATTATTTTGCAAATTACGTTCAAAAATCAGATTTTTGACATTTTTGACAGTTTTGAAAGATTATTATAAATAAATAAATATTAAGACCTTAATCGAGTTTACATTTTATATATGATTAATGTGTTATGCTTTTAGCACAATACTTTTTTGTTTTTTAACCAATATTTGATCAATTTAACCAATTTAATCAGAAAAAAGTTCTGTAAACGGCAACTAACTACACTTTTCTTATAAATTTGGGGTCTGTAAACACGAAAATAGCAAACCAAAAATTTTCTAAGAAATTTTAAATTTTTATTTCGTTTTTTTCCAATATAGATGCATATATTTGAACATATCTTGAATACCACTTACCCAATTTTTAAAAATAAGCCTATTAACTTGAAATAATACTTTGTCCACAGGATCGCCACGTAATATAATTCGCGACATTTCAGAATCGCCATGTAAGAATTTGCGAAATTATTTATTGAAAGGATTAATAACTTTTATTTTTATCAGGTCCTACCTCATAGATTGCCGGCGAATTTCGCCACTGGCACTAAAGTGTATTTTATTTTAATTTTTAGCCGTCACTTAAAAAAAGTTCTTTCAGGCTTTTTATAATAAAACAAGTTGGCAGCTTTAAGCTCAAAACTTGATTGAATTAAAGAAGGCAGGTAGCTGGAAGCTCAAGACTTAATTAATTTGATTTTGAAATTGTTCTTTCTTTTAAACCATACATAACAGTACTTAGTCTTAAAACTAGTTAACAAGTTTGTGTACTTAGAAAAATTTAAACATAGTCACATGTTCCTTAGTTGGTGTAGGAATAAAGTAAAATATAATAATCATATGTTTATAACTCAGAAAAATTAATGTGAGTGAGATAGATGCTAGTACTGAGCATGAACATTGGCCGCATTCTAGCCGAAAAAGTGCTCAAGAACTGAATTTATATAGCGAAAATATTTTATGCTACTTCGCTACTTGAGCACTTTTTCGGCTAGAATGCGGCCATTTGCTTAATTGTTTGAATGCTCTTAATGTTATTTCTATACAGTAAAATAAAATGAGGTTGTGCATACCGTAAAGGTGTGTAACCTATTACTATTGTTTAATGTTATTTAAGTATAATATAATTGTATCTAATTTATACCATAAAGGTGTGTATCCTACAAATTCTAGTGTTAAAAAGCTGTTTATATGTTTGTCCAACAACTTTTTTCATTCGGAAGAGTAGTTTTTGCCCCATTAAAAGAAATCTTTTGACCAAAATAATTTTTCTTATGTAAAGTCAAAAATGTCTTTAATAATTCATAAAAAATCGAAAACTGCGAAAAGTTTGAAATTATTTCTCTTGATCTTAAAAATACATTTTTAGTAGAGAAAATAACCAATAGCTTAAAGAAATTTGTGCAAAAATAAGGGCAGGAGATGCATATGAGTGAAGGTACTAAAATTCGATATTTTACTGTTTTGTGCATTTTTGGTCATATCATAAGAAGGATACTTATGAGGCAATGTCAAAAATGCTTAAAAACATTAGGGCAATAAATGAGACCATTCTTGAAATTCCTTCCAACGCACAGTGAGGTATTGAACCGTCGAAGTGGGTATTAATTCACCTAGTAGAAGGGGCGAACTTCTGGTTTTTTTTGGGATGTGTCCAAATAAGAAAAAAACAATGTCTGTCTGCATGTCTGTCGACACGATTGTAGCCGTAATTTAGAAGCTATCGCAATTAAATTAGTTATTTAAGCTTGCATCTACAAAATAAAGATCAAGTTGCAAAATGAATCAAATCTGATAAAAACCACGCCTACCTCTCATACAAAGTTACTTTATCAAATCGGTAAATCTCTTTTAACTCCACAAAACTGAATGTATGTACTTAAAATTTTGTATAAGAAATTTGATATTTAATATGCACTCCCAGTAAATGCAAAATTAACCAAATCGAATGACAACCATGCCTACCCCCCATACAAATTTTTTTTTTTAAACGGTAAAATCTCTTTGCATTCTACAAAAATTAATATTTGGACTTGAAATTCTCTGCATAACTTTTTATTTTCAATATGCACTCTGAGCTTGAAATTTGATAAAATCAAATTAAAATTTGCCCTACTTCCTACACAAAATTGCATATAGAATTCCATGGAAGACAATATTTTTGATAACCTTCAAAATGTTATCATTAACCGTGTACCCTTTAACGAATTACATAGTTAAACGCACATCACTTTCGTGATTACATAAGGTATCGGAACATTGGTGCATTTTCGACAGTGAATTCATACTAAGAAAGAATATTAATAATTTTAGAAAACAATAGCAATTTTAGAATATAAAGAATGCATTGAATGCAATAGCAATGTAAAGAATTTTTACCTCTTCTCTATAAATTTTTTTTTTGCACTCTTATCTTCTTTTTTCACATGAAAAACATTATTGTACATTCCTTTAACATGCTAAATAACTAAAAAATACCTTTGAAACTGGCATCCCAAATAAATATACACCCTGTGCTCCATGTAGCTAAATGTGCAACGTGCGCTGATTTCCCTTGGTTTGCATGTTTTTGCTCTTTTAATGGATTTTATTCAATTGTTTTTTATTTTTGTTTATCTGGCAATCCTTTTTTTTTTGTTTTATTGCAATAAGCTTCGCAGGTGCAATTCTTTGTTGCAATCGTTTTGTCTTTTGTTTGCGTATTTTTTTCATTCATTTTCAATCCATTGAATGCATGGTGGCAATTGAGGTCAACGTGGGCTAGTGACACACCCTATATTTTGAAACTAAAACAACAATACATTTAATGATGCGATGTCGGTGTTTTGTTTTCTTTTTCCTCCCGTATTTTAGCTAGCTATTCCATCTCAGAGTTGTTTTTGAATTATCTTTGATTGCATCAAAACTGAATGAAACGCGAAACGTTCTCTTGATCATTTGAGTTCTTACAGAAAACAAAAGCTTTTAACTTTGTTGAAGTTTATGTTTTTTTTAATATTTTTTTTTTTTTGCTTGTTGTGGCAGGATTACTCAATTCAGGTCTTAGCTAGCTTGGGAGTATCTTTATTTTTGTTTTAATGAGAACCATTATTGTAGCAATGCCCCGTAGGATTTACTTTCACTTAATGTATTTTTAAGCTCATGAAAGCAAATATCTTTAAATGAATTTATGATGGCTTATTCAAAGCAAATATTATGATAAATATTGTATTAACTATTTTTTAAAACCTTAAATTAGGATTTAACAAAAATTACAGCGATGAAGCCAGATTTTCTTAAACTTATTTTACTTTGTCTGAAACGATGTCAGCCGTTGCATTTTTTATAATTTTTATTATATCACAATTGTCAAATGAGGGATTTAGCTGGACAAAATTATTTGGTAATTTCTAATAATGTATTTTGGACACCCTAAACATAAATACGCAAAAAAAAATTTTTAGTTGTAATGGCTTTCGAGATAAAATTCAATAAATATGAAAAATACTTAAAACAAAATGTTAAGGATGTGATATACAAAATATACAAACCAAAAATGCGGTTTTATGCGGTTTTTTTAGGTGTATATTGTTGTTTGTATTATATCAGCAATTCCATTTTAAACGTACCGGAAAAATAAAAATTACGGAATGACCATATCCGATTTGTATCAAATTTTGCATGGACCATCACTGACGGAAATAAAAACTTCATTTGGAGAACAGTTTGGCGTGATTTGTGGTGGAGTTACAGGGTGCACAAAATTGAAAAAAAATCGCACAATTGACAGGAGTGTCAAAAATATATTTTTATGAAAATTCATATTGCAAGCCTTTCTAAACCGAATGGTAAGCTTGAATTACTGTTATAAAGGTAATTAAACAGACTTTGAATCTAAAAATCATTTCGGAAAATTTTGTGGGTTGGGGGTTCCATCCCTTGACACCACTTTAAAATTAAATACAATTTTTTTTAGAGCTGGTTTAGTTACTTTTTCTACAATATAAAAATAAGGGGGAGGAAACTCAATGGGCTAATTGTTTTATCATCTAAACACAAATATTTTTGAAGTGAAAACTTCTTTAGGCGCGTTGAACGATTTTAGTAGAGGGTAAATCTTTGGTTTGCGTCATCGTGATTTTCCGAGCAACTCTCGTCATCAATACAGACACCGAGTTGGTTTTTAAATGACGCTCTTGGATCTAAACTACCAGGTGCTCAGCAAATGTAGCAAGCAACCATCAATAACATAGCTCCGCTGCGAAATATTAGCTGCATTCCCGTGGCACTAGATCAGGTCAAATCTTAGTAAAACGTTAGTTCAACTTTATAACAATTTGTCACCAGTCTTGAAACAGCTGTTTTAAGAACAATAACAAAAGAAAACAGCAAGACCTAAACGCCCATTGAGCGGTGATACGTCAAAATACGAAAATTAATAGTTATTTAGATTTGCCAACTATGTTCGTTTTGATAAAAAATGCTTGAAACTTGGCAGCATTTTAAGATCAGAAATAGAGCTAGAAATTGAGCTGGTTTTAATTTTTGTTTATGTTTTGTGAATAAAATAGAGCCGCGCTCTAGATCAACGAACACGGGAATGCAGCTATTGAATGTTACTGTTTTTTTCAATGTATATGTAGAGCTAGCTGTAGGCTTAAATAAAATAAATTTAAAATTTTTGATATTTCGTTTTTGTTTGACTGGCCGTGAAGTATCTTTTAATGCCTCCACTTGAAATCTTACTACCAGGCAAACAAAAAACAGCAAGCAAAGTGCTGTTTATTTTCCGCCGGCAATTCGGTTCATCCCCTCTAACGTTGCGAAACCGATGTGATACTGCTCTTCTCTGTTCGTCGTTGCAGTCAAGGTTGCCAGTATTGTTGGAAAAATCCCATTCGTGTTAATTTTTAATTGATCTTGAGAATTTTTTTTTTTTTACTTTTATTAAGCAAAATCTTAATCATAGTATTCGATGATCGACGTATATATACAGAAGAGTAAAGCTATAAGTTTACGCTGCCCATTTCTTGGAACTTACCCTTAATATAAACGATTAAATTGCATATTTGTTTTAAGAACAAGTTGACATCACAAAATTGCATAAAAACTAATAGCGCATTCTTTTCTGAACAAAATTCTGACCTTTTCTGAAAATTCTACATTTTTGCATGTAAGCTTTAAGCTTAAAAAAATTTTTTAAAATTAAAAAAAAAGTGAAAAATATTTTGATTAATTTTTCGTGGTATTTCTTAATACGTATGGGATTTTTTGTGGGGTTTTTAAATGCATATGGGATTTTTTGTGCTATTTTTAAAACGCGTGGTATTTTTGTGGTAATTTTTAATGATCGTGGGATTGTTTTTGGTATTTTTTAATTGCTGTGGGAATTTTTTTCTTTACCTTTAGCATGCGAATTTTGGTGGTATTTATTTTATGTTACTTTGGGAAAAAGGTAATTTTTGTAAGAATTGTTCCGAATTTTGGCTGGCAACCTTGGTTGTAGAAGATTTGTTTGGTAATTGTTGTTGTAAATGTATTTTAGTTCAGCTACAGATCTACATATACATTGATAGAAAAACAGTAAATATCCTTCATGATTTTTTTAGGGCCCCTCAAACGATACTACATGTCCATCCGACCTGTCAAGTCATCACACATGTAGTATCGTTCGTGTGCAAAAAATAAAGGCGGTTGAACATGTCCGATGGAAGACAAAAATTTTTGACTTTCCGCTAAGTACGTCCGACATGTAGTTCCGTTTGTGTGCGCGTCCGTCCAACTTAGTACATCATGTCATTTGATGAAAATTTTTTAGAGGAGCACATCTCGCGGCAAAACTGCCAAACGTAACAAATGTTATATTTTGACTCGAATTTTTTTATCTTTACCTAAAATCGTGATGGCTTGGAATAATTAAAGCAAAAAAAAATAAAAATAAATGTTCAAAACAATTAATATTAATATTTTAAATTGATGTTAACTCTTCGGCAGCTAAAAAAAAATTAAGTCCATCTGACGTCTATCCGACATGTGCGATGTGTCTGAGGGCAACGAAAAAAGTCCCGTTACTTTATCAAACTACATGCACGTCCGACATGTTGTATCGTTTGAGGGCCCCTTTTATGAAGGAACGTTTTGTCCGCAGATAAACTTATTGATGGCTGCTTGCTGCCATAATAGAACTAGACAAGATAGTGTTATGCCTGAATGTGTTCTCTGTCTAAGTGACCATAACTGTCAAACTCATCCTTACTTACTTACTTAGTTGGCGCTACAACCGTATGTCGGTCTTGGCCTCATCTAAGAATTTGCGCCAGCCATTTCTGTTTTTCGCTTGCTGGCGCCAGATGAAAATTCCAAGCTTTGTCAGGTTGTCCTCTACTTCGTCTTTCCAACAAAGATTCGGTCGTCCTCTTCTGCGTTGACCTCCGCTGGGTACCAAATCGAATGTTTTCTTCATTGGAGCATCGTCTTTCATGCGCTGAACATGACCAAGCCAGCGAAGCTGCTCGATTTTAATGCACTTGACTATGTCGATGTCAGCGTACAGCTCATACAGTTCATCATTCCACCGTATTCGGTACTCGCCATTGACGCAGATTGGTCCGTAGATATTACGAAGGATCTTTCTCTCGAATGCTCCTAAAGTCTTTTCATCTAAACTGCTCAGCGTCCAGGTTTGTGATGCATAAAGTAGGACGGGCATGATGAGCGATTTGTAGAGCGTGATTTGCGTTCGTCGAGAGAGGGCTCTGCTTCTCAATTGCCTACTGAGCCCAAAGTAACACCAGTTGGCAAGAGTTATTCTTAGTTTGATCTCAATGCTGATGTCATTGGTTGAATTAATGCTGGATCCCATATAAACGAAGTTCTTCACAACCTCGAAGGAGGTATTATCAACGGTAACGTGGGTTCCAAGACGCTGGGACTGTTTGTTTGTTGACCCCAAGTATTTCGTCTTATCTGCATTCACTGCCAGACCCATTCGACTTGACTCTCTGTCTTATCTGGAAAATGCTGCACTGACTTTGAGCGTATTATGGCCAATGATATCGATGTCATCAGCATACGCAAGCAGCATAACACTCTTATAGAATATTGTGCCACTACGTCTCAGATCAACAGCTCGGATGATCTTTTCCATCATTAGGTTGAAAAAGTCGCACGATAAGGAATCATCTTGTCTGAAACCTCGTTTGGTAATAAATGGTGGGGAGAGGTCCTTCCCGATTTTAACTGCGCTGCTGGTGTTGCTCAGTGTCATTCTGCAAAGTCGTATTAGTTTTGCAGGAATACCAAATTCAGACATGGTGGAGTACAGGTGCTTCCTTATTGGGCTGTCGAAGGCGGCTTTGTAGTCAAAAAAAAGATGGTGGGTGTCGACTTGTTTTTCTTGAGTCTTCTCCAAGATTTGTCGTAGCGTGAAAATCTGGTCGATGGTAGACTTTCCAGGTCTGAAGCCACACTAATAAGGTCCGATCAGTTCGTTTACAATGGGCTTCAATCTTTCACATAGGACCTTATATGCGATATTAAGAAGGCTTATCCTATGGTAATTGGCACAGATAGTGGGATCGCCTTTCTTGTGGATTGGGCAGAGCACACTGAGATTCCAATCGTTCGGAATGCATTCTTCTGACCATATTCTGCATAGAAGCTCGTGAATGCATTTAAGTAGAGCTTCGCCTCCATTCTTAAACAGCTCAGCAGGTGAGCCATCAGCTCCCGCGGCTTTGTTATGTTTAAGCCGAGCTATAGCTGTCAGAACTTCATCATAATTGGGCAGCGGAACCTCGACGCTGACATCCAAAATTGGGGTTTCCGGAATATCATCTCTATTGGCGGGATTGTTGTCAGCGTCGCCATTTAGAAGCTTGGACAAGTGTTCCCTCCATAACGTCAGTGTACTCTGGACATCTGTCACTAGATTCCCGTTTTCATCCTTGAAGGAAGAGGCCCCGGTTTTAAAACCATAGGCAAGGCGTCTTATTTTTTCGAAAAATTTTCGGACCTCATTCCTGTCACCATACATCTCAATCTTCTCCTGCTCGCGCTTTTCTGCCTCTCTTTTTTACCACCTGAAAATACGTCTCTCTTCCCTCCTCTTTTCTTTGTATCACTCCTTAGCAGCGCGCGTTACAACCGACTGCAGGGTGGCTTTGTAGGCGGCGTCTTTCTCTGCAGTAGCGTCGCGACACTCCTGGTCGTACCACTGGTTTCGGCGAGGGCGGTGGTAGCCAATCACCTCTTCAGCAGCCGCACAGCTATTCTTAGCTGCGCACAGACGTGTACGGATCTTTTCTTCAACAAGATAGTGATCCGAGTCAATGTTTGCACCACGGATCGTGCGTACATCCAAAACACTGGAAGAGTGCCTTCCGTCGATCAAAAAGTGATCTATTTGATTCTTAGTTTTTTGATCAGGGGACATCCAGGTGGCTTCATGAATATTGAGATGCTTGAATCTAGTGCTACTTACGACCATGTTTCGTGCTGCAGCGAAGTCAATCAGCTTCATTCCGTTATCGGAGGTGTTGTCGTGGAAGCTGAACTTTCCGACTGTTGGACCAAACATATTTTCCTTGCCCACCTTACCCTGTCCCTTCCATCGCATTTCTTGGATAGCAGTGATATCAGCTTTGTATCTTTCCAAGACATCAGTCAGTTGGATAGAGGCACCATCCCAATTAAGGGTTCGGACATTCCAGGTGCATATCCGCAAATCATTATCAGTTTTTCGTTTGCTGAAGTCGTCGTCAGATTTGGGGATCAGTTTCTTCTATTCTTATTAGTTTTCATTGAAATCTCTTTTTAAGGGTGGGCTTCAAACCCGACGTGCAACCTATTTTAAGCCTAGGGAGGCCCGCCGCTCAGATTAGCCGCCAAACTAGCAGTTGTCAGTTTTGACGTTGCCCAGGAAACACCACGTGGAGGTTTGAGTCGACTTGAGGCGATTTCACAAAGATTATGCTGGCGTCGCCAGGTTGAGACAGTCAGACATGTTACATTGTTACATCGCCCCCAGATTCCCATCCATTTTGATATATTTGCCAATTTTTGCTTTCATATTGCATTCTTCTCTTTGACAGTTTCGGTCACCGGCTCTCCGCCCTTGTCTAATTTTGCCATGCTTGCTGCATTTGCTGAGCACCTGGTAGCCAATATCCAAGAGCGTGTATCTGAGTTTCATGACCAACATAAAAACATTTGTAGTTTCATAAATGTCGCCAGCATATTCTCTGACTGGGACATGGGACATGGTATAATAAGTAATAGGTAGGAGTGACATTTCGTGTTTCGACCATGAATGTCAAACAAAAGAAAACAAAATAGAGAACGTGTGTCACACACATTGGCCGCATTCAGAAGAGTCATCTGTTGTGAATGGATCATTTAATTGCAAAGGTTTAATTTAAAAAAAATTCACTCAAATTTAAAAAAAACAGTTGCCAACTATTGACTCCGCTGAAAGCTGCCAATGTGTGTGACACACGCATTTAAATTGTTTTATTATATATTTGAGTGGGACTGCATCGTCCAAAAATTTTTGTTTCTTATTTCAGGTACCACAAGCCTATACTATCTTTTTTAAAAATATAATGCAATGATTAATGATGCAAACAGTGAAAATAATGTAAATGAAATTCAATGAAATTCATGTAAATACAAATTTTTTGTATGTATACATATTTTAAGTGTATATTAATTATTTCAATAAGTTTAATTTATATTTTTGTTTATGTTTTACTTTGTTTATTATATTAAAACCGGATGAACCGAATCGGGGGCAGAAAATAAACTGCACTTTGCTTGCTATGTTTTCTGTTTTCCTTCTAGCAAGATCTCAAATGCAGGCATTAAAAGAGACTTCAAGACCCATCAAACAAAATATCATATATAAAAAAAAAGAAAATTTATTTTATTTTAGCTACAGCTCTACATATACATTGAAAGTAAAAATTAAATATCCTTTTTGAGGATTCTTTTTTATTCAATAGTGCTCCCTGTATTTTATTTTTATATCAACAATATTCAATTTATATGTAATAATATAGTTTGGTGTAATTATAAAATAAAAATGCTATCTGAATATAAAATATTTTGAAAGTAATAATCAAAGGCTGAGAGGGTGAAAATAGAAAATTTTTTTCCGATTAGCATGAAAATTCTTATATAGCAGTAAGACGGTCCGTGGCAGGACAAAGTCTTCCAGCGAACACTAATGCTTTATATATATGTTTTCGCTTCGGTCGGCAATCCCCTCACTGCTATACTTTTTTTTTATTAACAAACGAATTTCCTAACCGAATTTTAAGTTTGAACAACCCTTGGAAAGGTATTTGAACTAACTTAAATCTAAGAATAAGTTTGGGAAATTTTGGTGGTTGGAGGTTTCTTCCATTGAGGTAAGGTAACTTGATTTTAAATTAGGGTTTCGAAGAAACCCTTTTCAAAGATCAAAATAATTTTCGGGGATTTCAAGCAATGCGATTATATCCTAGGTAATGAGGTTATTTTCTTAGGCTTATTTCGATGTAAGCTTATAAAAAGATCAGAGGATATAAGGAGCATATGAAATAAATATTCCACTGTACTCTCTCTTCCTATTTTTCTTGTGTGGTGCTGTCGATAATACCTCTGATAATGTCTGTAGATAATGACCCTCTACTGTTCGAAAACCAAATGGAAGCAATGCGTGTTCAGTTACATCCGATATGTGAGTAAGAATCTTGTGAACACTTTTAGGAATTTTTTTTCCCTAGCACACTTGCCATCATGCGTTTTGGTTTGCTATTTTTTATTGGAAAGCAAAACATGAAACAAATAAGAAACTGCAACAAGTAACAGTAAGCTAATAAGAAATAATGTTTTAAATTAATTTTCAATTGTGTGAGTATGTACTTAATGTACTAATTCGGGGGGTTTTAACCCCCAAAACCATTCTGTTTCATTTATATTGACTTACGAACTAAAGGTCCAATAAGTTTCGTCTGCCTTTTTTGCCTTTTTAGAAGATACAAGCTTTTTTGATACAGATGTAATAACAACGTATTTAAACGTGGAACTCATTAAGTACATACTCACACAATTGTTTTATATATACTTTTATAGTAAACATTTAGTTTAAAAACATTTGTTTAGAAAAAATTTTAAAACAAAACTTTGGTATTGAAAACAAATATTTTAAAACATTATTTTAAAATATTGTTCTTAAATGAAAAACAATAAAATTAAACTGCCATTTTTCGATGCCATTTTTTAATTTTTTCCGACGTTATAATCGTAATTAGTGACCCCGGAACCCTTCGAATACCATATTTTAACTCCATTCGATGAAGTTTACGTTTTATTGCAGCTTAAAATATTGAAATATTTTAAATATTTATTAATATAATAAATTAGTTCTTATTACTGCATCTAATGTCATTATTTGTAACACCAATTTAAAAAATATTTTCACACAATCAAATGTAAGATTGGAGTTTTTCTCAGCATGGTCTCAATTGTCTAGCAATTATTATCAAAGATTCTACTGCACATAATTTTACAATTAAATCTCAGATAGCGACGTATTTTCTGTTATTGCTAAGAAAAAATAAGAAAAACTTATAAGAAAAATAAATGAGTTTTAAGTTGAAAATTTAATACGCTTATTTTAAATTTTGTTTTGTAGAAACGCAGAAGCGTTAAATTTCTATTTTAAAATTTTTTATTTAGTTTTAAAGTATGTTTTTATTCTCAGTGTAAATAATATAAGAAAATATTCGAAAATATATTTGTTTGTTTGTTTTTAAATGAATCTTATTCTTGATAAGTGCATAAAAAAAGCAGTCCTTTTCAGCCGGTGTGAAGATATTTTGGTCCCAATTCATCGGCAACAAAAAAAATCAAAGTGCATTTTAATAAGGGTACTTGTAGTTACAACTTATAATAGAAGTATTAGGTTTGGCCCAGTAGGGAAAATTTAGCACGAATTTTTAAAAAATTCTGTAATTTTCAATGCCTTGGATCCTCATAGCTGGGGAAAATTGTTACCAAACCTTATAAAGTTAAAGTTGTCACAATCTTATTAATATGCACTTTGATTTTTTTTTGTTTCCTATAATAGCATAGATAGCGTTGAGGCATCGCTAGTATGACTAGTTAGAATGTGATATTCAAAAGCCTTTATTATTATTATTTATCTTGTCATTATTGTTTATTATTTATCGACTTGTGTCTTTATCTCCAGTATTGATTGCAACTTTTATAATAATATAGCTTTTAATTTTCAGTTTTTATTATTTACTTCTAGGCTTAATATACTTACTATTTCTATGTTTACTTGCTTAAGCTTTCAATGGCATAGAAAAATTACATTAATTATTAAATTGCCTTGCAATATATATTTTATAACTTCTTTGTATATCTATCTTTTTGTCAATTTACTTTCTTATGCTACTTTTAAAACTATCTTTTGGTTACTTTGTGTGTATTATTGTGCAATGCTTGTTTTGACTTACGTATCTTGTCTAAGCATTCTTTTATGTTGTTTTTGTATGATGATGGTAAATGAAGATTTTTCTGGTGGCGTTTACGCAAATCAAGAAATCATGATTAATGTTCTTTGTACACAGCATTGTGGTCTAAAAGTCTTGCACTTCAATGCTAGAAGTTTAAACTGTAGTAAGCTGGACTATCTTAAATATGTTTTTGAAGATTCTACTGTGGATGTCTTCTGCGTTTCAGAAACTTGGTTTTGCAATGAGGTTAATGACTCGGCCTATAATATTGACAATTTAAAGATGCTGACAAATGATAGAGTGGAATAGTTTTATAATTGGCTTTGACTTCTTTGTTATTTGTGGTGATTCTATATTAATTTACTATGTCGTGATAACACTTCTAAATCGCTTTGTGAAAATGTTTCCTCTACTGGATTGGCTTTAGTCAATGAAACTGTCCCAACTAGGGATGTGCAAGTCGAAGTCGAAATAAGTCGAAAGTCGACTTTTGCTTGATAATTTTCGACTTTTGGCAATCGACTTTTTGACATTGAAAAAAGTCGAAAGTCGACTTTTACTTTCGACTTTTTTCATTTTATGCGAAGCAAAAACCTTAACGCTTCTCTGAGAACTGTCTTCTCTAAACTAATAAACGCAATTGTTATTTAACAAGAAACAAAGCTGCGTTGGCAACTCTTGATTCGATAAATGTAAAATAGTGGTCGGCAAAATTAAAAAAAAAGATACTGTAAGTGGACGTGTGACAAAGCAATTGCGTATCATCTGATTACGTTACATGCGTAACAAAATGTTTTAATGAAATTGTCACTATTTGAAAAGCAGGTGACAATTTTTATCAAAATATATTATTTTTGAGCTTCAAATTTTGTTTTGAAAAAAAAAACATTACAACAAACACATAAAAATATCAAGAATACTGGGTAACAATTGTTACCTTGCCAGAATAGGGCTGTTAATACATATTTATATTCTCAATATTCAAACTACGCTCAAATCGATTAATTTTCTATTATAGAAAACAGAAGAATGTTCTGTTTCAAGTCAAATTGGCCAGAATTTAAAACGAGTGTTCGCCATTCAAATCACAAAAAAAAATTAACAATATTGAATTGATAAAACCATAAGCTTCTTTAACACTTCTAAATCCTAGGTTCAAAAAGCACGCATTTCAAGATGTAACGTGACGTTACAAATATTATATACTTTTTATACACTAAATAAACTATAATATTAAATAATTTCGATGTACATATATGTTCATATTATATCACTCAAATATTCCTACTTATTATTATAAATATAAAGACGTTACAAATATTATATTTTTATACACTACGTAAACTATAATATTAAATATTATCGATATATATATTCATATTGTACTACTTAAATATTTCTACTTATTATTATTAAAGCAGCAATAACACACAACCGCACTACGACACCAGACCATAGAAACAAACACACGCTACATACCTACTCAATAAAACTAAATGACAACACACAACCGCACTACTGCATAAGCCACTAATTAATACGCACACCACCTATCTATGCATAGCCAGGCAGGCCAAAGACAAAACTGAACGTATAATTCCCAACTGGTTTTCTGTCCATATCGAATAAAAGTGCGACACAAAACCAACCAAAGCAGTCTTGCTTTAGGGGCCCTGGCAGGATTCACCGATTTACCGATCTACCGATTACCGATCTTCGCTTTAGGGGCCCTGGCAGGATTCACCAATTCACCGATCTACCGATTACCGAATACCGATCTACCGAATACTGATTACCGATTCGCCGATTCACCGAATACCGATCTTACGATTTACCGATCTACCGATTACCGATTGCTGATAACCGATTCACCGATTTACCCATTCACCGATTTACCGATCCACCGATTACCGAATACCGATCTACCGAATTACCGATTCACCGATTTACCGATTAACCGAATACCGATTTTTGCCGCCAGCTGGACCTACAACCTCCGACCATTCGACCGCTTACATTCACTGTTACCCAAACTGCTGACGTTACGCTGCATTAAGTATTTTTAAGGAGAATAAATCAATAAAATACAGAATTATAATATTAAACCAACACCAACTGCGTTCTCATTTGATGAAAGTTTGTGGATCTTTCACTCGATCCTGGCACGGCTGAGCTGACCTCAGCCATAAGATAAAACCACTGTTACAAATGGCGCCCGAGCAGGGACCAAACTCCAACGCCGACTGTGGAAAAAAATCACCAACCACCCACGACGAAGGATTAGGTCAAACGCAGAATAATATTAATATGCAGCAGCCGTCTGACGCAGCAGCCGACTCTGGCTTTTCATAGCCGAGCAAGGAAACTCAGTATTTAACACCAGACTCAGTCGGCTGGGTATACGTATTAAAAAGGGAAATGACCGATGAGTACGAATTGTTAAAAAAAAAGGATGAAGCAAAAACTAGCCGTCAACACCCAACCTTCTATCTAGGCGAAGACATGTCCTACAATAGAAGCACCCACTGTTGGCGATATAAACAATATGGTCACCAACGCCATCATTGCAAGAGCACAGAAAATACTCTTTTGCTCTTACTGTGGCGAAGAGGGCGTTTTCTCAAATTCCTGCAAATGTACCACTTCTGACGCCACTGCATCAGCAGAAAGTATCAAAAATCGATTCTACGTTGAAGTCAACATATGCGGTTTAAGAACCCTAGCTCTCATAGACACTGGTACAACCCTGACATATACCAAGAATCCCCGAAAGACCCGAGTACGAGCACACCTGCAGCATCTAAAATAATATCACCAGAGACCAGAAAAAAAACCAACGATTATCCGGGAAAGTTGTATTCTTTTTTTGGTTCATCTTATTATTTAAGTATTTTTGCTTTATTTTGGTTTATTTGCTCGATTAATCAATCTCATTATCATTTTTTCCCAACTCCTTTTTTCCCTATCCCATGTTCTCACCTCATACTCTCAACTGCATGGGCCATTGTTAATCCGTCTTCTTCTCTGTTTCGTTTTTAGATCCTCAAGATGGAACGCAAACTAACACGACCAGTCGCACCAGGCAAAATCGCTGCAGTACTGCGCCGAACAAGTAAACCTGTGGTCCATGTGAAAATTCTCAACGAGACGCAAGCAGAATTGTCGTGCTTACACTACAAGGAAAAAAGAATTTTCACCAACAGGCAACTGACACAGATCCGGATTCCACACACACCCTGAAATATCACCACCTACCTATAACATTTATTGTATTCACCGTTATTTAACAATAGTTTCTTTTCTCCCTTTTCCCCTTCCTATCTTTTTTTTTAATATCTTAAATATTTTAAGTCTTAAATATCTTTATTTATTTAGTATACATAAAGAAATTCTCCTAAGTGGGGGGAGACTGTAACGTGACGTTACAAATATTATATACTTTTTATACACTAAATAAACTATAATATTAAATAATTTCGATGTACATATATGTTCATATTATATCACTCAAATATTCCTACTTATTATTATAAATATAAAGACGTTACAAATATTATATTTTTATACACTACGTAAACTATAATATTAAATATTATCGATATATATATTCATATTGTACTACTTAAATATTTCTACTTATTATTATTAAAGCAGCAATAACACACAACCGCACTACGACACCAGACCATAGAAACAAACACACGCTACATACCTACTCAATAAAACTAAATGACAACACACAACCGCACTACTGCATAAGCCACTAATTAATACGCACACCACCTATCTATGCATAGCCAGGCAGGCCAAAGACAAAACTGAACGTATAATTCCCAACTGGTTTTCTGTCCATATCGAATAAAAGTGCGACACAAAACCAACCAAAGCAGTCTTGCTTTAGGGGCCCTGGCAGGATTCACCGATTTACCGATCTACCGATTACCGATCTTCGCTTTAGGGGCCCTGGCAGGATTCACCAATTCACCGATCTACCGATTACCGAATACCGAATACTGATTACCGATTCGCCGATTCACCGAATACCGATCTTACGATTTACCGATCTACCGATTACCGATTGCTGATAACCGATTCACCGATTTACCCATTCACCGATTTACCGATCCACCGATTACCGAATACCGATCTACCGAATTACCGATTCACCGATTTACCGATTAACCGAATACCGATTTTTGCCGCCAGCTGGACCTACAACCTCCGACCATTCGACCGCTTACATTCACTGTTACCCAAACTGCTGACGTTACGCTGCATTAAGTATTTTTAAGGAGAATAAATCAATAAAATACAGAATTATAATATTAAACCAACACCAACTGCGTTCTCATTTGATGAAAGTTTGTGGATCTTTCACTCGATCCTGGCACGGCTGAGCTGACCTCAGCCATAAGATAAAACCACTGTTACAAAGATATCCGTGAATGTTATTAAGCAATCTTTCAACTTGGTAAGCAGCAGTACATAAATAATTACTGAAAATATAATATAAGAGATGAGACAAGCAAGAATTTCAAATGAAGACGTTGTGATAGCGGCATCGACACCTAATAATCCGATAACAGTGACATTATGTTTTTTGGATGAAGTGGTTATAACAAACATGGACTCTTCAACTGATGAGATTGAAGGGGTGCCCACTCAGCTGCGCCTTTATCTGGCTCGCCCAGCTGTTGATCGAAAACTTAATAAAAATCCGCTTGTTGTCTGAAAATGCATAAAAACTGAATTTCCTTTTGTTTGGGCTGTTGCAAAAAAATATTTATCAATTGTTGCAACTTCGGTGCCATCCGAAACGTTTTTTTTCTAATGCTGGTCTCATAGCGAACCAATTGCGAAACAGGCTTTCACCAGAACATTTTAACATGTTGGTTTTTCTACGTTCAGTTGGTGAAACATGTGGTTCCTTTAATTGTGCATTCACTTGTGCACAAATATATCGAGCCCTAACCGCCGAATTAACGTAAGCGCCACTTTTTCGAAATTAATTTTAAAATGGCAAACGATAGTACGACAACAAAGTCATCAACTCCAAAAATTTCACATCTCTGCTTAAACTGTTCTAAAGTTATATTTAACACAAAAATAAAATTTGCATGTACCGCTTATGTAAAAAAAAAAACAAGGAAAATGCTTCTCTTGTAAAATTTGGTTTATATCGCTTACGTTAATTCGGCGATTAGGGCTTGATATTCAGCCTAATTATGAATAATTTTTCCTGGGGAATCGGAAAAGGGAGTTTTCATTTTTAAGATAGCAGATGGAGGCACCACATTTTTTTTTTTTACTTTCATAAATATTGACGGTTGATAAAGAAATTTGCATTAAAAATTTCCAAAATGTTCTTAAACTTTATCTAGAAAATTAGCTCTCCCTTTTCCGATTACCCGGGAAATATTATTCATAAGAAGTCTGATTATCTATATAAGAACTAAAATTGCAATATTGTGTTTTTTTGTATATTTTTTATTTACTGAAGTACCATGTTTTTGTTTTTTTTTTTAAATAAAACACATTTTTAATATTGAATCATTTGCTTCTTAACTGCCCTACAAAAGCGGTACAAAAATATTTTAAAAAAGTCGAAAAAAGTTAAAAATTCGACTTCTAAATGTTCAAAAAGTCGATGAGTCGACTATTACATTTTCAAAGGTTGAAAAAGTCAAAGTCGACTTCTGCTGGCAGTTGCACATCCCTAGTTCCAACGCGCTTTGCCAGTAATGCTTGTCCAAGTCTTTTAGATTACTTTATTGTGTCAGATCTTGCATCTGTTTTGTTATATGATCAACTGAATTTTGTATCTGATCAAGATCTATTGTTTTGCTGTATGAATGTTAAATTGTCTCGTAGTGGCAGCCCTGATATCTTTACCTATCGCGACTTCAAATCTGTTAATTTATGGGCTCTAAACAATGAATTATGCCTTACATCTTGGAATGATGTATGGTTTGTAGAATCTGTTTATGGCAAAGTAAATGTGTGTACCAATATTGTAAATAGTCTTTTTGAAAAGCATGTTCCTTTGCGTTCAGTTATGGTGAAAAATTCAGTCTGTCCATGGTTTACCACTAATGTGCAAAAATCTATTAAAAAACGTAACAAGCTTCACAAATTGTGAAAAAGGTGTATGCGTATAATTGGGGAAAATTTATAATTGCTAGGAATATATCAGCTCGACTTATAAGGCAGTCTAAAAAAACATTCTGTTCATCTAAATTGAAAACTTCACTTCCCTGAAAGGTATGATGGAGGAATTTAAAATCTATGGGTATTGCTGAGAAACGTTCTGATAAGTGTAATGTCGATCCGTATATCTTAAACGATTTTTTTCTCTCTATTAATACTGAACATCATTATTATGAACATAATGATTTTTTTTTCTCTCTATTAATACTGAACTCCTAATAACAACATTATTTTCTCTATTAATACTGAACATGAAAATTTCCAATTCCAATACACAGTAAATTTGAATGACGTGAGAAAGTCTATAATAAAAATCAAGTCTAATGCAATAGGTGAGGATCACATTTCATTGAAATTCTTTAAATTTATTCTTCAGCAGGTTCTTAGCCCCATTACACACTTTGCCTCCTTGACTTCTCGAAAGCATTCGATACAGTTAATCATTCTTTATTGTGTCAGAAACTAAAGTGTTTGTATGGTTTTAGAGATAACGCTATACGGCTCTTAAATAATTACCTGACAAATCGGGTTCAGTGAGTCAGGGTTGGTAATAAATATTCTAGGTACAAAATTCTGACTAGTGGTGTACCCCAAGGTTCAGTTCTTGGTCCCCTGCAGTTTGTAATTTTCATTAATGACATATTTAGAGTCTGCAAATATTCAACAATGCATGCCTACGCAGATGATGTACAAATATATCTTTCCAATAGAGTTGGTCTTCTAGATGACTTAGTTTACAGAATAAATGAGGATCTAGAATCTATAAATAAATGGGCAATCTTGAATTGTCTTAAACATAATGCTTTGAAATCTGTTGTGCTACCTATTGCAAAAGATAATATTTTTTACGAGGATATTCCTAATATATTTTTGAGTTTTGAAAAATTAAAGTTAACAAGCTTTACAAAAAGTCTTGGTTTTTACATCAATTCCGCGCTGACATGCACTGACCACATTAATAATGTGGTAAGAAATGTACACTATGTTCTACGCAATTTAAGAGTGACGGCTGAATTTACACCAGCTAGCACCAAACGCAAGCTAGTAGTTCAACCAATTATTCCCTTAATTACATATTCGGAGCTAGTCTACAGTAAGCTGGACTCCTGTTCCCAACTAAAGCTTCAGCGGACATTCAATCATGCCATCCGATATGTACTTGGTCAAATTGTACCTTCACAAGTTTGATCATATATCTCAGTTCAATAAAAGCATCCTCGGTTGTGATACTATAAACTACTTAAGTTTCAGAAACTATATGTTCTTGCACAAGCTGATGTATTCGAATGCACCATCTTATCTATATGAAAAATTACAATTTGGTCAACTACAAATAAGTCGTAAGCTTACTATCCCTAAATTAAACTTTCTGAATTCCTCAAGGTTATTCTTCGTTAACGCCATTAGATTGTGGAATAGTTGGCCAAGTCATATTAAATCTTTTGTTCGAACCAGAATGTTTAGATAAACCATTTTTTCTTACTTCTCAAACTAATATACATACATTGTAACCACTTATATCTTTAGTTTTTTATTCTATGCCTCCCTCTGCTTCCCTATGCCTGTTTTCCACCCTTCTCATTTTTTATTATGAATTTCGTTGCTCTTTCTACCAATATTTATTCTACCAAGTACTGAGTAGTTTTTAAGTGAACATGTTTAAATCTTTTCATATTTGTTAATATATAATATAATAATTTTTTCTAAATTTTTTATCTTTGCCGCAGGGCACTCCCTTATAGAGTGTTGGGCATGACGATCCCGCGGATCCTGAGTCATTACTCTTGTTTTTAATTCTATTAAAAATATAATCGTTATGATTAAGTAATAATGATAATGATAATTAAGTAATAATGATACATAATGAATCCATTAATTAAATTAAGTCATAATCGTTAAATTTATATATAATATAATTGTTAAGCTACTACCTTTGTATTTCAAAAGAACATGTTGTTGTAACACTAATATTGAATATCAAATAGGCTTAAGTAGAAACGCTTATATTGTAACATTACCAACTTTGATGTATTATAAAAGAACTTGTTTCTTATTATAAAAATGACGTTTTAAAACGAATTAAATAAATTGAATAAATTGAAATTGAAATTAATTGGGACCAAAATATCTTGAAACTGACTAAAACGGACTACTTCTTTTATGCCACCTTAAAACAAAAACAAAACATGTACTTTGAAAAACATTAGGAACAAAGTTCCTTTACGCAGCTGGCGGGTTGTGCGATTTGGTAGAAAAAAATCACGTAACAGTGTGATTTAAGTGTGCATGCGTGCGAGTATCGATCAGACTACACAGTTGGAAAAGGAACCCTGCTGTATGTCTGCCCTGAACATGCCTCGGAAAGACAGGAGACATGCTCGCCTCGATACCTGCTTATATCTTTATTGTATAGGCATGTCCTAGGCCGGAATGTCTGCCAAATAAACTGCCGTAGCAGCAATGCAGCAAGCATATTATGGTATGAATGCAAAGGTATACATGTCTGCCAAATGAACTACCCTAGCAGCAATGCTGCATGCATCTCTCGGCATTAATACTGCATTCATACCATGAGATGTATGCTACATTGCTGCTACGGCAGTTCATTTGGCAGACATGCCGTCCCAGGACATGCCTATAGAAAAAAGATATAAGCGGGTATGGAGGCGAGCATGCTTGCTGAATTTCCAAGCAATGTTGCCGGCAGTTGAAAAATTACCATTATCCAGAGACTTGAACCTCGGCCGCGTGAGTGTAAGTGCATATGCTTATCCATTCGACCATCGCAGATGTTAACTATTCGTCGCTTAATTTGCTTCATTAAAAATAAACGTACGAGCACAGAGTAATAAAATTAACGCATTCGCTTTGTTTGAAATCACTAAAAAAACAGAACAAACTAAAAGAAACCAAAACAAAACTGAAAGCTATTAAGAAAAAAAAAATAATAATGTCTCTGATGGGATTTGAGCCCACTACTCAAGATTCCAAAATAAATGAAAAAACTGAAGCCCTAGCTAACTGAGCCATTCGCACTGTTGTAGTATTGTTGAAATAATATACATAACAACATTGTTGCTATCAAAAGTTATTCAACGAAAACACAAAGCTTCGGCGAATTACAAGAATCATGAAAAAATATTGAAGTTATTGTCTCTTAAAATTAACCGGAATTTTGTATTAGCAAACATGATACTTTATTATGACACAGTTGTTATTATACATATATTGAATGTGTTTATTTTGTGCTATAAAATAACTTAGTTCCTACTGTACTGATGCTCTTTGTAAATAAATAATAATAATAATAATAATAATAATGAACCTCACTTAAAAGTAAAGAGGAAGTTTTTAAAATTTTAGAAAATACAGGGTTGTCAATATTCGAAGCGCCCATCTGGCAACACTGTAACTTTCCGCAGTGATGCCAAATCGACTAATGACATACCGCGTTTGAAGCGTCATTCCAAGCAAATGTTTACAATGGAACAGTACTCGCCACGCGAACGCTCTAAAATTGTTGAAATTTACATTCAACAAAACAAGTCAATAGTGAAAACTCAACGTGCTTTCAAAAAATGAGCGATGAAGCTCATTTTCAGTTGAACGGAACGGTAAACAAACAAAATTGCCGTATTTATGCCACTGAAAATCCACAAGAGATTCAAGAGGTACCTCTTCACGATGCAAAAGTCACTGTTTGGTGCGGCGTTTGTGCTAAAATGCTCATTGGGCCGTTCTTTTTCGAAGATGATAGTGTCCACAGAGTTACTGTCAATCAGGAGCGTTATCGCGATATGATAAACAATTTTTTCATGCCAATCGTTCGTCGAAAGCGTATCAGGCACTACTGGTTTCAACAAGACGGCGCGCCACCACACACAAGCCGCACTACAATCGATTTTTTGAAGCAATTGTTCCCTGGCCGTTTGATGTCAAAAAATGGTGATTTCGATTGGCCGCCAAGATCACCAGATTTAACGCCTCCAGACTTCTTTTTGTGGGGTTATTTGAAATCAAAGGTTTACGTCAACAAGCCAAAGACCCTAGAAGAGCTGAAAACCAACATCTGTCAAGAAATAACCGCCATTCCCATCGAAATGTTGAAGAAAACCATGGAAAATGCTGCAAAACGGGCACAATATGTCGTAGAGGCCAATGGCGACCATTTACGAGATATCATATTCAAGAAATAATGTAAGCAAATCTACTTGAACCCAATTAAATGATATTCATAACGAACAGACAAAAAATTGTGGTTTCTTTGATTTATTTAAAAATAAAATGGGCGCTTCGAATATTGGCAACCCTGTAGACCTCTCAGTATTAAAATTATAACCAGCTACGTTCCTTTCATCGGCAGGCCTGCTTTGATTTTCTTCTGGGAAATCATACGTGAGAATCTTTATTGGAATTAAGTTTTGAGAAATTGATACTGCAGCAAATGTGTGTAGTACAGTGTAATCTGATGTTTTAAAAAAGTTTTTGACTCTAGGGTGTATCCTGAAAATGTGATTTTTAGTTTAATACTTTTTTTATATGTGCTGGCAGTATTAAGAGGTCGCTGATTTCGATCCTGGTTTAAGATTTTCAAAAAGTTTTTGACTCTAGGGTGGACCCTAAAAATGTGTTTTTTCGCTCAACGCCTTGTTGTGTCATGAAGCAAACACCGCTAGCAACGGTAACTGCTTATTTTCATTATTTTATGATTCATTTATATTATTTGAGTTGAAAAAATTATATAAAATAAAATATAATACTAAAAATATACTGATTTTATTTCGAATTGAATGCGGAGTTGAAGAAAAAGCGTAAGGAACTTCGTTCCTGATGGGGGTCCCCCAACCGCACCACCTTTCTTTATATTATTTATGTAAAAAAATTTTTAAGTCTCTATATATTGTAGTCTTTTCACAATAAATATCAAAGCGAGTTGAATTCTTAAAAGAAAAGAACTTAAAATAAAAATAAAATAATGAAAATGAAACAAATTGTAGCGCCTGTTGCTGGCATGGTATTAGGCTTTGAAATTACTAATGGGTCATGTTACTGAAATTTTTTTAAAAGTTTTCGCAAAATAAAATTTCCAATAATACCCTATTTTCGAAAATTGCATTTAAATTGACTGAGCTACGTTGTCTCAAAATAGACCCTACTTTGTCATTGGCATGGCTGTGGGTCCACGAAAAAGTCTCTAAACCTCAAACTCCGGATTTGGTTTTTTAATCAATCAACTAATCTAAGCACTAAATTTAAGCCAAATCTTAGATGGTCAGTGCAACTGATATTATACTTCAATGTGAAAACGGCGATATATTGAAAAGAATTTGTTCCTACTTTGACAATATGTTTAAGGCAAATTTTTTTCTAACATATTGTGGTTAAAAAATTGCTTCAAACATTTTTTAAATTTTGTATGAAAAATCATGCATTGATATTAAAGGCATTGAGCTCAATTTTATAATGCCTTGATTTTTCCAGTATATACTATACCAATTTTGACAAATATTTTGTACCCCATATTTGTAGGTGCTGCTTGTATCAGACAAATCGGCCTGTAACGTTTATATATCCATACGTTATATATCCATCAATAAGCCGATTCCTAAAGATTGATGCAACGTTGCCGGTTTCAGTCGCTTCAAGCGAACCCTAGAGAAGTAAAACTTAAAAAGAAGGGCTCAATACGTTAGCTCTTCAGAATGGTCACAGGGATGTGGAAGTGACCACGGAAAAAATTTTAAATGCACTAGCCCGAAAAAAAAATTTATTATTATATATTATTTTATATAAAAAAAAAATGGAATAAGTCTAAAAAAAAGAAATAAAAACCCCCCCGAAATTTTTTCTGGGTTTTACTGTTGCCCGACTTCGAATCTTAAGCAAACTGTAAATTTAATGTTTTTGTAAATATTATTCGTTTTTTACATAATTTTAAAAAAATCTTGGTGTATTTTAAATTTTACTCATTATTTACTGTGCTCATATATTTTTCAAGAGAATCATTCTGTTATTTTAAAGTGTTTTACATGAATTTGTTAAAAAAAAAATTTTAGAATAACACCATAACTTCACATACACAGTTTTTAACTTTTTTTCACTTCAAAACTTCCACTTTCGCGACTCATATATCCTTTGTTTTTATTTGTATTGAAAAAATTATTTGGTAAAATAAACCTTAATTAATTTTCTATATAGAATCGTGAAAGTTTTTTGATTTTTCAGCTACGAATTTTTTTGCTTTTGTCCAGCCTCTGTTGCTGGGTGTTGTCGATGTTTTTAAACCTCTGTGCACTGGCTTAAATTTTTTTCATGAATAGTACTTACGAATTTGACAAAACTCTTAATAAATATCATATTTTCAAGGCATGTCCAAGTGAGTGAATGAAAAAATATTCGTCCATTCTAAGAAATCAATTGAGGATTAATAATAAAGTCGTGCATGAAAAGCAGCGAGAAAAGAAATAATTGAAGGAAAGTGAGTGTAATAAAGGAGTCCAAAAATATACAAGTACGTGTAGGCCTGCTGAAGCACACACTCTTTCTGTATGTTTTTAATATGTTTTATAAAATCAGTGGCTTGAAATTATTTAATTGCTTTACAGAAGAGCTTTGCTAACAACAACAACAGCAACAATAACGCTACAACCACTCAGTGTCACAGCGCACAAGGCGACGCAACAACTTACCGGATATGACGAACAAGAAGAAGTATTGGAAGAAGAAGAGCGCGTCGGAAACCGAAAGCAGGAAATTGCTCATTAAGAGTCTAACGTGAGTTAAGGTAAAAAATACCGTTTTGAAGAGGTATGAAGTTAAGAATGCTTATATCTGGAAACGTAGTTGTGAATTTCCTTGAACTTTGTTTAGCTGCCTTCATGCCAGAAGCAGTAAGGGCAAGCATGTAGAAAAATGTATTTATAAATGTGCACAAACAACATTTAGACTGTCATTTTGCCATTGTACGCATATTTTTGGGTATTTCAAAGAAAATTTTAAGTCACATGGTATTAAGCTGGCTTAGGGCTGTATTTTTTTAAAACAAACCTTCTTTGTATTTGAAATGGTTCAGAAGTTATAGCTATGAGTGAAAATTCGTGAAAGTAGCCACCTAAAACAAGAAGTCGTAATTTTTATATCTTTTATGGGCGTTATTGAAGTGCATATAAAAAAAATAAATTGCAATTCTTTTTTTAAGTTTTTTTTTTCAATGAGTTACAAGGAATTTCTAATCTAATTTAAATAATAAGCAAAACTAATTTTGCTTAGTAACGGCTTGTTCAAATTTCTTGATTTTTGGACCAAGTACTCTTAATACAAGTTTTATTACATAAATGAGTTTTTTTTTTAAATTTTCTTTAAAATTAATAATTTTTTATAAAAAAAAAATTTAAAAAACTTTCTAGACCACATAGAAAATTTTTAAAAAAATATTACATATTGATACACATTTAGAAATAATGCAAAACAAGTTTTTTCAGTTTTTTCCGTTTTATTGAGACTTTTTTTTTCAATCACAATACAGTCATTACAAAAAAAGTACAATAAATTAACAGGTAAATTTAGAACTGTTTAAGTGTTATTCTAAAAACAATTATAAGGCAAGAGGCAACATGCTTAAGTAAAAGAGTGAATACACATTGGCGTCGGAAGTGGGGGGCAAGGGGGGCTGTTGCCCCCCACTTTTTTAGCTAGATAAACAATTTAAAAATAAAACTTCGAAAGTTATTAAAAAAATCAGTTTTTTTACAACGATAATATTATTGTATTATATATTTTCCCTTCTTTCTCTCTTCTTCATAAGCATGCTTGCGGATAACCATTTTCTTTCTCTGTGTTTGCAAAAAGATAGAACAAAATGTAGAGTTTCTACTGCAAACCCACCACATCAGTTAAAGCACCCTTAAGTATGTAGCTTAATGCTTGTTAATTTTGCAACTCTGGTAAGAAAAAATTTGACATGTTCTTAGGGGCTTTCCATATTGGACGACATGTTGTACGATAAGTTAGATGGAAAACTAATTTGACTATTTGATTGAGCGTTCGAACGATCCAACTTGTAAAGAAACATCATTAATTGCAAGCTCTCAAGCAGAACACATCCGGCTAATAGCTAAGCAACTTTTAGATACCCTGCAAGAGCAGTAATTTTACATAGTTGTACAATATTGTACAATCGGCAGAAAAAACCAAAAATTTCGACTAACATTTTAGCTTACGCATGGTACTACATGTTGTACAATCTGCCATGTTGGTCCAATGTTTTGGACCATGCGAAAGCCCCTACTGTGAATTAGCTGATGAAAATCCACCTCGACGCTTTGAACAAACATCAAATCCGGTTCCTTTAGTACAGCTGCCATTATATGATCGGCTACGAAAAGATTATTTCGAAATTTTAGATCTTCTCTCAAATGAGATAAACGGCTAGATTCGATCAAACAGGTTGATATTTGACTTTTTTTTTTATTTTTGCATGTTTACACCAGCTTCACTCAACCGACTCACTTTGATTTAACATTCGGTGAGTCGGTTAAGTGAAGCTAGTGTAAACTGGCACTTTGTAACTCTTATTGTACATTTAAACAGATCTTGACACACTGGAATCGTTGGAAAATATTGTAATCGAAGCCTTCAACGGAAAAGTGCCTTCTGAACAAAATCTAAAAACAAAACTTGATCTTTATGCAGATGACTTTGATGTGAGCGACCTCCACGCGCAACTTAAATTGCTGAAGCAATTGCCTGGCCAAACACCTTCAAATTGTAGTAGCATTGTATCCCTATTTGCAAAAAATTCGGATACTGTAAAAAAACTTTTAAATGAAGTTGAAAAACTTATTGCTTTGCTTTTGACTGTGCCTGCATCAGCAGCTTCATCTGAGCGTTCTTTTAGTGCACTAAGACGACTTAAAACGTATCTTCGAGCAACTATGACACAGAAACGACTCACTCATGCGGCACTTATACACATTCACAAAGATAAAACCGAAGAATTGAATTCGATGGAGGTGGTGAAAGAGTTTGTTTCTCGCAAGGACAGAAAAAAACATTTTGGAATAATTTAAATTGATATAACTTTTTGTATCTTATTGCATTTAAACCATGTAAAGATATACCTAGTCTTGCTTTATAAAAGCAACCATTATTTCTTATATTTTCATATTACCATATGAAAGATCCTTTAAAGAATGATCTCTAATATTGAAATTGGAAGAACTTTTAAAAATAATGAAATTTTAATATTTTTTATATATTTTTATATTTTTTTTTTTATTTTAAACTAAAATAAAAAATTTGTTTATTCACATTCATGTTTCTTTGAAGAAATTTTGGTGAACTTTTTTTGCACCACCATTTGTACTGCCCCCCCATTTGTACTGCCCCCCCCCCCCCAGATGAAATTAGCTTCCGACGCGCTTGTGAATACATATAATTGTAAAATTATGAAATGAAAACAAAGCTTGCTCCCGGCTATAGAATTTACTTTGAGACGTGTTTTCTTTCTCATATTTACAATACATACAAACTAAACAACATACTTAAAATTAAACTTAAGACTAAAAAAAACCACTAAATTGGTGGTAACCATAACATGAAAACATTAATGTAAATGTTATATAAAGTAAAAGTGTAAAAGTTAATAACAATGGTTCATATGAAAATTAGCCCCTGTGGGTGTTAGGACAAAATTTAACAAAAAATGCAGGTAGCAGTGGGGTATCAAGACCAAAATCTGTGTATATTTCCTCATTTAAATTACCGACTGGAGATAGATAGTTAACAGAAGATCAATTATATTGTTTTTGGAAGTCAAAGATATCCTTCAACAAAACATTTTCATGAAAAGGAAGTTTATTTACAAATTTTTTTTGAAGAGATAGGGCATATCGACATATTGGATTTATCATTGCTTTTCTATATATGAATTTATTTGAGTATCTTTTGGTAAAGGATTCAAAATTTTTATTAATACATCGTTTTAGCACGCTACGTTCCAACACCTCCAATCCTTTGGCTACCGTTGGTGAGATTGAAAACCAAATAGGAAAAGCGTATACTAATAATGAGCGGATGCTTACTTTATAGAATAGTAGCTTCGTGTCCTGGCTTAAGTATTTGTTAGTAAGAAGCCTTGAAAATAATCCAATTAAGTTTTTAAGTTCGCTTTTTTTAAGTTCAGCCTTGCATGCTTATTAAATTTAAGCAGATTATTGAATTCTATACCAAAGTATTTAATATTATTTTTGAAATTTATTTCGGAGCCGTCTAAAAAGAATTTCAGATTCTTACTTTTAGGAGTTACTGTCCTTCCGCATTTGCCAGACGCATTTCTTATGCAGATAGCTTCAGATTAGGAAACATTGATACGAATACCCCAGTCATTGTAGAACTCATTTATAATTTGGAGATGTCTGGAAACTTTATTTAGAGCAGACAAGGGAGATTTGTGATGAGCGAACACAAGGCAATCGTCAGCATATAAGATACCCCTTGACTCAGACAGGATATGTGGGAAATCGTGGATAGAGATATTAAAGAAATGAAGAGCCAAGACTGAGCCCTGGGGAACACAACTCTTAACCAGACCAAGATTAGAGAAAGTGTTATTGATTTCAATACAAAATTTTCGGTTAAAAAAAAAGCTCCGAAATAATTTTAATAAGAATGGATCAAAACCTAAATTTATGAGTTTGTAAAGGATGCCATCCTGAAATGCTCTATCGAAAGCCTTTTCTATGTCTAGGGAAACGGCGACTGTACATATTTTTTTGCGTAGATTACGAATGATATTATCATGAAAAAGTAGTAACGCATGCGTCGTAGAGTGGCTTTTTTTAAAGCCAAATTGGTAATTTTACTCAAGTGCATATTTTTATGTTTATAATAATGTGAAATATTATTTTATATTTTAAATATTTGTTTTTGTTAATTTAAATTAAAAAAAAACTAATGTTATTTTGACACCAAAGACATTATTTCACATATCTTTAAAAGTGTAGACATTTTTAGTACAATAATTTTTTCATAAAACATCTTAGGTAACGAAATGAGAAAAAAGCGATATGAAAATCAAAGTTTTTATTTCCGATACCAATATCTCCGCTGTTTTGAAAGTTCATTTAAATCGCTGTTTTAAATTATAAAAATAGATTCAACTGTACCGTTAGGTCAGCGCATAATTTATTTTTTTTAAATGTCCAAAAAATTTACTTTTTACTCAAAAGTTGTTTTTGTTGTAAAAATAAAAACAAATCAAAACAGCATTTCTGAATACGTTTCATATGACATGACATTCCCTAGAAAAATTTTTCCAGTTTTGCGCTAAAATTGATATACTGCTTTTGTCATACAAACAACAAGGATTTCGCCCATCGATTTTTTGACGAAAGTATTTCTTCTAAAATGTTGTTTGTAAAGGATGGTTAAATTTTAAGGGCCGATGATGAATGTGAACCACACCTAAACGTCAAGTTTTTTCTGCAATTCATTTGACATTTTTCAATTTCAGACTAGTTCAATTCAATGAACCATGGAAAGATACACAATCGAGCAATGCGTAAAAAATATTCAGGCTTATTATGAAAATGGACGTTCAAATCAAAATGCATATACTGCGTTTAACTAAAGCCTCTTGACTGCGTGCACTTCGTGATTTTTTCGGTCAATTTAATCGTCCAAATGTGCGTACAATCGGAACAATCGTGCAAAAATTTGAGCAAATTGGGTCTGTAGGAGATGTGAAAACACCAGTGCATGCTCGTACAGCTCGTACTGCAGAAAATATTGCTGCTGTTCGCGATAGTCTGGCTGAAGAGCCGTCCACCTCAACTCGTCGTCGTGCCCAACAATTGCACCTCTCACGCTAGTCGTTGATGAACATTATACATAAAAACTTGCATTTACACGCTTACAAGGTGCAATTGACTCAATAACTAAAGCCTCTTGACCATTTCAATAGTCGTCAATAGTCAGAATGGTGGCAAGAAATGGCAACAGTGGATGATAAATTTTCGAAGAAAATCATCTTCAGTGATGAGGCACATTTTCACCTCAGTGGATTCGTCAATAAGCAGAATTGACGTATTTGGGCGAATGATAATCCAAGAGTGATTGTCGAAAAACCAATGCACCCACAAAGAGTGACTGTTTGGTGCGGTTTATGGGCTGGCGGCATCAGCGGGCCGTATTTTTTCCAAAATGAGACCGGTTAGGCAGTTACTGTGAATGGTGTTCGCTATCGTAAGATGATAACGAACTTTTTATGGCCCGAATTGGAAGATATGGATATGGACGATATGTGGTTTCAACAGGACGGTGCCACTTGCCACACAACTAGCGAAACAATGGCTCTTTTGTGCAACAAATTCAATGGCCGTGTTATCTCACGTGGTGGCGATGTCAATTGGCCGCCAAGATCATGTGATTTGACACCGTTGGACTTCTTTCTTTGGGGTTATTTGAAAGAAAAGGTGTACGTCGATAAGCCAGCAACAATTCAAGAGCTAAAGAATGAGATAATTCGGCACATTAACGGCATAAAACCTCAATTATGCCTCAGCGTTATCGAAAATTTGGACCATCGGATGAAGGTGTGCCGCCGAGGTCGCGGCCGCCATTTAGTCTACATTTTTTTTATATTATTATAATAAAAAGAAATGACAATAATTTCCTAAACAATTAGTGTTTTATTCAAAATCAACATCGGCCCTTAAAATTTAACCACCCATTGACCTTACGGTATAAAAATAAACTTTACAAATATAGTAAGCCTCATCCGGTATTGCTGGTACACTGTTGGAGGGAGGCAGCTCAACCCATATCACTTTTTAACTAAATCTCAATCATCTTACCTTCGACACACCACTGTATAATATTTTAAAACCGAGCAGTATGGCCGCAGTATTATGTAATTGTTAGCTTATGTTATGGGATGAAAGTACTTTGACGCATAAAAGAGCCTTTAAGGCACTGAGCAAAACATTGAAAGATTTTAGAGGAAATATAATTGTAATGGGTGGAGCTACTGTACTTTTGCTAGAGACTTGAGACAAACATTGACGGCATTACAAAAAGGAGGAAATGCCAACGAGGAAATGGCATGTTTAAAAACATTTTATTTTTGACCACTTATTGAAAAATATCACTTAGGGGCAGGACCTAATCTAGAGGCCCAAAAACACGGTGATGTTTTTAATTTTTTTTTTTTTTCATACAAGAAGTAAATGAATACTTTGAGTTTTTGCAGTAATTTATTGATTCTTTAAGATAAGGAAAATATTTTTTCTGGTGCATAAAACGTCACGTTTAGAAATATGCACCCAAACGGTCTCCATCGCACAGAACGTTTATATAATCTAATATAAAAAAAAATTTATAAGTTATATTATATTTATTGGAGCTTGAACTAATAATATCAATGATTAGTTGAAAATTACAAATATGGCGGACATGTGAATTTTCCGTAGCGTTTTTCACATTTTTTGCTCTTTAAAGTGCTCTAAAAAAACAACCGGCCAATATTATCTGAATTTAGGTTTAGGATCCAATAAATTTTATCTACATTAAAATGAAAAAAATGCAAATCTGTCTATTGAGTAGTTCTACAGATATCGTGGAGATCAGCTTGAAAAACATGATTTTGCAATAAAAGCGTTTTAAAATTTATTTAACGAATTTTTCTAGTACGTTTATGAAAATATGCGTTCCTTTTGTATACTATAAATTTTTTATGAAATCGTTATGGGCCAAACCACTCTGGGAACATATTCTGCTCAACATAAGCTATCGAAAAATTTCATAATAATTCTATCCATTCTTGTAACGAATTTTAGAACCCAAGCATCAATACTATTCGAGATACTTACTACTTACTTAGTTGGCGCTACAACCGTATGTCAGTCTTGGCCTCATCTAAGAATTTGCGCCAGCCATTTCTGTCTTTCTCTTGCTGGTGCCTGTTGGAAATTCCAAGCTTCGCCAAGTTGTCCTCTACTTCGTCTTTCCAACGAAGATGCGGTCGTCCTCTTCTGCGTTGACCGCCGCTGGGTACCGAATCGAATGTTTTCTTCACTGAAGCATCGTCTTTCATGCGCTGAACATGACCACGCCAGCAAAGCCGCTCGATTTTAATGCGCTTGACTATGTCAATGTCAGTGTACAGCTCATACAGTTCATCATTCCACCGTATTCGGTACTCGCCATTGACGCAGATTGGTCCGTAGATCTTACGAAGAATCTTTCTCTCGAATGCCCCTAAAGTCTTTTCATCTAAACTGCTCAGCGTCCAGGTTTGTGATGCATAAAGTAGGACGGGCATAATGAGCGATTTATAGAGCGTGATTTTCGTTCGTCGAGAGAGGGCTCTGCTTCTCAATTGCCTACTGAGCCCAAAGTAACACCAGTTGGCAAGAGTTATTCTTCGTTTGATCTCAATGCTGATGTCGTTGGTTGAGTTAATGCTGGATCCCAGATAAACGAAGTCCTTTACAACCTCGAAGGAGGTATTGTCAACTGTGATGTAAGTTCCAAGACGCTGGGACTGTTTGTTTGTTGACCCCAAGTATTTCGTCTTATCTGCATTCACTGCCAGACCCATTCGACTTGACTCTCTTTCTAATCTGGAAAATTCTGCACTGACTTCGCGCGTATTATGGCCAATGATATCGATGTCATCAGCATACGCAAGCAGCATAACACTCTTATAGAATATTGTGCCAATACGTCTCAGATCAGCAGCTCGGATGATCTTTTCCATCATTAGGTTGAAAAAGTCTCACGATAAGAAATCATCTTGTCTGAAACCTCGTTTGGTAATAAATGGTGGGAAGAGGTCCTTCCCGATTTTAACTGCGCTGCTGGTGTTGCTGAGTGTCATTCTGCAAAGTCGTATCAGTTTTGCAAGAATACCAAATTCAGACATAGTGGAGTTCAGGTGCTTACTTATTGGGCTGTCGAAGGCGGCTTTGTCGTCGACAAAAAGATGGTGGGTGTCGACTTGTTTTTCTTGAGTCTTCTCCAAGATTTGTCGTGGCGTGAAAATCTGGTCGATGATGGACTTTCCAGGTCTGAAGCCACACTGATAAGGTCCAATCATTTCGTTTACAATGGGCTTCAATCTTTCACATAAAACGCTCGACAGGACCTTATATGCGATGTTAAGAAGGCTTATCCCACGGTAATTGGCACAGATAGTGGGATCGCCTTTCTTGTGGATTGGGCAGAGCACACTGAGATTCCAATCGTTCGGAATGCATTCTTCCGACCATATTCTGCATAGAAGCTCGTGAATTCAATCAAGTAGAGCTTCGCCTCCGTTCTTAAACAGCTCAGCAGGTAAGCCATCAGCTCCCGCGGCTTTGTTATTTTTAAGCAGAGCTATAGCTGTCAGAACTTCATCATAGTGTTAATATCGGGCAGCGGAACCTCGACGCTGTCATCCGAAGTGGGGTTTCCGGAATATCATCTCTATTGGCGGGATTGCTGTCAGCGTCGCCATTAAGAAGCTTAGAGAAGTGTTCCCTTCATAACGTCAGTGTACTCTGGACATCTGTCACTAGATTCCCCTTTTCATCCTTGCAGAAAGAGGCCCCGGTTTTAAAACCATCGGCAAGGCGTCTTATTTTTTCGAAAAATTTTCGGTCCTCATTCCTGTCACCATACATCTCAATCTTCTCCTGCTCGCGCTTTTCTGCCTCTCTTTTTTTTCCGCCTGAATATATGTCTCTCTTCCCTCCTCTTTTCTTTGTATCGCTCCTTAGCAGCGCGCGTTACAACCGACTGCAGGGTGGCTTTGTAGGCGGCGTCTTTCTCTGCAGTGGCATCGCGACACTCCTGGTCGTACCACTGGTTTCGGCGAGGGCGGTGGTAGCCAATCACCTCTTCAGCAGCCGCACGCATGTAGTTGGAAAGGTGTGTCCACTGCGCGCATATATCATCGATTGGAGGAGTGCTTTGAAGCAGGAGTGAGAGTCGAGTGGCGAAAGCATCGGCTGTCTGTTTCGATTGCAGCTTGTCGACGTCTAGCTTTCTCTGTGTAGGGTTGCGTGTATTCTTAGCTGCGCACAGACGTGTACGGATCTTGGCTGCAACAAGATAGTGATCCGAGTCAATGTTTGCACCACGGATCGTGCGTACATTCAATACACTGGAATAGTGCCTTCCGTCGATCAAAACGTGATCAATTTGATTTTTGGTTTTTTGATCAGGGGACATCCAGGTGGCTTTATGAATATTAAGATGCTTAAATCTAGTGCTACTTACGACCATGTTTCATGCTGCGGCGAGTTCAATCAGCCTCATTCCGTTATCGGAGGTGTTGTCTTGGAGGCTGAACTTTCCGACTGTTGGACCAAATATATTTTCATTTCCCACCTTAGCGTTGATGTCACCAAGCACGATTTTTACGTCGTGACGGGGGTAGCGCTCGTAAGCATTTTCAAAGCGCTCGTAGAAAATTTCCTTGATCTCATCGTCCTTGTCTTCTGTTGGAGCGTGCACACATATTAGGCTTATATTTAAAAACTTCACCTTGATGCGGATTATGGCAATTCGTTCGTTCACAGGTATGAATCGCAGGACGTGGGGCCATAGTCTCTTGCCAACTACAAATCCGCATCCAAACTAGTGCTTCTCCGCATGGCCGCAGTAGTAGATATCACAGGGTGCATGCCGAATGCAACCCTGTCCCTTCCATCGCATTTCTTGCATAGCAATGATATCAGCTATGTATCTTTCCAAGACATCAGTCAGTTGGATAAAGGCACCTTCCCAATTAAGGGTTCGGACATTCCAGGTGCATATCCGTAAATCATTATCAGTTTTTCGTTTGCGGTAGTCGTCATCAGATTTGGGGATCATTTTTCTTCTTTGCTTATTTGCTTTCATTGAAATGGGTTTTTACGGGTGGGCTTCAAACCCGACGCACAACCTATTTTAAGCCTAGGGGGGCCCGCCGCTCAGATTAGCCGCCAAACTAACGATTGTTAGTTTTGACGTTGCCCAGGAAAGACCACGCGGAGGTTTGAGTCGACTTGAGACGATTTCACAAAGATTATGCTGGCCTCGCCAGGTTAAGACAGTCAGACATGTTACATTGTAAAGGTTCGCCCCCAGGTTCCCCTGATTATTCGAGATACAGTGTTTTTTATAAAAACACGCCCTTTGTAGAATTCAGCTTTCTTTATTGATCGTGTTTTTTTATACCTACCTACATACTCTTGTACCGAATTTCAGTACCCTGGTGTTAATATCATTTGAGATACAGTGGTTTTCTAATATTTCCACTGTCCTTTGTCGAATGACGTCCTAACCCTTGTACTTAATTTCAGTACCCTAGTGTCAATATTATGCGAGATACAGAGTTTTTTTAAGATTTCTAAGCCCCTTTGTCGAATACCGCCCCCTTTTTGAGATGGGCACCTCCGTGTTTAATGTATCTCTTCGTTTACAAAAAACTGCGGCAATCGGGCAAGAGCTTTCGAGTTATCGATATACATTAGGGCGTAAATTTTTTTTTTTTTTATAAAATTTTGGGGGGTTGAAGCGGAATTTTAAGTTAGTCACAACAAAAAAGTTTTGAGAATTTTTCAGATTTTTTGAAAAAGGTTTAGAGTTCGCTCAAGATTGTTTTTTCCAAAAAAGTAGTTCTTCAAAACAATACTTGTGCTTTCTACTCAGAATGAGTGCCTAGCTGAAAAATATAATGTTCCAACGTTCTTATTTGGAAAGAAAAATGCTAAAATTGCATATTCGTGGGCTTGAAAGAGGGAATGTGTTTTTGGACCGGAGGGTAGAAAAAGTTAGTTTTTTTAAAACTCATTTTTTGCAGCCGTACTCAACCACCTGTGTATATTTGTTTTTACCTTTAATTAAAGTAGTCGAATAGTCTCTTGTTTTGCTGGGAGGTCGAAAGGCTTTAAGGCATGAATGGTGTCTCCAACAAGCCATATCTCTTTATATTTGACTGAAGCTTTATTCCTGCTTTAGAAAATTTTTATTTTTTTTATTTGCATAAACTTACTAACAGTTAACTTAAAAAAGCAAGCTTGTTTTGTCACAAGATCTTTATTTAAATTTATCAGAATTTGAAATTTTGAAAACTAATCGACTACTTAAATTAAAGGTAAAATGTATATATATGATTGAGTGTGTCTGCAAAAAATGAGTTAAAAAAGAATAAAAATTAATAGAAATATTAAGACTTTTAAATTATTTTTGGCTTACATTCAACTTTTTCTCCTTGGCATGGCTACCCTCATACTAAAGACTTCATAACAGTTATTTATAAAATCGCTGCCCACACTAATAAATCGACCGAAATAAAGACATGTTTTCAAAACTTTAATTGCGCAAAGCATCGGTAACAAAAATAAATTAACGTTTTTTTTCCTTTAATTACTTAAGATTGAATGTTGTTTAAAACATTTAAACCTTTAAAGCCAAAGCGTTTATTTTATAAAAGTCTGATTATATAAGCGCCGACTTTAAAGTTTTAATATTTATAGAACAATAAATCTATTTATGATAATAATACAAAATAGAAAAATATTATAATAATAAGACATCCAATATAACAATAAATATAAATAAATTATCAAATTTGACCAATAATTAATGTGAAAAGTAATTTAAAATATTTTTTACCTTGTAGTGGTTTTGAAGTTGGTTTTTTTTTAATAAAGTTTTTATTTCTTCCTTTTTAGACATTCTTGTAACGAATGTTGGTTCCTTAGTGTCAACAATAACTGAGAAACAGTATTTTTCTTATATTGCCACTCCCTTTTGTCCAATAACGCCCACTTTCTAGACCGTAAATTTTCATAATTATGCCTACCCCTGTACCTAATTTCAGTATCCTAGTGTCAATATTATTCGAGTTACGGCGTTTTTCTAATATTACCACGGCCTTTATTAAATAACGCCCACTTTTTAGCTTTTACCATCCCTTTCAATTTCTCATATTTCTATGCCCTTTATCGAATAACGCCCACTTTATGAACATAAATTTTAATAATTGTGCCTACTCCTGTACTCAATTTCAGTACTCTAGTGTTAAATTTATTCGATATACAGATTTTTTCTTATATTGCCACGCCCCTGTGTGGAATACAGCCCACTTTTTTAAACGGGCACCTCTGCGTCTAATGTCTCTATCTGTTGACAAAAAATTGCGGCAATCGGGCAAGTACTTGAGGAGTTATCGATGTGAATACATTTAAAAAAAACAATCAACTTGAGAACCTCCTCCATTTTGAAGTCGGTTCAAAGTAAAGTTGGCACCCTAATGTACATACATTTAAAAAAACCCAAAGAAATTAAGAACCTCTTCCTTTTTGAAGTCGGTTAAAAAAATCTTGGATTGGTTGTGTGAGCGGACCATTCACACTCTTATGAACGAAAGTGCTGCTTTTATAAGCGAAATTATCCTAAGATCTTTCAAAGCAATCGAAATGACGTACAGTTCAGTGGATATGGTATTGCAAAATATGACACATTGAATACTCCAGGACTTCCAACACACATCATTTTACTTGAGGTAGAAACTCCTATTATATTGTTGCATAATCTTAATCCACCAATCTTAATCTTAATCAGCCAAAGTTATAGAACAAGACTACTACTGGTAAAAGCTCTCAACAGAAACGTCATAGAAGTAACGATATTGACTGGCTGCACTCGGGATGATTCAGTTTTTTTTCCTCGAATACCACTCATACAAACAGATTACAAATTCGATTTTAGAAGGGTTATCTGTTAGAGATTACTGCGGAGATTAGTGCGGATTTATAAAGCACTTTTATCAAATCGTCAACAGCCTGAATCACTAAACATTATCAACATTATCAAAAGGTCACATTATCAAAACATTAAACATTATCAAAAGGTCACATTGCATGTAAGATTATCATCTAGCTACATATGTTTAAAGTTTGACTTCAAGACTATAAGCAACTGCCTTCAACAGAGTTGAGTTAGAAGACACAATTCTTAAAAATCTTTGTCAATAGCGATTACAGCACTGTAAACGAACAGCATAGCAATAGTTGGTTTCAATAAAGGAAGGCCCTTCATAGCGTCATTTAGCGATCATGGAATAAGGCAGCGATAACAATATTAGCCAGCTCATAAAATTATAAAATGAGACTACTGTTCCACTAGAGCGGTATTCTTATACAATGTTGTTTCAAGAAAAAACCTGCTAAGCATACGCAAGCAACGGCGACCTTAAAACTGTCACCTCAAGAAATTCTTCTCAGCAACAGCCAGCGGTCATGAAATCACGCAACACAACAGCATCAAAAACTTTGCGATCATCGAATGTGAATGCACCACCTTCCTCAGTCTGCATCTAGAGTTATATCCAGCTAAGGGGCAGTTTTTAAGTACGAGTTTAATGTCTAGTCAAATTTAACCCCGCTTAACTCACCAAAATTGGACGTTTAAGCTCGGTTAAGGCAAAACAGAAAGACATTATATGATAATTTAAGTCAGTTTAACTTCAACAAAGGCTAAAATATCTAGTTATACCGAGTTTACACGTCTTATTTTGGTGCGTTAAGCTAGGTTTAATTTGACTTAAGTTTAAACTCGTACTGAAAAACTGGCCCTTAAAGGTCAGCAAGTGCGACTAGGTCGACCTACCCCCACACAATGTTGGTCCAAGAGAATCGCAAAGATCAATAAGTGCTCATCATTTAGCAACCTGACTAGCAAGCGAAAAATGCATCAGTCGAGTATTGTTTCGAAAAACTGTCCTTAGCATCATTGCTTTAGCCAGGTCCAACATCAAGTGGGATCCAACGTTAGCTTGCCAGTGGACGCAATGTTTAAATGTTTGGTACCAGTGGGCACTTAGTCATCATTTACTAAACGACAATCTGCATTAGATGATATTTGGGAACAGCACCACAAGTTTGTATAGGGTTCAAAGACATTTAAAAAGCTTAGTTAACACTTGGGGGTATACCTACAGCCTTTAATATTCATCGTACAATGAAAAAGTATATGCCAAAATACCAGTTAGAGTACGAAAAAAACGAATATTTATCTTTGTATTTTGTCACTTATTTAATAAAGTCACAAAACAGCAAAATCTAAGCAGAAAAAAAATTCATATATTCGTATGATAAAAACACAAGCTGCTTGGGTAGCTGCTTCAGTAGCTGCTTATGGTGTTGTTCGTTTGGTTCGCAATCGTGTCGTTAGTTGTTTTGCTGCTTTTGTTGTGGTTGTTGTTATTAATACATGTATATGTAAAAAGTAATAACACACGCTCAGAAATCTTGGAATTAATTTTAAGCCAAGCGTTGGAATCATGCATTTTTTAATATATTTTTGATTAAAACTTATACTTTCAAGTATATTAAAAAATTGATTTAATGTTATTTGTATTAAAGTATAATAAAAATTGTATTATATACAAGTTATAATACAAATTGTCTTAAAATATAATACAAATATCTATCAAGCATCTATCAAATTGTCTTTCTGATTCTGAAATCTGACATTGTCAAAATAAAACCTAAAGAAATAGTTTTTGTTAACGAAAAACCGTATGTTATAAAAGAAACTTTAGATGAATAAATATTTTGTTATTGGTTGACCAAATATTTTCTTTTTATTTCACTTGGAATTTTAAAAGTGAGTAAACATATAAAAGATTTATAGCTTTATTCCATAAATGTTTCATAAATTTATTCCATAAATATTGATTTTTCCTTTCACCTTTTCAGGACAATATGTATTAAATGTTATACATCTTGTATTACTGTTTAAAAAATCTGTATTACTATTTAATACAATTTGATACAATTTGTATTACTAGTATTTAATACAATTTGTATTAATATTTAATAAAAATTTTTTTATTCGTATTGCTTTTTAATAACTGAAGTATTACACTTGATTACAAATGTATTAAAATACAAACCAGATAGTATTGTTCTAAACTTAGTTTCTATTCCAATTCTGTATTAGAATTTAGTATTATGGGATAAGAATTCAATTTTAATATTTGACATATATTAGATTCTAATGCAATTCTGGTGGGTCATATATACAATACAGTTTTTATTAGAATTTAATCCAAGATTTCTGAGCGTGCAGTTTTGAAATCTGCACACCAAGAATAGTCGAAAATAATACAAATATTGCTGGGAAAATCGAATAATAAAAATGTTGTCCCCTTGAGTTATTTACGTTATATGAGTGAATAACCATATTAAGCTGAAAATTTTTGGAAAAAACAAAAAAATCTTAACTGTTTCCTTATTTCAAATGAAATTGCAAATGAAAATATTTAAAAAAAAAAATTGTTTTTCTTTCACGCACTTGTGGAAACTTTAAGCCGTGTGCGCATATGTTTATATGTTTATATGCATTTGATCTTGCTAAAATTTTTCACGAATTTTTTTATCATCAATTACAACAGTTTGATCCCTTGGGGTGTTCTTTTTATAATAAGGTCCACTCTAGTGTGACTACAGAGCCAGTCTGCATTATTACTACGCAAGTTTGCGCATGCGTTACTAACAATGCGTTGTTCTTTGAAAATCTATTTATTTTTTAAATACCATAATAGGTTCGAATTATTTATGTTCTGCATTATACCTTTTCCATATTAAAAATATATTTTGTTAACTAAAATTGTAATTTTCAATTTCTTTTAAAATATTCATACGTGTATATTAGGGTGTCCCAAAAAAATATTTTTTTTCGAATTTAATAATGCTCAACCTTTGTTCGAAAGCTTATGAAGTCAAGTATTTTTGAGATTTTCTTCAGATTTTTTTGGAAGAGGTTTAGAGGTGGCGCTAATCGGTTTTTCCCTAAAAATAAGATTTTTCGGAGATTTTTCGAACTCCAAGCACAAGTTGGTCAATAACAGACATTTTCTAAGTCTTTTCAAAAGACAAATGTCCAAACTTTATTTTAATGTACATAAATTAGAAGTTTTGGCAAATTTTTATGTCATTTGGGTGTCACATATTGCATTTTTTCGTAAAATTTGCGTACATTTTTTAAAAAACGCTTCATAACTTTTAAAAATTCCATCAAAATGAAAAAATGTAGCTATGCAGTTTGAATAATGGTAAAATTCGAAGCAATTTAAAAATAAATATTTTTTATATTACTCCAGCCGTTTCAAAGTTAAAGCCTTTAAAACTTTTTCGTTGCCTGAAAATTTTTCGAATTTTAACAAGGCATTTTATTTCATTCAATAAAATCTTCATTCAAGTTTAGTTAATTAATTTTAATAGTGTACATAAAAAATTGGTACCTCTGTCAGTGCCCTCGATACGCTCCACTGAATGACCACAATTTAATGAAGCAATTAGCTAGCTTCAAGCGCTTTAATGAAACAGTTTCAAACGCCACGCTGAAAACTTTTTTGGGGCATCAGTTTTACCTATCCGGGAAATTAGCTGCCTTAGCTTTTTTTGATGAGCGCATAGAAACCAAAACTTTGCGGTTAATGGTAAAAAATATTAATACGCCAAATAATGAAAACGAGCTTGTACAAGCCAATGTAACCCAAAACATGCTAAAAATTAAGCAAATCCAAAATTTTATTTCTAAAGCCAGTCTTTCTTTTTTTTTTTAAAGCCTGCAATATTTCAATTGATTTTTTACAAACCGACCCAGAAGAATGGAAAAGCAACATACCGTTTCAGGAAGCAAAGCACATTATTCAACAATTGCAAGTTCTAAATGATGTCGCAGAACGTGGCGTTGCCTTGGCAAGCAGTTACATCAGTCTCACAACTTCTGAAACAGACTTTCAAAATCTTTTACAAGGCATAGAGCGACATCGTAAGGAAAATATATGATTTTTTTAACCAAAAGTAAAGATTTTTCTTATTTTTTATTTTTGATTTTTTTGTGGATTCGGTGGTAACCTGCGGAAAGAATACGTTTTTATTTTCGTTTTTATTTCGTTTTTATTTCGTTTTTATTTCGACTTCCTCGACTAGCTGGTTATTAGAGTAGGTTTTTGGATGCTCTTCGAAATGGTGTAGTTGTCTGTTTTTATGTAACTTGAAAAATGCACGTCTCATTTTTAACAAAGGCAAATTTAGGCAAAAATTAAGGTCCCAAATAATTTTATGAACTAGTTCATAATAACGTTAACTTACCGATGCTTAAAAATTTTCACTATATTTTGTTAAATGAAATAAAATTCGAAAAATTTTCAGGCAACGAAAAAGTTTTAAAGGCTTTAACTTTGAAACGGCTGGAGTAATATCAAAAAATTTATTTTTAAATTGCTTATTATTTAACCATTGTTCAAACTGCATAACTACATTTTTTTCATTTTGGTGGAATTTTTAAAAGTTATGAAGCGTTTTCTAAAAAATTGACACCCAAATGACATAAAAATTTGCCAAAACTTCTAATTTATGTACATTAAAGTAAAGTTTGGAAATTTTTCTTTTGAAATGACGACTCAAGGACTTAGAAAATGTCTGTTATTGACCAACTTGTGCTTGGAGTTCGAAAAATCTCCGAAAAACCTTATTTTTAGGGAAAAAACGATTAGCGCCACCACTAAACCTCTTCCAAAAAATCTGCAAAAAATCTCAAAAATACTTGACCTCATAAGCTTTCAAAAAAAGCTTGAGCAAAAAAAATTGTTTTTTGGGACACCCTAGTGTCAAATTTTTCCGATATTTCTTTCCATTTATTAAACATAACTTTGAATTACATTTAGTTTTAATCAATATAAAAAATGAACAAGAACAACAAATTTATCACTAAAAATATCAAACCTAAACTTTTTATAAGACAAAATAAATTTTTACATGAATTTAATTGTGAACTTTTTAGATCAAGTAAGTTTGAAGAATGCAACAACAAACTAATTTGTTTTTGAATAATTTTTATTTAGAAGATGAAATGCTTTGAAATAGTTTTGAAAAATATAAATGGAAAAAACCAGAATTTTTCTCTATTACTGTATAAAATTCTACATCTATACTTACAATACTATCGAAAATGTGTCTTTTTTTTAAATATAATAGCTGCTTTTTTTTACCATCCTAATCTGGATTTGCATTTTGATTTTCTTCTCATGAAAAGTATTTGACGACTAGATGGCGTTGAATGCTAACATGAGAATGTCAAAAACGCTTTTTCCGATCACTTATTTCATTATACACCACTTGGATGTGATGTTTCAAACTAAAATTTCACAATAGGTCTGTTTCCGTACTCTACACTGTGTAAGATTTGTGTAACTTCTGGTAAGCTCGAACTGAGAGAGTAAAAATGAAATTTGAGAATATTAGCAAAAGTACGGAAACAGCTTCTAGCAAGTTTCGAGCACAAAACAGCTGATTCTGACAGCAAACGAGTCAAACGTAAAAAGCGCCAATTGAAATTGTTTGTGAAGTAAATTTTTTAAGCTATAAAATCTTTTAAGCTATGTTTTAAGTTATAAAATTACTTTAAATAATTTATTTATAGCTAAAAATTGGAAGATCAAAAGAAACTGCACTTTGTAAATTTATTTTTAGCAGCACAATTTGTGAATATTTGTGAAAAACATAAACAAACATTTGACATTTGCTTGTTCTTCTTGGTGCTTCTTCTTATTGATGCTTGTTCTTAATTTACTCGAAGTCTTGAGTTCTAGCACTCTCTGTGCACATTCTGTGCTCGAAAGAGCGATTTTATGCTTGTTTTTCTTGTCCCATTTCTTACACAAAAAGTACGGAAACAGAAAAAAGCTACTCATAAGTCACACAGTGTGAGTACGAAAACAGACCTAATATCTAAATCCTTAGCAGGATTTTGTTTGTATGGAAATCGGATTTGGATGTTGGAAAAAATGCGGCTAATGTTCAAAAATATTAATATAAAGTTTTTTGTTCCTCCAGACCTGTGCGAAGCCGGGTTAATCAGCCAATAGGTACAAAATATATTTCTAACATCACTTGTGCCTAAAAAATTTAGTCCAACTTCAAGCATTTTGCCACAAAATCGGAATGACGTGGATGATAAAAAATATAACTTTAAAACAACTTTAGGTCAGACACTTAAGGCCACCTATGAGAATTACAAAAATAGAAAATAGAATTTCAATTTTAAAAAATCCCGCAATGAATTCTCATAATGTACATACTTAAATATTCATCACTGCAACATTCAGTAAACACGACAAAAAAACAAACTAATCCTTGTCAAAGCACCGGGATAATGCATCACATCAAAACCTGTAAAACGCATTTAAGCTTAAGAAAAAAAAAACAAAATCCAATTCAAAGCATTTGCAAAGCTTAAAAAAATAACCTCAAAGTGACAACACCGAACACACCAAAACCAATAATAATTCCGCGCAAACAGCATAAAACTGCAAGTAAAAAACAAAACGAACACAAACACAGTTAAATGAAAATCACAGTAAATTGCAAATTCAACATCAAAAAAACTCGTCGCAAATTATTTACACCAAATGTAATATCTGCGAGGGTTGCCACTCCGCGGTCGTATTGAAATATTGTTCAGGCTGTTGAAATTTTTTATCAATTCAGTGGCGTAGCTTTAAGCAAACAGATATTGAGATTGTAAAGCTATAATAACAACAATACCAAAATAATATAGGTATAAATATATACAACTATAGAATATTTTATTGAAAAACCAATGAAACGTATTCTTTTTGTGTATTATTTTTCTGTGCTGTTTTTATTCTGAGTGGAAATTGTTTTATACATACATAGATTGCCTAGTTGCACAAATTTTAATTTTAGCAACTTCACAGATACACGCACACAAATAAATGGAAGTTAGCAATAATCCACACATGCATGTGGCATTGAAGCAGCAAACAGTAAACGTGACGTTATCTAACGTAACGAGTTGTCAGTAATGTAATATTTTCCTCTTATTTTTTGCCTTTGCGTATATTTTATATATTTGTTATTAATAAAACAATTTCAGGCACTAGTTTCTCATAATGCATTTAATTTTTTTCGATAAAGAGTTGCCACATTGTAATGACTAACTACTATATTGTTAATACAATTGTGTTTATTGCACTTTGTAATAGCGTTAATGTCAAATATCATATTTTTTTATTTATATCTAAACACTAACTTTTTTGATTCAGCATTTTAATTCTTTTGATAAAATTGTATCATTCTCTAAATTATCTTTTAATCAATAATAACAAACAAGAGATGTCAAATATGAAAGTTCTTAAGTTTTAGTCTAATCTTTTCTTTCATTTCCATCAAAGATAAATTTTTCAATAATATAAAGGTTCATTACAAAACAAATTTATTGGCAACTCTTTGCAAACCATGCATGTATAAATAGCGATTATAAAATGTTTTGTTTTCATTTCTTGCATGTTAAAAAAAAAATCTAGTAAATTTCATCAACAAAACATTTGGACTATCATCAAAAATACATGTCAATAAGTGACATGCTACATGAAGAGAAGGCGAATTGGTTGAACAGGACTTGACCGGGTGTCTAGTTGTTGCATATAGATAACACATTTTTTTGCTCATGCATTTTTAATGTTCGCAAAAACCAATTAAAAACAGCACAAATAGGAACAATATTAAAAAAATTCTTTAAAGTAATCCAATTGAAATCCTTCGTATACGAGCATAGACAGGCGATTGGAAAACATTTTAAGTCAATTTATTTATCAGTTATTGCGATGTAGGCACATCTGTCACAAAAATAATAAATATCCGGGAAATATAAAATCTTATGTCATATAGAAAGAAATACAAGGAAAAAACAGTGCTTTTCTCATTTATTTCTGGTCGCCTCTTCGAATTGGAGGTTTAGAAAAGATTTGACTGCAGAGAGGTATTTAATGATACTGGTAAACCCATGTGGTGTTAAAGCGCCAAATAGTAGAAAAATGTCTAGTCTAAAAAAAAATTTCTTATGTGCTAATTATATTTTTCATTTCATTATTTTATAATTTTTATGTCTAAAAATTTTTGTAGAAACCATTTGTGAATTAGTAGAATCTTTCTTTTGTTCAAGTTTATACCATAAATAGTCGATACCACATTTGGAATCACCTTACCAGCCAAAAGAAGAGAGTACGCCGTACTGTGTGTGAAAGAGCTGTAAAAACTTTAAACACGTTTTTCTCGAAACAACGTTTTCGAAACTTCGTGGAAGCACTGACAAAAAACTATTCAACTGATTTGGCTAAAAATTTCATCTGTTATTTAAGACATACTCAATCCGGAACCTTCAAAACAATTAATTTTTTAATAATAAGTCAAGTTTTTTAAACAAATAAATTATCATTATTAATAAGCAACTTAATAGATGACAAATTACACAAACCCCGCAACAAAATCCCTCCACCGAAATTGCAACGTCTGGCAACCCTAAACAGTTCTTCAGCGTACGATACATTCACAAATTAACTGAAAACCAGCATCTTCACTCAGCGATTAACTGCATATTTATGTAAAACGAAACTAAGGCTGTACGTGGTGCAAGACACGTTAAGCAATACATTTTTCCATATCAAAAAATACTGTCGTTCGTTTCTTTCACGACGTTCAGCGTTCGTTCTGTTTTACATAAAGATGCAGTCAGAAAGAGAATATAATATTCGAACACAATCCAACCAAACACTTTAAATCATAATAATGGTATTCATGTGGTGCCCTATTACATCACCACATAGAAAAATCTCTACAGCCTATTTTACCTGTTCGTTACATTGATACTTACCTTTTAGTTACATTAATACTTACCTTTTGTTATATTGTACTTACCTTTAGTTACATTAATACTTACCTCTTTGTTATATGGTACTTACCTTTAGTTTTATTAATAACGTATTTTACTTACACTTGCCTATAAAACACTTTTTATAAAAAAACATTTTGAATTGTATTCAGTTAGTATAATTTCAGAAATTTTCATTTTGAAAATTTCAGTATCATAAATTTGTTCGAAGAAAATTCTAGCCAAATAAAAAGTTATAAAATAAAAAAGTTTTGAAATAAAAAAAATTAAATTTAAACAAAATGTATAAAAGTTTGCACCAAAACTGGCGATCCTGCTCGATCCTGCGTTCCTGTTTTCAATCATATTGGAAAACATATTGTTACCAATAACAAAAGAATTACTGCAGAACCATCATCTCTGCTACAACTTCTCAACCAGAAACAACTAAACCAAACCATCAACATACCAAATCAAATCGCTTTTAGAAGGACCACAAACTTTAAATAACAAATACAGCCAACCTTGGATCATGTGCCATGCCAAAACAAACGCCAAGTTAACAGCCAACAAAACGACCACAGTCGAAACTACAACAACAATAACAGCAGCCATAACAACAACAACAACAAAACCAGCTAACGACCTCTTTAATGACTGCGTAGCACAGCGAACACGCTCAAAAAACAGTCTCATCCGAAGAGCCCAGCACAAGTCGTCACAGCAGCAGCAGCAGATCATACGCTCTCACCTACTCGTCGTCACACGCTCACCTAAGCACCAATACTAGTGTACCGTCAAGCAGCTATCGCACTAATACAGCCATAAACGCTCCAACAACAACCAAAACGCAGCAGACACGGTCACTGCGTACAACAACGGCAGCGACGTCAACGCCAACAGCGGCGCTAATAGCAGCAGCGACGTCAACAGCAACAGCAACAACAATAACGTCAACAACAACAATTTTTTTTTACATGAAATTTTATATTTTGTAAAAACCTATATTTATTTTTCTATTGACATTTATAAAATATTTTTTCAGGCTGTGTATCACTCTAGCTCATCACGAGGCACACAACATAGCTTCTTAAACGAATTTTAGACGATAGGGTCGTAAGAAACCTATCGTCTAACTTTCGTAGGCACTACACTACACTAGGGACATAGGTACACTTAAAAAAAAAGGGAAGAGTTAGAATTTTCAAATAGAAGTAAATCTAGAGGGAAGAATGATACGAACACCCCCACACACACCCCTTACTCCACTCCCACCCCTTACTCCACACACCGGAGAGGGAGATAACACACCATTCTTAAACTTTGAGACTAACCCTCTCACACCACCAACACAAATACACACAGTTTCGGTAAAATTACCTACATTCTGGACGAGTTGCCCAGACGCTTGGTTCGCACATGCGGAAATACAATTCCAAGCGAAAGGAATCACAGTCGATAAGACTAAATACGAATACTTGGTAACCTCGCTACCACAAGAAGTCATAGTCACTGTACTAGACTTTATCCAAAAACCGCCAACACAAAACACATACGAAGGGCTTAAAAAGACATTGCTCGATAGATTTTCACTGAGCGAAAACAAGCGATTAGATAAAATCCTTTCGGATTCTGAGATGGGCGACCAAAGGCCATCTCAGTTCTACCGGTCACTTCTTCTACTAGCGGGATCAACAGTCAGTGGCGATTTAATCTACAAAATATGGCTACGCAAGTTGCCAAAAAGTCGAAATATCGCCTTGACCGGGTCCAGACACAGAGAACTAGAGGTCCTCTTAAAACTAGCAGATGACTTATGGGAAGCCATGGCTAGTAGCGAAATTTCTACCATGTTTAAAAAACCAGCTTCCGGCTCAGAAGAAGTAATGGCAATTACCCAACGTTTCGCGGAGACCACATCCAAAATTTTAGAAAACTTTAATAAGTTGGCACTGGAGGTACAAGAACTGAGAAGTGAACGTTCTCGATCACAAAGCTCAAACTTCCAAAGGTACTCCAGACGTCGTTCACCTAGAAGAGAAGGGTCACAACAAAGACCGGCCAATTGGGTTTGTAGGTACCACTACAAATTTGGCAGAGCGGCCAGACGATGCGAACAACCATGCGCGTATGTTCAAACGACATCCACACCAAACCACAATACACCAAACACATTAAACTAAAAAACACCATCATTGCAACGGCTAATGATGGGAGTTCTATAACACTAACACGCCGTTTATTCATATTTGACAAGGACAATAACTTAAATTTCTTAATCGACAGTGGCGCTGAAGTTTCCGTATTGCCATCCTCCAAATTCAAAATTTATAAAAAATCTGATTTGACACTCCAAGCTGCTAATGGCACAGCAATATCGACTTACGGAAAAAAATTGTTAAACGTAAATTTAAAACTCAGACGAGAATTTCCTTTCACTTTCATATTAGCAGATATTACAAGACCTATCATTGGCGCAGACTTTCTTACCAAATATGGACTTCTAATAGATCTAAAACACAGAAAACTCATAGACCCCCTTACAAAATTATCCGTCAACGCAATTTCGAGGTATTCTGAAATACAATTACCAAAACTATTTACACTCGACGATAAATACACACAGTTACTCAAACAATTCCCTTCACTCTTCACAGAACCAAATTACACTGCACCAATCAAACACAAAACAGTACACCACATAGTTACAGAAGGACAGTTACCATTCACACGACCACGACGCTTAGACCTATCAAAATTAAAAATCGCAAAACAAGAATTCGACTTTCTAGTCAAGTCAGGAATTTGTAGACCGTCTGACTCGAAAACTTCTTCTCCACTACACCTTGTAGCCAAACGCGAACCAAATGACTGGAGACCATGTGGCGACTACAGACGACTGAACGCTATTACTGTACCTGACCGTTACCCTTTACCACATATACACGACTTTTCCATCAACTTACACAACACAAACTTTTATTCAAAAATTGACCTGGTCAGAGCATATCACCAGATACCGATGGCTCCTAGCGACATCCACAAAACAGCAATAACAACACCTTTCGGAATGTTCGAATTTCTCCGAATGCCTTTCGGCTTGAGAAATTCAGCACAAACATTCCAAAGATTTATACACGAAGTCTTACAGGGACTAGATTTCATTTTCGTTTATTTAGATGACATACTTATAGCTAGCGAGACCGAGACAGAACACATAAAACACTTAACACAAGTTTTCCAAAGACTTTCAGAATACGGCTTAAACATTAAACCTAACAAATGCACGTTCGGAGCATCAGACATAAACTTCCTCAGTTACAACATTTCTAAACAAGGTATCCGACCTTCAGAAGAACGTACACAGTGCATACGAGACTACCCACAACCCACCACAGTCAAACAAATACAAAAATTCATAGGCATGACAAACTACTACCACCGTTGTATCCCAAAACTCGCACACATGCTAGGCCCAATTTATGACATGGTCACCGTAGCATCAAAAACAAAAAACAAACAGTTACACTGGACAGAGAACACACTACAGGCATTTACAACAATCAAAGATAGTTTTGCAAAGGAAACACTACTCAATCACATCAGTAGTAATGCAAAATTATCGATTGCCGTAGACGCATCGAACACAGCCATTGGCGGCGTTTTACAACAACGTAATAACGGTACATTAGAACCATTAGCTTTTTTCTCAAAAAAGTTATCAAAGTCAGAAACGAAATACAGTACATTCGACAGAGAATTACTAGCCATATACTTAAACATCAAACACTTTAGACACTACCTAGAAAGAAACAATTTTACGGTATACACAGATCACAAACCACTGATTAACGCTATACATTCACAAACAGAACGCAGTCCCAGACAAACAAGACACTTAGAATACATCGCACAATTCACACATGACATTAAACACATTAAAGGTTCAGAAAACACTGTAGCAGATGCACTTTCACGAGCTGAAATAGAAGCTTTTGCCTGCACAGACATCAACCTGAGAACGCTACATAAAGAACAGAACACAGACACAGAGCTGCAAGATATACTAAATAGCCACAGATACAAGCTCGAACAGATAGTCATACCGGTACTCAACATTAAAATTTGGTGCGAACAGAAAAATTCTTTAACACGACCTTACATACCACAGACTTTACGAAAGCAAGTATTCGAACAACTACACAACATAGCACATCCTGGTACACGAGCCTCACGGCGATTACTTACACAAAGATATTTCTGGCCGAATATGAATACACACGTTAACAAATGGGCACAAGAATGCGTTAGATGTCAACGCTCAAAAATACACAAGCACACGAAGACAACACCACACAAAATCAGCATACCACACGGCCGTTTCGAACATATCCACGTGGATATTGTCGGTCCTTTGCCAACTTCAAAAGAGTATAGATACCTACTTACCGTAGTCGACAGGAACACTCGTTGGCCAGAAGCATATCCGCTAAAAGACACAAACACCGACACGATAGTCGACACTCTTCAAAGAGAGTATATTTCACGTTTTGGAGTTCCATTGAAGGTTACCTCTGATCGAGGAGCACAATTCACTTCCGCGACCTTTAACACATTTCTCAAAAATCTCGGTTGCCAACATATAACTACTTCGGCTTACCACCCACAAGCCAACGGCATGGTAGAGCGTTTTCACCGCCAGTTAAAGGTTTCTCTTATCGCAACAAACAACCAGACAAATTGGTTCACAGAGTTGCCACTAGTTCTTCTGGGCCTTAGATCCTCAGTCAAAGAAGACATCAAAGCGTCGCCAGCTAAGATGGTCTTTGGCCAGCCGCTCAGATTACCGAAACAAATAGTAATTCGCAACAATGAAACTTTAAACCCTTCAGAGATGCTTCCAAAAATTAAACAAGTAGTCGAAAACAAACAATCACTCATTTCACACCATAACACAAAATTCCAACAACACGTACCTAAGGAACTCAACACTTGTAAATTTGTCTTCGTTAGAAACGACACCATACACAGCAAGTTCAAGGAACCCTATGATGGTCCTTTTGAAGTAATCAACCGAAACCCAAAATACTTCACAATACTCAAAAATAACACTCATACTACAGTTAGTTTAGACCGTTTAAAACCAGCAGCAATTAATACAGACACAACAACTACAACACTATCTAAAAGAAAGGTACATTTTAATTTACTCAGAAATACAACAAGATTCATTTGAGGAGGGGGAATAATGTGGTGCCCTATTACATCACCACATAGAAAAATCTCTACAGCCTATTTTACCTGTTCGTTACATTGATACTTACCTTTTAGTTACATTAATACTTACCTTTTGTTATATTGTACTTACCTTTAGTTACATTAATACTTACCTCTTTGTTATATGGTACTTACCTTTAGTTTTACTAATAACGTATTTTACTTACACTTGCCTATGAAACACTTGTTATAAAAAAAACATTTTGAATTGTATTCAGTTAGTATAATTTCAGAAATTTTCATTTTGAAAATTTCAGTATCATAAATTTGTTCGAAGAAAATTGTAGCCAAATAAAAAGTTATAAAATAAAAAAGTTTTGAAATAAAAAAAATTAAATTTAAACAAAATATATAAAAGTTTGCACCAAATTCACTACATTTGTTAAGCCCGGCTAACTTGCTAAACTTAACACATTTGCTAACTCCTGTCAAAATTTTGTATGGGAAAAGACTGAGCAGGTTGTTAGCAAGTTTAAAAGCTCAGCATCATGTTTTTGTTAAGCTGATACCATTTGTTCAGCTGGAAACGTCAAACTTATTGAATGCAGTGATGAATCGTTTTGGGAATGAGTTCTAACCAGCACAAAATTATTTTTGATTTGCTGCTTCAAAGTCTAAAAACTTCCTTTTATTAATAAAAAATTAAAAATTTGTAATGGGTTTGGTAGAGATTTAAAACATTTCACAGTTTCTGAGTAACAAATGCATCAAAAGTGTTAACGCACTGTTATACAAAAATTAAACCACATCTTTGGTTACTGATTAAACGAGTTATTAAAACCACATATTTTTAGCTGTAGAAGTATTTCAGCTGATTCTGACCCATCAGTTTAGCACTTGATTGTAAAATTTCTTAGCAGATGCGTTCACATCAACAGCTGTTAATTTTAACAATTTAGCAGTTTAGTAGGACTTAACAAATTTTACTGAAAACCATTATTATAACTACACAAGGTAGTGTTAGTGCTGAATGTGCTCTCATTCTTAGTGGCCATAACTGTCAAAACCAGCCATTTTGGTATATTTGCTCATTTTTTCTTTCATATTGCATTCTCATTGGTTGCAGATTTTGCATTAGTTGTCAACTTCGTTTTGACAGTTCCAGCCACCGGCTCTCCGCCCTAACACTACCTTGTCTAATTTTATCACACTTTAAACTCTTTTTACAAACGAAAAAGACAAAATAGAAAGAGACAAGCAACCAGTGATGCCAACCCGAAGAGAGTAAATATCCACATATGCGACATAAAATTTTTTGTATATTTGATTTTCTTTATAAAATTATCAAACTTATAAAAGTCACAAGCAACGTAAAACATAACTAAAAGTAAAAATAGGTCAAAACTTTTACTTTTTGTTATTTTACTATAACTAAAACTTAAAAACATAACATAAAACATAACTTTTATTCATTTTAAAGATACATTAGATTTTTTTATATCAGTAATCATTATTATTACAATAACATTGAAATACATTTAACAGGCATTTTCACTTTGTTTTTACCCATTAATGGCAACGTATGATATGTCATACGCGATGAAAGTATTTTTCAAAAATTCGCAGCCACTTTAAAGCTTTTGCTTCTAACAGTGTGAGAAAGCCAAAAATATTATTTTCCATAAAAGTTCCAAAATTCAACTTTAATGCCTTTTTGTTTATTTTTCCAGCCAGTTTGAAGTGTAGTATTTCAAAGAAAGTGAAAAATTTCACTCAGGTGAGTTATTTTTTTTTGTCAAGAAAAAAGAAAATTTAAGTTGAAACAATGCATTAGGTAAGAGTTGAACGGCTGCGCTACGAAATTAAAATTTTCCAATTTCTAATTTTGTCTAATTTATTTCGTTTTTCTTTTATTTCCTAACACGTTTATGATCTTAAACGTTTACCCACTTCGCCACACCCAAATTCTTTGAATTTGTTCTTAAGCTTCAGAGCTTTCCGTCTAATATTAATTCAAATTAATGTCGAAAATTTCTAAAAATAAATTCAACGAGTTCTGGTGGTGAGCATTAATGGGTTAAGCTGTATACACTCGCCCCAAATGAGGCTGCCCACTGGCTCACTCCGAAATAAGGTTCCTTAAAACATTTTTATTATTTGTAAGTGTTGATAAGCGCAAAATTTTAACAAATTATGTAAGTATATTTTTTAGTGATAAGTACATTTTTTTACCATTCCAAAATTTTTGACATAAAATTTGGTGAAAAAAAAGCGAAATCTACGAAAATTCTGTGTGATATTCTTAAAAATCCGTAGATTTACCTTATTTTGCCGCTGTTGTTCGTTTATTTTTGCAAGACTTACATATCCGTAGACATCCGTAATTTCCGTGTAGTTGGCACCACTGTAAGCAACTCATCTTAGATCCCGAACAGAATCAAAAGTCGTTACGACCGGCAATCCTCTCTGGTCGCCAGACACACAGAACCCGTCCAGAATGAAAGCGATTGCGACTGACGATGCAGGGTTGCTTTTATATAGCATAGTTTTGTTAGGGGTATGTCACACTTAGCGGACATGGACAAATTTGTTGTTGTTTTCGCGGGTAAAATAAAAAACTGGAAATTGAGGGAGCCGTGACACGGACAACAAATTTGTCCGTGTCCGCTAAGTGTGACATGCACCTTAGCAGCCATGTTTTTGTTGTTGTATAAGTGAAACAGAAACAAAAATAAACGTGAGAAGATATCAAAAACTATGAAATTGTCTTTGAACATACCCAATTGTTTGCAAAATATAGCAGCACTAATTGTACTCAGAGAGGAAATAGTAGGTCGTTAGAGAAAAAATAGAATAGATTCTATTCAATTTATTCTAGCGATAAGTCGCAGCGACTCTTTCTCTTGACGGCTTCGTTAACTTGCGTGTGTTCTGTTGTGTGTTCTACATCGCCGGTCGTTACGACTTATGAGAGCCCGAACAGAATCCGGACTGTAAAAAATATAGCAAAATTTATGTGAAAAATCAAGCCCAATAAATCTTTCTAATAAAAAGTTTTGGCTTAAAATCAATTTTTTACACCATATTTCTTGAAACTTGCCTATTTTGCAAAACATTTAAAAACATCATTTTGAAAAAAATAAATATCGTGGATCTTTTTTGAAAAAACTAAAAAAATATATACATATATATAAAATATACAAACAGAACGCTCAAACTATTTTTATTAAGTGCTTTTATTAAACTTTTGACCAAAAAAATATATATGTAAAATAAATAATATAAAACTTTGATTTTAATTTCGTTTTTTAATTATTTAATAACTAAATTTGTTATTTTTATTATTATTTACCTTTTTTTAAACTTAATCTTCTATAGCAACATTGTTATAAGACCTTGACATATGTATTAATTAAAATGCACGACTTAATGTCAATTTAGTATAATAATCTAATTTCCTTATTGTCTGTTAAAAAAGACAAATTGCAGATAAAAGTAAAAGTTTATTTTATTATTTATATAATAGTATTTTTTATTCACAAAAGGATTTCACTATCGACCACTTTTGTCAATATATGAATAATTTTACAAATAATAAATCCTTCGCAAAATTCTAAAAATCGAAGCAAATAAAAGTTATGAAGAATTTGTAGATATGTTTGCAAAAAAAAACATTTTGCAACAAAATTCAAAAGCAAATATTTTGCATTAACAAGAAACACTGATGCAAAATCAAAACGCAAACTTAAAGTAAATATGTCTGTTGCAAATTTGATAAAAGATTTGATAAAATAAATATGCTTGTGTGTATGCCGATCGTTTGTTTGTACGCCACGTTATGCTAAGTCAAGCAAATGAAAGATTTGCAAAAAAGAATATAAAAATACATTAAAAATCGTTGGCAGAGAAATTTACAGAAAATGGAAAATGCACATGGTCCAATACATATGGAAGTACCAGACACGTACAAATACACATGTATATGGAGCATATGCGAAATGTACACACTAACTAGTGTTGCCAGTATTTTAAACAACACTTTAAACATTCCACTGGGACATGATTTGTTCCTTTTTTTTCTAATTTTTTAAATGTGACTACTCTAGCAAAAAGCAGTATCTTCGCATTCTAAAACCATTTTTGTGTTATATTTTATGAATTTAATTTTACAAAAAATTGTTTTCTTTGTAATTTATCAAAATATTTTCCTATAAAAGGAAATTAATACAAATTAAGGGAATTTATTCAAACTGAAGAAAATGGATATATTGTCTGTTTCGACTAAAATGTTAGTTTATACACAAAAAAAAAAACATGTTCGCAATCCTAACCGGTAAAAGTAAAAATCTGTTTATTATTATAATAGCATTTTGCAGTTATATTTTAATAAAAAAATAAGTTTTTTAATGATTTATAACAAACACAAGATTCATGAATATTCACTGTTTCAAAACTAGTTATGAAGAAAATATTTAACAAAATATATGTATGTAGAAATATTTTATGACTTAGGCAAGTGATAAAACAAATTTTTTTATTTCAAAAAATATAGGTATTGACATATAGCGTTTAATGGAATTTCAATTTTATTTTTGAATTAGTTCAAATGTATCGAAAGCAATCACAGTTTTGATTCTTCATACCAAAGAGCATTTTGATATTTCTGTGAATTTACTGTCTGATGTAATTTTCTCTAAGTAAACGATTTAAATTTACAAATTGTATAAAATATCAAACTATTAGTAAACATAAAGGTCAATATATAATTTTGGGAATGAATTTGGATAAATATCGCAACTAGCATTTAAGAGAAGAAATTAATTTCTGCAACCTAAATTTAAAATTAGTTAATTTTTTATTTCACGGAATATTAGTACTTGTACGATATTCTTTTTAAAAATAAAAGAAATTATGTATTTTTTATATTATTTACTTTTTCATTAGCCCCGTGATTGTTTTAAAAAATCCATATTTCTTTTTAGCTTTTGTCACATTTTGCTAAAACGAAAATCTGGCAGCACGTACACAGACAGACATGAAGAGCAGCTAACAACAATTCAAGCGCAAAATATGATGGAACCTGCCTCAACCGGAAACGCTCAAAAAGACACACATAAGCACAAACATACAAAGATAAATCTCATAACATTTCTTTTAAAAAAAAATAACGTTAAAAAAACAATCGCAAAAATAGGTTAAATTATATTTTCTTAGCGTATTGCTCGTAAATTTCAGCATATAAATTTGTGCGCTGCGTTCTGGAACATCTTTGGCATTACTTTTGGGCGTTTGTTTTTGTTGTTCAAAATCATCTCTTGCTGATTGTGTGTGCATATGAATATAAATTACATATGGAAAAAAACAACGCAGGCATTAGCTAGTCAAGATATATTTTGGCCTGGTGATGCATAGTAGGGGATTCAAACCTTAAGGATTTCACAATCCCAGGATCCCAGAATTACCTTTATTTAACAGAAAATAAAATTAATATTTTCATGTATATGCAATTTCCTAAATAATTGTTTTTGTTGTGAATTTAATCGGTGATAATAACGAATAATTAAAACAAAAATGTAATAAAATAAGTTCGATAACATTCTCCCAAAGCAATTTAAATAATTCTATAAGGATAATACATGAACTCAATTTACTTTAATGTCTACTATAAAGAAACCAATAAACATTTGAATAGGTTTATAGTTTCATAAAGAAGGATTCTTATATATTTTTGAATACAATATTATATATACACTTTAGCTTTGTCGGTACTGTCGGGATTGAAAATACTGATCCCGGAATTTTTTTGGGATTTTTCGGAATTTTTTTCCCAAGTTTTCCAATGATTTTTTCAATAAAACCCATTAATTTTATTTCGATATTTAAACATTTCAATGTTGGAACCTCTTCTAGTTTTGTATTATATATTATAATATTTTTTATATATTTGAATACTTTTGAGATCATATCTATTAAATAATTACTTAACAAAACAAAAGAAAACAAATTCATTTACACATATTAGGTCTGTTTTCGTACTCGATCCAAGTAGCTTGAACTTGCTTAAAAGCGTTTTTTACAAATTTTTGAAGCTCGAGAGTGACAAATGACATGGAAAATGTCACTCTCTGTTCTATTACAATTACTTTTAGTTGGTACGGAAACAGACCTATTATTAATCATAATAATAATAAAAACATAAGCCATAAGTTACATTTTAAAAATTTTGCAGGAGAGACAAAAAACTTACATTTGAAAAAAATTGCACTAAGGACTTTTAGAACTTTGTTAATAAAAACGTAGTGTTTAGTTGTACTAGTGTAAAATTTTGCACGAAATGTATTTTTATACGATGCATCGTAATCAATCAAATATTCGGTTTTGATTTTTTGGTAAATTAGGACTTTTTAATTTTATATGACGATATATTTTAAAAATATGATGAGATCAATAGAAAAAAAAACTAATAATAATGACTTAAATCTATAAAAAATATCGGAATCTCGGGATTTATTTGCTTCGATCCCGGGATTTTCGGAACTGGAAAAAGGTCGGGATCCCGGGATTGACAGAATTAGTGAAAATAAATTACAACAATTTTTTTGTAATTTTGTGCTGCCTCCTGTGCTAATCTTCTGATCATTCAAATCTTTTTATGTTAATAATAATGACAGAAAAAACCACTACAAGTTTTTTAAATTTAAATGCTTTTTGAGAGCCAGTTTTGCAGTGCTGGTTCAACTCTCTTCGTAGTTTACTCTATAAATAAAGTTTATGTGAAGTTAATTCTAAATTAAGATTAACTAATTGATAAGTTAATTCTAAATTAAGATTAACTCAACTTAACCCAATAGCGACGATGATGCCATATGGCAACACTAAGTATGATCCTACAGAACTAACGGTATCACAAATCTGTATGCTTTTTTTAAATTAATACATTCGTTATGAAAAGAAAGGTTGAATGCGTCAATTTAGCCTTCTCTTTTGTCTGTTTGTTATCACATGTCGCCAAAACAGAATCTGAATGTCACGTGTTTCTTCATAAAGTGAAAAACGTCGCAAAATGGCTCATAAAAAAGTAAGCATTATAAATTTTTCATTTCATTTATATTTTTGAGTAAAAAGTATATATGCTCTGAAAGTACTCATTTTTAGATGTAATTTTGTGTTTTTATATGAGTGATCTAATAAGAGCTTCCTACTGTGTTTTCTAAATAAAATACATACAAATCAATGTATTGGTGCAAATCTTTATTTGGAATGATACTTCGGTTCCTACAACTCAATTTTTAAAAATAATTTCGTTCAAATGTTGCCCACGACTAGCTATTAAGTGGTCCATTCTGTGGGTCCAATTTTCGACAACTCTTTCGAGCATATCGGCCGGTATTCCTTGAATAACACGAGCTATGTTGGTTTCCAAAGCGTCAATAGTTTCGGGTTTGTCGACATAAACAATTAATTTAAAATATCCCCAAAGAAAGTAATCCAATGGCATTAAGTCACATGATCTTGATGGCCAATTAACAGGACCATTTCTTGAGATAATGTTTTCATCGAACGTTTCCCTCAATAAAGCGATTGTTTCTCCAGCTGTATGGCACGTTGCACCATCCTGTTGAAACCAGAGGTCAGCTACATCAATATCTTGAATTTTTGGCAATAAAAATACATTGATCATTGCTCTGTAGCGAGCACCATTGACCATAACACGGGCTCCATCCGCATTTTTGAAGAAAAACGATCCGATGATGCCTCCTGCCCATAAACCACACCAAACAGTACATTTATCGGGATATATTGGAAGCTTTTGGATTGCTTATGGTTGTTCATCGGCCCAAATACGGCAATTTTGATTTTTACCGTAGCCGTTCAACCACAAATGAGCTTCGTCGCTAAGCACAGTTTTTCGATACACTAATGGATCAATTTGAAGTTAATATAAGGCCCATAAACCGAAATTAAAACGTACACCAAGATCAGCCAGCTTAAATTCTTGTACGAGCTGCATTTTATAGGCCTTCAGACCAAGATCACGCCTCAAGATATGCCACAATGATCCATAAGAGATGCACAAAAACTGAGATTGTTCACGGTTTTCACGAACACTCTGTTACTGCGGCAATATGCTCAAGATAACGGCCTCTATGCACTCTGGTTGACAATAGTGTAAAATTGGTTCGAAATTTGGTGATGGTGTAACGAATAGTGCGCTCAGTTGGACGCTCATAACGACCAAAATTATGTTGAAGAACTTTATAACATTCTCTAACTGATGACTGATTTTGCTGGTAAGTTTTCGCAATTAATAAGCGTTGTTCAGGATTAAGTCTATTCATGATTGAGTCGTATTGAATACTGAACACAAACGTCATATGGATAAGCCATTTGACACATAACAGCTGTCAAAACAAATCAGTTGAAAAAGGGACCTCGAATTGGATCACCCTTATGATCTTTTTTTGTTGATGCCATCTGGCATCGTCGGCTTTGGGCGTTATAAACACTACACGTGTTTTCCTGTATGTACATAATTTTTCCTGTATCTACATTTTTTATGTTTCGTAGGATGCCCACATTCTTCAGCAGTTTTTTACAAGAATTTTTCTTGAATTCTGCTTTACCATGAGTTACGAGTATTTCACGATTTGCGTAGATAGCTTCAAACCAGACTATCGAATTCTTTTCATGGTCTTTTAAATATGGGAAAAAATTTAATTCACAACTCCTAGCATTAGATGTAATTCTGGAGATGGAATGATATCTTAAAACTATTGTTATTCCTTAGTCTCTAAAAGGGATGGATGAAAAAGTTAAAAATCTAAAGCTTGCTCTTTTAATTTTCCTGGTGCACGCCATTTCTCATAATTTTGCAATAGATTTTTCGAAAATAACCTTTTCGGTCACACAACAAACACACTTTATGCCAATTTTGTTCATGCAGATGGGCTTGATAAGGCATTTTAAAAGTGAATTATATATTAATCGACTACACTTAAGTTATAGTTTAAATTTTTTAATTGTATAGTAACGATGATTTCAATAATAAACAATTTTGGTTTACACATTGGACTTCTTTCGCTATACGATGAAGAAGATGCTGCCATTCGTCAGATTTTACATCCTACTTAAAATTCCAGTCTCCTAGTGACGTCGAATGTACAACATTCTATACTGAAAAAAGATAACTCAAAAAACTCGATTTTTTAAAAAAAATATATAAAATTAGTTTTTTCAAAAAGATATCGACAGATGATTTTAATTTTGAGCTTTTTATGATGCTAAAGCATTGTAAAAAAGAATTTCATTGGAAAATTGCAATCATAGAATTTTTCATTTAAACTCAATTCAAGCTCACCGTGCGTACTGTTTCCTGTGGCTGTTCGCAACACAAAAACTGTAAAGAGATTCCGAGTTCTGGAAGAGGACCGATTTGATGACATTATCCTGTCAAAAGCACTAAGCGACAATGTGGAATGCCATCATGTAACATCCAATCTTGTATAAAATGTGAGAAGTGTGATGCTATGTTATGTGTTGATAAAGGTACTTCAAAACTAACCACATCTCAAAATTAAGTCAATTTTCACTATACTCTACTATTTTCATTTCTTAGCTCCTTTTTAAAGACTTTTTATAAATTTTCATTAATTTTTTAAATAAAATATCGAATTACAAAAGAAAATGATATTTAAAAACTCTTATTTTCCCTTCAACCTTTGTAACGTTCACGGCCGATGATGCCATATGGCATCACCTGATTCTAGCCGAGTTAGTGGACCAATTTAAAAATGTCTTCCATATTCGCAGTCAGGAGGTTCGAATTAGCTAATATGTGAATTTTGTCATGAAATTAAAAAAAAAAAATTGGCGCGTCTCTAAATGGTTAAATACCCATTATTATATTTTGTGAACTTTCCGCATAAATTTGACTTGTCAAAAAAGTTATAATTTATAATGTATTAACCCGAATCACCATTGAGTACATTTTTTTAACCCGAGGACCTTTAACCCGAATCACCTTGAGTACATTTTTTTTTTTAATTTTTAGAATGACCAGTTAATGCAAATATAAAATGGTTTAAACTAAAATAAGCACATTTAAGTTTTTGTGTTTGCTCTGCCATATGGCAACGACAGGGTGTTTTGGGTTTATTTGAAAAAGAATAGCTTACCTCAAATCAGTTGTCATCAAAACAGTCATAAAAAAACGTGCGCAGAGGGAATATTTCCTAACGTAAAATTTCTTGAAAGAACGTCACATAATGTTAATTTCATTGACAATTTCTGTTTACAGTGTTCGCTGAATCATTATCATAATAAGTGCATATCCATCAGGCTCGTAGCCAGGATTTACCCAAGGGGCGGTTTTGATTAAAAAAAAAATATTGATAGTTTTTGATATCGATAAATCAAAAGGAATTTTTATATGTATACACTCAAAAAACCTGCCTACCTTAAATTAAAAAAATGTGGCTTCAATCCGTAAGCATGGTTTTTCTATATTCTATAGAGGTTTCTCCTTAATGTAGAGAATTTTTACATGATTTAACGAACTCACGTCTTGATGTCGTTGCAACGTTATCAAAACAGCTTCTTAGTTTTGAAGACAAGTTTTTACTTAAATGTAAGGTATGATAAAAGTTAAATTTCCAAAAATTGTATAAAAGCAGGAATAATTTCAAGAAAAACTGTATTGATATCAAATCTGCTTGCAATATTGTACAGCATGATTTCTTAAATTTGGAGAAATATAAGTTACAATACTTGGATATTTAAAAGAAATAAATGTTACTTCTTCTTTTTTTTACACCACAAGTGATTTAGTTTAAAGATGCTTTTCTTATATTTCTAGAAAAAATGCTTTTAAATTACTTACAAAGCAAACGATTCTTAATGAAGCAAATTAAGCGACGATTGTTTAACAACTGCGATGGTCGAATGGATAAGCTGATGCACTTACATTCGAGCGACCGAGGTTCAAGTCTACGGATAGTGGTAATTTTTCAATTATATTTAATGTTAATAATAGTAAAAATAATAATGTTTGCAGTTTTTCTTCAATTTAAAAATCAAAATTCTCACAGGATTCTGTTTAAAATCTTAAAAAGGGTTTTTTCTTTGCAAAAATTCCAATATTTTTCCAGGGATTCGCTGAAAAATTTCTTATTTTCAGAGAAAATGTTTCTCGTAGTTATAACCGGTGGTTAATAAACGCTAGAAAATTTCCTATTTTCAGAGAAAATGTTTCTCTTAGTCATAGCCGATGATTAATTAACCGGGTAAAATATCTTATTTTAAGAGAAAATGTTTCTCTTAGTTATATTCGATGATAAATAAACGGTAGAAAAACTTACTCAAATGTAATAAGATTTTAACACAATTCAATTTAAAGTTTCTTCAATTTAGCGAAATAGTTCATAAGTGATTAGATAATTTTCCTAAACTTTTTTCCACTTCTGGTGTCAATTTAACGAAAAATATATACCTCATTTGTAGAAAATCGGCCATGGCGCTAAATGAAGCCCGATTTTCTAACGATTGGGTGCTATTTTTCTAGATCTTCACGAAAGTTTTTTCTGATTGTATTAATTATTTTCTCCCCCATAGACCAAATTGCTGACGACATAGAATAAAAATAGTCGATCTGATATAAAAATAAAATCTATAAAGCTGATTGATTTGAAACTGACTTTTAAAACTAGCTCAAGAGACCAATAAATGGAGAAGCGTTATACAAGAGTTTAACACATCTCTTGAAGTAATTTTTTTTTAAATTGTATCCATTTCGTTTTAATGTATTTGTTCTTTAAAATGAGTTGACAAACATAAAAATCGGATTAAAAGTATCAGAGTTGTGATATTTTACTTTTCGAAAAATTTTATTTTATTTCTTGTTCAATAAAAAAATGTTGTGAAATTCCAAATTTGAGAAATTGCAATGAAATGTTGTTGAAATAATTTCTGAAACAACACTTAATACATCCTATTTAACAAAAGTTCCTATTTAACATTTTTGAAAAAAGCTGTTTTTACTAAGGTTAAGCACCTAAAATATTTAATCCTATCATTTGCACAAAAAAAAATTAAGAAAATCGTAAATTTTCCCAATATTTTGTGCATAAAAGTTTATGTTTCTGTTCAAAAGGGCCTAAATATGCATACTGAAAAATTGGTTTTGAAGATATTTGGACAAAAAGGACTAATTTCCATACAAGGTTTTAGTTTTTGTACAATATTTAATTGAAGGGTCTAATCAAAATTTTTTAAAACTCAATTATAAGTTCCCTTTAAGGTAAGAAAGTTATTATTCAATTGATGAAAGTCCTCAATGAATCCTCATTACTACAATGAGAAACCGACGTAGAATGTGAACGTATTGAGCCCGACATAGGGCATTTACGTGTTTAGTGAATTAATTACTTCTGTGAAAACTTCTGATGTATATTATATTGATGTGTTTATTTTATAAAATGCTTTAAAACCTTATCAAAAATGTCTATTTCTTCAGTGACTGCACAAAAGGACATATTTTTAAATTTGAAATCTCTATAACTTTGAAACCATTCAAATTTTTTATCCATGCTTTCATCATATATTAGCTGTTGGTCTCAGAATTTTAAGCACAACACAAACTAGACTTTTTCAGTTTTCTTCAACTTCATACAATGTCCAAATAAGCTCTTTTGAACAGGCATCAAGATCCCAGAATCCCCAAAAATACGAAAATGCAAAGTTAAAAAAAAACGATATTTCAGATGTTACTTTACTATCACTCTTTGATCAAATTTCTTTTTTTCGGACCATGATCTGCTTTTCTGTTCTTTCAATTTTTATACATGTTGTGATTCGTCCTCTATGTCAGTGTCGTATCGCGGCTACAATCGATTATTCATTATTGTATGGCTATCTTTCTCAAATTTATTGGGATGAATGTTGTTTTTGTGTGTCAGTTGATGATAAATTGAATGTTCTTACATCGCATGTATTAACTGTTTTTGATAATTTTGGGTCTCTCCGTGCAGTGACGGTTGTGAATAAGACTTGCCCGTGGTATACCTCATTCGTAAAAGCATCTATTATGAGAAAAATAAACTGTATGGTAAATGGAAGAAAAATCACACTGATGATAACTGGAGACTGTTCAAGCTTGCCCGCAATGAAGCTGTGTATGTTATTCGACAGTCTTCGAAAAAATACTTTCGTAGTAAACTCGACAGCTCACTTTCTTCGAAAAATCTTTGGAAAAATATGCGTTAGCTTGGTGTCCGTAGCAAAGATAATAATAAGTGTGATATTGATCCAAATGCTCTAAATGACTATTTTCTTACAAATACATCATTAAGGAATAACACATTTCAATGTAATGAGCGTCAGTTTCATGAACTTGATTTATTCTCATTTTCTGTGATTCTGAGATGATGGCATTTCTTTACGTTATTAAAGTTAATTTTACCCTATATAACTAAACCGTTGACTCATATTATTAATCATTGTTTTACAACTTTGTGTTTTCCTGAATCGTGGAAAATTCCTCATTCCAATTGCTAAGGTTACAAATGCTTCTGCTATGAAAGTGTATAGACCCATTACCATTCTGTCTACATTTTCTAAAATATGTGAGTCCCTCATGACCAAACAAATTAATAATCATCTAAAAACTCATAGCCTTCTATTTCCATACCAATCTGGTTTCAGAGCTGGTCATAGCTGTGCGACTGCCATGCTAAAAGCTGTTGATGATATCCGAAAATCGTTTTTTCCAAAGCCTTTGATTGCGTCAATCATTCTATTCTTATCCAGAAGCTTAGGCTGCTTTTTGGCTTCAATAATGCTGCTGTAAAATTAATAGCCAATTATCTTGAAGGAAGAAGGCAGAGAGTTAAGATTAAAAATAAATTTTCTGACCTTAAGGATATTGTAACTGGTGTGCCACGGGGATCAATTCTTTGGCCCTTGCTATTTAGTGTCTTTATAAAACATGGTAAAAATCCATGTGCAGTGATATGTTGATGCAGGTTATGCCGACGACATTCAGTTGTATATTTCAAACCGTGTCGGACTACCTGATGACTTGTGTTGCAGGTTGAATGACGATCTCAGTGCAATTTGTAACTGGGAGTCTGACAATGATCTCTGCCTTAATGCAAAGAAGTCTTATTTTCTGCCTATCTCCAAGGATAAACTTAGCAACCTTGAAATTCCTCCTATACTATTAAATAATAAAAGTTTGGAATTGGTGAATAAAGTACCAAAACTGTCATGTTCTGATCACATCAATAGTATAGTTGGAAGAATTTATTACACGTTGCGATGCCTTCAGCTATTTGCTACCAATTGAAACAAAAAGAAAAACTTGTTATTCAATTAATTGTGCCACATATCACATCCTCTAAACTAGTATACAGTAGTCTAGATTCACATTCAGAGCATAAAATACTTGTAGCCTTTAATGATGCGACTAGATATGTTTACGGACTGAGTCGTTTTGAACATATCTCTGCGATCAGTAAGAATATTTTGGGGTGTAGCATAATTATCTATTTGAACGCGAGAAACTGTATCTTTCTACACAAGCTCCTTCATACCTTTATCAAAAATTCCTTATTTACAGGACTCCTTCATACTTTTATCAAAAATTGCGCTTCTCTGCCTCAAATCGAACATGTAATCTTATAAAATCGAAATTTAGTTGTTTACTGTCTAAACGTCTTTTCTTGATCAACGCCATTATACTATGGAATTCACTACCACCTAATATTAAATCTATCGTCAGTACGAATTTTTCGAACATTTAAAACAGTTTAATAAAAGCTATAAAATTTTTATGCATTAATTAATTTGCTTTTAATTATAAATAATCATATGTTACATACTTAGGGTCAATAAATAATGTATACATAATAATAATATTAATAATAATAATAATAATAATAATAATAATAATAATAATAATAATAATAATAATAATAATAATAATAATAATAATAATAATAATAATAATAATAATAATAATAATAATAATAATAATAATAATAATAATAATAATAATAATAATAATAATAATAATAATAATAATAATAATAATAATAATAATAATAATAATAATAATAATAATAATAATAATAATAATAATAATAATAATAATAATAATAATAATAATAATAATAATAATAATAATAATAATAATAATAATAATAATAATAATAATAATAATAATAATAATAATAATAATAATAATAATAATAATAATAATAATAATAATAATAATAATAATAATAATAATAATAATAATAATAATAATAATAATAATAATAATAATAATAATAATAATAATAATAATAATAATAATAATAATAATAATAATAATAATAATAATAATAATAATAATAATAATAATAATAATAATAATAATAATAATAATAATAATAATAATAATAATAATAATAATAATAATAATAATAATAATAATAATAATAATAATAATAATAATACTAATAATAATAATAATAATAATAATAATAATAATAATAATAATAATAATAATAATAATAATAATAATAATAATAATAATAATAATAATAATAATAATAATAATAATAATAATAATAATAATAATAATAATAATAATAATAATAATAATAATAATAATAATAATAATAATAATAATAATAATAATAATAATAATAATAATAATAATAATAATAATAATATTAATAATAATAATAATAATAATAATAAAACTAATAATAATAATAATAATAATAATAATAATAATAATAATAATAATAATAATAATAATAATAATAATAATAATAATAATAATAATAATAATACTAATAATAATAATAATAATAATAATAATAATAATAATAATAATAATAATAATAATAATAATAATAATAATAATAATAATAATAATAATAATAATAATAATAATAATAATAATAATAATAATAATAATAATAATAATAATAATAATAATAATAATAATAATAATAATAATAATAATAATAATAATAATAATAATAATAATAATAATAATAATAATAATAATAATAATAATAATAATAATAATAATAATAATAATAATAATAATAATAATAATAATAATAATAATAATAATAATAATAATAATAATAATAATAATAATAATAATAATAATAATAATAATAATAATAATAATAATAATAATAATAATAATAATAATAATAATAATAATAATAATAATAATAATAATAATAATAATAATAATAATAATAATAATAATAATAATAATAATAATAATAATAATAATAATAATAATAATAATAATAATAATAATAATAATAATAATAATAATAATAATAATAATAATAATAATAATAATAATAATAATAATAATAATAATAATAATAATAATAATAATAATAATAATAATAATAATAATAATAATAATAATAATAATAATAATAATAATAATAATAATAATAATAATAATAATAATAATAATAATAATAATAATAATAATAATAATAATAATAATAATAATAATAATAATAATAATAATAATAATAATAATAATAATAATAATAATAATAATAATAATAATAATAATAATAATAATAATAATAATAATAATAATAATAATAATAATAATAATAATAATAATAATAATAATAATAATAATAATAATAATAATAATAATAATAATAATAATAATAATAATAATAATAATAATAATAATAATAATAATAATAATAATAATAATAATAATAATAATAATAATAATAATAATAATAATAATAATAATAATAATAATAATAATAATAATAATAATAATAATAATAATAATAATAATAATAATAATAATAATAATAATAATAATAATAATAATAATAATAATAATAATAATAATAATAATAATAATAATAATAATAATAATAATAATAATAATAATAATAATAATAATAATAATAATAATAATAATAATAATAATAATAATAATAATAATAATAATAATAATAATAATAATAATAATAATAATAATAATAATAATAATAATAATAATAATAATAATAATAATAATAATAATAATAATAATAATAATAATAATAATAATAATAATAATAATAATAATAATAATAATAATAATAATAATAATAATAATAATAATAATAATAATAATAATAATAATAATAATAATAATAATAATAATAATAATAATAATAATAATAATAATAATAATAATAATAATAATAATAATAATAATAATAATAATAATAATAATAATAAGGATAATAATAATAATAATAATAATAATAATAATAATAATAACAATAATAATAATAATAATAATAATAATAATAATAATAATAATAATGATAATAATAATAATTATAATAATAATAATAATAATAATAACGGGGTGCTATTAGCATAGTCTTTAGATTTGTGAAAAAATTTAGAAAAAAAAAACTCGGATCAAAAAGTTATAGCTGTTGAAATTTTATGTTTTTTCAAAAATCCTCAAAGTGCCTGTGTTTGAGCATTTCAAACACAAAAATAAAAAAAAAAACAATAAATTAAAAAAAAACATTTATATCATTTAAAATGATTTCAATTATTTTAAAGAATATTTCTGATTCTCGTTTAAAAAAAAATTAGTACTAATTTATATAGTAGTTTAAATATTTTAAAATACCAACTCTACAACATAACCAAAGTAAAATATAACTGCTAAACCTTTCAATTGACGTTACTAAAGTAGTGATTAACACGCTTATCTAATTTTTCTGTTCTAGTTATTAATTATTGGGAAAAACAGCAAAGAATTTGAATGGACAATCTTGATCACCAATATATTTAGTTGGAACTTCGACCACATAAATAGCAATTTGAAAATCAAAAGTTCTGATTGTTTTTATAAGTTGAAATGCGTGAGGCGATATTGTTGCATTTCGAATTTCGGTTGCGTTGTCTTAAGCTTTAATATCAGCATTCTGTATCTTTTCTTCCGCTTCATACGCTTGTGCTTCTTGTAGTGTACCATTCATTACAGCAGCACCATTGTAACCCTGTCCAAACGTAAAATCGCAATCTTTGCCGAAGTCCTTATATTATCTATGATCTGAAAGAATAGGTCTCAATTCAGTTCAAAATTGAAATGGTTTGGAACTTTTTACGCTGTTGCGTTGTAGTTGCCTTAATGCTAATATATTAGATTTTTATACTTTCTAGACTCTAAGGAGTGGGGGGTTAACCCCTAAAATCCCCCTTGTCTACGGGCCCGATATACATGTATATAATAGGTGTTGATATTGGCGTATGCGTCACCGATTTTTGCTTCCCACAAAAAATCTGTATATTTGGACTAAAAAAATAATAGCATCTCTCTCCCCAAACATTCAAATTTTGAGCAAATTTTAAAATGCAAAAAATATAATTTTTTATAAAATGTGTTTAATTTACCTGGTAATAAAATTTGTTTTTCACAATAACGTTTTTATTACAAAAAAGCTGACTCTTTAAATTTTTTTGTACAAAAAAAATAAAACAAAACATCATATTTCTCTAAAATTTTTGCTTTTTCCTGAATTTTTTACATTTTTTACAGTCAAAATTTAAAAATAAATAACTTATATAAACCGGTTGTAGCTCAATGTCGTTATCCGTCTGGCCGGATAGTTTCTTAAAATTATTTTATTTAAATAAATCTTTGTTAAGTAAATAACAATGAAATAGATACTAATTATGGCAGCTTTTATTTAAATTTGAAAAAGTTAGAAAAAACTTACAAAGTATTTTCCAAAAAACTTAGATTACATTCTTATTACTCAGTATTGTGAATATATAGTATGTGATTCCACATATAGTATTATTATATAGGATTATATAGTATTTTTTTAGTAAAAATTAAAAGTTATTATCAAAATTAAGAAGAGGTAGATTATGGTAAATAAAAACAGAATTTTCAGCGTTCGAAGACAATAGGCGATTTCGCTTGTGTTCGTAAACGAAGCCGGATTCGGAAAAAAGTCTCTCACTATAAACGCTACTACAAGGAGCTGAAACGTACGTTTTTTCAAGCGATGTCAAATGAGGGTATTTTCGGAGTTAATCGACCACCCTACGTAAGGATCGCGGCTGCGATCAATTTGAACTGCCATCAAGAAGTATTTAATCTTGGTCGCAATTGGGTTTTTCTCTTGACCGCGACACTGAATATTCTTTTCATCTGAGATGTCGAAGTAAATATTGCCATTGGCACTAATTTTATAGGAGTAAAAATTATTTAGATTTTATAGTTTTGCAATTATTTTTATTATGTAAAAAGTGTTTCCAACTTTGTAGCATGTCGAATTAGAAATATATTTGATTTGGTGACAATGATGCAATCCACCCGCCGGATATTCGGCCTTGCAGCTTGCCGGATATCCGGTATTCGGCCAAATGACTATCCGTTGCATCTCTAGTATATCGTACCAAAAAAATGTTATATATTACAAACGCATTCGTTTCATTTACCGAAGAAAATTATTAAATATGTGTTAAATAGGTCTGTTTCCATACGAACTTCAAGTAAAGTTCGAGCAAAGTTTGATCAAAGTTTGATCAAGGTTCAAGCAACTTTATTTTCTGTCAAAATGAGAATATTTATCAAAAAGTTCGGAAACGAATTCTAGTTAATTTCAAACACAAACAACAGCTGTTTACGCATTTTTTCCATGGAAAAAATATATGTGCTAGAATTGAATAGTTTTAAAATATATAAAACAATAATATTTGCATTTAATGGTAAGAATAATTTTTATTTTACAAAACAATCAGGCCTATCATGAATAATTTTTCAAGCGGAATCGAAAAAACGAGTTTTCATTTTTAAGATACATAAATAACATTTTGGAAATTTTTAATGAAAATTTGTTCATCAACGGTTTATCAACAAATTTTCATTACATTCTGCATTTCGATTGAAATTGTACCCATATCGAAATAACAAAACGTGTCGAATTGGTAAAGATGTTCAGTAAATCGTTCGTTTTGAAAAGCACAACTTGATATCAAATCGATTTCGAATTTATGTTCGAATCAGCTGTTTTCTCAGTGTTGCGTTGAACGAGCCCTTTTATGTTAGCACAAATTTCAGTAAAAGAAGCAATGAATTCGTCCTTTTTAGAAGCAGTTTTTTTGTTAACGAAAAGAGAAAATTATAATACTGAAAGGTAAGGAGGAGAATACTAAGACCACTCTAATTTCTTAAACATGGCTTACACAGCGTTATATTTATACATTTATTGAGATCTCAACAAGTATTCTTTTTTTAGTTTTGTTGCTTGTTATCGCCCAAATAAAAAAGCTTTCAAAATGATTTTGAACGAAATCAAACCATACGTGAAATAATCTTCAATTGCTTTAATACACCAGTAGTGGGATTCTGTAACTTCCGATCGGAATCGTAATTTGCGACTTTTTTCGGTTGTCATACCGAAAACGGTATTCATTAACTTGTACTTTGCGACAAAATTCGGTCGAAAAAAGTTTACGATTTTAAGTGAGAAAAAGTGGCAACAATAGTTATTTATTGGTTATAAATGTCACTTTTATTCAGTTTAAATTTAAATATAAAATGGTTTGAACAGTGTCGAAAATGCAGTTAAATAATGGCAACTAGTAAGTTATGATCAATTAGATATTGTGTTTGCAGGTTTATTGTTAATTTTATTTACCTTGCAGGACTGGCGCTGGTGGAAATATGGAATTATTTTAAGATTGAAAGCGGGCCAGAAATATGTGGCTTGTCAAAGTATTCAAGACAATTTCCTAGTTCTTTTTGTGAATAACATTTGGATGAAGAAACTAACAAAATGCAGATTTTCGTCAAGACCCTCACCGGTAAGACCATCACTCTTGAGGTTGAGCCATCCAACAACATCGAAAATATCAAGGCTAAGATCCAAGGCAAAGAAGGAATACCCCCAGATAAGCAACGTTTAATCCTTCCTGGCAAGCAGCTTGAGGATGGCCGAATTTTATCCGACTACAATATTCAGAAGGAGTCCAAACTTCGGTGCTCCGTCTGCGTGGTGGCATCATTGATCCCTTATTGCGTATCTTGGCACAAAAGTATAACTGTGACAAGATGATTTGCCGCAAGTGCTATGCTCGTCTGCACCCAAGAGCCACCAATTGCCGCAAGAAGATGTGCGGACACACCAACAATCTCAGCGCCAAGAAGAAGTTTAAGTAGACTACTGGAATCTGTCTAGTGTTGTCTGTTGTGACCATAATGAAAAACTATGCAGGCACATGCTTAATGTCGTAACTGCAATCTTTTGTTATCAATAAGAAATTTTTCAGTTAAAATGTCAACTTTTTCCAAATAAAAAATATGCAAATTTTTGTAACAAATCAAAAAAAAACGATTGTTTCAAGTTTGTTTCTTTAGCAAAGTTGTTGGCCAGAATAAAAGAAACAACTTTCAATTGGAAATGTTTTTTAAGTGAAAAATGCTGATGTAATGCGTTTTTGAATGCGTATTTCTTTTAAGAGTTGAATCTGCGAGGCACTGTTAGTAATTGATTGAAGTAAGTTTACTGGTTTCGCTAATGCAATTGTTCTTAAGAGTATGTTATGCAGAGCAGTGTATATCCCTTCAATCCTCCCTTCCAAACCAGATTCGTACATAAAAACCCTTTGTTGAGATAGACATCTCCATGTTTCTTTAAGAACGCCAAAAAGCCTTTCTACGCAGCTTCTAGACTTGCAAAGGGCTTCAATAAATCCCAAGGGCTTCGATATAATTATATATAAAACTTTACCGAATCTTAAGGCCGGTTCGGAAGTTCAAACCTATTACTAAAGGTTGATGATAGTTGCAATGCGAATTGCAGAAGATCAACAAATATACGAGCCATGTTTCGTATCATGGCAAAGGAGAATCAACTCATCGAAGAAGCTCGTTTCAATTTTTTCAATGAAGAGGCGCTTTAGTCGCTTGGGGCGTAGCATCTATTTCCAAATAACTAAGAGCCATTCAAAGCCAATAAAAAAAAACTAGAGATTTAAATTTAATCGATGCAGTTTGATTTAAATAATTTTAACTTAAGAAAGCTTGCAGATTTTTTCGGTTCACTTTTCGTCAATAAAATATTCGTCGCAAGTTGTGCGATTCATTTTGCGACAAACTTCCGATAATTTCACCGACAAAATCGAAAAAAGTATTTACTGAATACCACTTTCCGAAAATTATCGCAAATAGAACTTTGCGACACTGAATATCGGCCGAAATGTATTACAGAATTCCACTACAGGTATCGACGCGACTCCGATTCTTGGCGGAAAGCGGCTATCAAAGATCTGTTGGGTAAAATTAGATGCAACCGACCAAGAAGTTCGCAAATCGAAGCATTACTTTTTTATAAGTTTCAAATTCCTGGGGTCATTGACTGTATTGAGGGCACTCACATTAAAATACAAAAACCAAGTGATGAAGAGTCATTATTTATGAATTGGAAAGGATACTTCAGCTTAAACGTTAAATAGCTTGTATTCTGTAATTTATCTTAAACGGTTGATTTAATGTCTCTTTCTGGATATGTGATTATAAAATTAACACATAAATGCTGTTGATTCCTGCTTTCCTGGAGCAAGTCACGATGCTTTCATAGGGAGTTTTAGCAAGGCTAGAAACTATTTTCAAACAAAATATGAGATGGGACAACGTGGATATTGGAAATTAGGTGATTCTGGCATAGGTTGCTTTAAAAGCCGTTTTCGCTGCTTGCAAGGCATTCTTCACTATAATCCCAAAAAAAACCGTGAAAATAGTTATATTTGTTGTGCATTGCGTAATGTATGCAGTTTTTCCAATGTACAAAGTGAAGATAAAGATACTTTTTTTTATGAAAGTGATGGAGTTGAAATAGAGAAATCTGATGGAAACGAGATAGCAAGTAGCCTGTAGTTATTTTTTGTATCCTAATTACAATTAAAATATGTATATTGTTTCATTGAACATATTTTTGGTTACTTTATGAGTACATGATAACACTTTTTATAAATAAAAAAAAACAACAAATTCATATTAGCATTGAACGAAATTATAAGAAAATATAAAAAGTATTTATAAATACATAAAAATTAAGTTCATTGTATTACAATACATAGTTCCTAAGCAGTTGACGTTATTTGATTGCATTTTTCTCCCTCATTGCATTTTCAACATTTAAACTATGCCTTTTCTAATTTTTATTTCGCTCTGACATTACGTCACACAGTTTTTTAATGGAACGGTATACCCTCTACAAACTGTTCTTATTTTCCTTCGCTATATCAAAATTTTCTTTTCCAATGTCCACCAACTCGAGAATATTTTGCGTTACAAATAAATAAACTTCTTTCCTCTAAATTAGGGCCACGTTTACGTTTTCTCGTAAGGCGTGCAACACTGCTGGTACAAGAAGTACTCGGAAACTCATTTTCTTCTTCGCTTGATGAACGCAAATACACCTCCTGGATATCCTCTTCCTCATTAACTCCAAATGATATACAACTGGAAAGCCCCTCCGCAGAAGTATAGAGCCCACAAATTTGGGATATAGTCTCCTCTGTTTGTGACAGGACATACTTATTGAATGGGCCACCACAAGTAGCTGTAGCCTCTTGCTTGTTGTGTGCTTGCTTTTTGCGGACATTAGATTTCCAGTCGACCCAAACCTATATGAAGATTCTGTAGTTATAAATGTTTATAGTATAGAAAGCAGTACTCTTATGAGCATGCTTTTCCTTACTCTTGTAGTTACCTTTTTCCACCCATTTCCATCTTTTTAAGGGTGACCTTGGCTATATTAGCTCCTGCCAGTTCTTGCCATACGGATGTAACAACCACTCGATCCCCTTTTGTATACCCTTTGGCGAAGTCGGGATGCTTCTCCCGCAAAAAAAGCAAGTATAGTTGCATCTTGGTCCGCATGTTTGCATTGTTATTGATTTTTAAATTATAAAAATATCTTCTAACTATTTACTTACATTCAATCTATTTTGTTTTGCGTCACTCTTTTAATTTTACTAATTTTTTTACTACACAAGTGTCTGCGTCAAATTCTAATTCGATTTAATTTGACCAGTGCACAGCTGATCGTTTTGCAAACAAAAAAAAATAACCGATATTTAATTGTAGAACACCTCTATTTCGGAAAAATTGCATGTTTGAAAAAATGAAACTGTATCGATATGCAAAACACCTTAATTGTGTCGATTTCCATTTCGATATCGATTAAGATCGAATTCGAGAACACTTTTTGTCGGTTTCAATTTGTATATCTATCGAAATCGAATTGCAGAACATAGCTGATAAGACTGTTTTTATTCCATAAGTGACCTTGAGCCCGAATTAAACTCAAAATCGTTAATAAAAAACACCTGCAAAAACAGAAAATTATAAATAAATTTACACATATTGCGTTACAAAAGTAAGCTTGCTAAACTGAAAAATTAAATTTTCCATTTCTAATGAAAATTCTATAGAAAATTAGAAATGAAATTTTTCAGATTCGTCAGTTTACTTTTACAACGAAGATATGTACATATATTAATTCAGAACTACTGTTAAATAGAAGTTTAAAAAGTATTCGTTATCGGCTCTCTGCTTTTGGTACTGTTTCATTTTTCATTTCTTCAACGTATTGCAGTTTAGCGTCTACATTTACATTTAGTCAGTGAATGCTAATGGAATTACTTGTGCTACATAAACAATTAGAATTACTAGTGCTACACAAATATATATGTGAATCTAATTACCTTTAATATTTGTAATTAGACGTGCATGACTGGATTCGGCTTCATTTGGATTCATTCCATCATTTTCATTGCCTCTTTTTAAAAGTAATAAGACTTTGAAATTTTAATTTTTCAAGACAATCAAAAAAATTTACTTTTGACTTGACTTATAATTTTGAGTTTATTCAAAAATTCGATCGAACTGTTGAGCAGTGGTTCCCTTTCCATATAAAAGGGTGATAAAAATATTTCCAATAGATATATTGACCTAAAATTATGTGTACGTGCGTTATTAAATGTACTGTGAAAATGGACGTAGTCGGACCGAAAGTACGCCCACCTCATATACTAAGTGAAAGGTTTTTATTATTTTCTCCATTATTATTATCAAATTTGCGGAAATTTTGGTTGTAGTATTTCTTAATAATATTCGTAAGATGTACAAAACTACGCCACCTCCCATAAAAAGTGATGAACAAAATACTTGAAAATAGGTACAACTTGAAAATAGGTACAAAACTACGCCTACCTCCCATAAAAAGTGATGAACTAAATACTTGAAAATAAGTTCTAATAAAAAAATATGGGAAAATATACATATATACACGAATATACGAACGCTGAATGCGTTAACAAATTCTTTTCTTACTGTTCTGCAGAATTTTAATTTTGAAGTCGTGGCAGAGCAATAACAATTGATGAAGTGGGGTATATTTCGGTGGCCTGCTAGGGGTTGTGCTTGTGTTTGAATCGATGAGCCACACATGGATTAGAAGAAGATAGAGATTGCGGAGTTTGTGTTTTTGTGGCGCTACGTATAAAGTACGGTTTTTTCCATTTCCTGATTACTATTTAAAAGAAATTCTACGTTTTTACTTACGATACTATCGAAACAGGGTCTTTTTTCATTCAATTGGATAGGAAAAATTGAATTTTTCAGATTATTTTCATATATTTTTATAAAGGTTTAATCACGGGATCCCGAGATTCAAACGAGGTTGAAAACGTTCGAAGTCTGGGATCCCGGGACTGACTTCCCTAATATTTACATATGAGCTGAATAGCTGTTAGAAAACGCTGCAAAAGAGCTGCTGTGTATGTGTGTGCGGGTGTGTTTGTGTATGTGTTTGTTTGTTTGTTTAAATATAGGTATTGGTTATGTTGATGCAGGCTAGGTGGGGAAAAAGGGTAGCGGAAACAGTGTTGATGTTGTTTCCTTATCGGAACTAGCTTATTTCGTTCAATGAACTGTAAAATATTGTTTACCTCAGTGTTTCCTTCTTAGTGCACCAACCTCCAACAGTGCCATCCCGTTAAGATCCTGCTTTTTAATACAATTCAGTGGCGTACCTAACACACAATTATGTGGGGTTTTAAAATAAAGTTTTTATTATGGCAGTTCTCCTCAAATATTTTCGTTTTGTATATTATAAAGCTGGATAGAATTGTTAAAATACCCACACTTTATTCCTTAGCTAATTTGTTTAAAATTTAACGCTGTCTCTGCCTTTTTGCTTTCTTATATTTTGCTCAAATTGTTTACAATTTTATATGTCTATGTTTTTGCTTTTTTTTTTTTTGTTTTTGCCAAATAACATTTATTATATTTGTATATTCTTTGAACTTGCAAGAGATATTCTTTGAACTCGCTCGCACTCAATTCTGGTAACTTAAAATTTACTTAATATAAGATAAACAGCCACATTATGGGAAAACTGTATCTATATAATTGAGTAAGATTAAAAAAAGGATATTTAAGACTGCTTTACATTGTGCTTCTGTGTATTACGACATGTCTACATTTTCATGTGTGATAAGATGTAAGATAGTGTTAACTAGTGTAAAAACAAAGTGCGTTGAAATATGTTTTGATTTTTTCAGCATGTCGTAATACAATTTATTTTTAGGTTTGTTTCTTATATTATCACATATTCTATTAATCACACCAGAAGCGAATTTATGTAACTGTTAATTAGGTTTTTTATCGAACTAGTAACCGAATTTACATTATTGCACAAACATCACCTCTATCAAGATCTTGATAATCTTTCCAAACTTATATATAAGTAAATTCTAAAATATGTATTTTCCAGATCTTTTATTTGCTTTCCTTATGTGACTTAACTCCCACCCCCCTCCTCCCAAATTTTTCCTAACATTCCCATTGTCAAAATACAGCAAACATTACAAATAACCGTTTCTTCGTATCTTCAATATAAGCTATTAAAACCATATCTGCAACAGTTATGCATAATATAAAAAACAGGCTAAAAATTAAAAATATTATCCCTTAACCCTCATTCGCATTCATGGCGCATTAAAATTTCAAACTGAGAGTGACATTAAACATGACAGTTGCTACGATGTCCCAAAATATTCACACACTCACACACATACTTTGATAAGTACATGCATTTAATAGTAAATTTGTTTAATATGTATTAACTTACCTTCATCAAACCTTAGCTGTCCAAATATATACTTATATTAAATAAAAGTTTCAGGTAAAAACATTAAAAAAGTAGATAAAAAAAAATAAGAAAAGTGACAGCTATGACATAAAAAACAATTTGCTAAACTTGGGTAGCATAAAACAGTATGTTTCTGTGTGATACACTTTATCATGACATTCAAAGATAGAACTATGGGCTAATCGTACGTTAATCTGTGCGCAGAAAAACAAAATATGTATATGACGCGTAGGAAGAGGTAGTTGGCTTGTTTTTGGGCATCGACTGCTTATTAGCCATGTTCTTTATTTAATAATTTTTTTAGGATTACTTCTGCTGCTCTTGATTTTTATATTTTTTTTTTATTTTTTTTTTTTTTTTCATTTTTCTTACTTTGACATATTTTTAAACTCATATTTCATTTCCTCCAACTCCAGAACAAAGTAAAGTTGCACAAGTATATCCTTCGACACGACCATCCTGACGATTACACGGCCTTGTTTTCTTCGCATATCTCGACCATATCTGACTATAGAAGTCAACTAAAACATAAAATTACTATAAGTTTTTTGCCAGAAAATTACAAAAAACATTTGACAAAATTACATTAAACTTCGAAGATTTGTCATGAAATTTTTTTTCATATATTTTTTTTTTTATACAGCGCTATGCAAACCACACACTCATCACAGTAAACTAGAGCTACTAGCTTTATTTTAAGTTAACGCAAATTTTAATTTAAAATCATAAGCTATGTTTATTACAATATTTAATGTACCATTTTTTTTAACAATACATAGAGTACATTTCTCAAAGGTTTATTTTTCATACATTAAACCAATTTTAATTAAAAGTATTATCATTTTTCATGCCAACTACAGAAATCTTCAGTTATTTCACTTGTTGACATTTTTTGTAATCTGTCATGAGAATATTTTTACGTTCTATTACCATCGATCGCCTTGAGTACATACCTATCACCTTCCAAAAATTCAACAACTCTAAAGGGTCCCTTATATTTGGCATCTAGCTTGGTCTGATTCTGTTCCTCATTTTGTAAGAGAACGTTATCACCAACAACGATCCTCTGAACTTAAGCTTTCTTCTTATCAAAACGAATTTTGTCGTAACATGAATTTTTTCGATATTGGCAACAGCTTGTTCACGAATCTCATTTATACCACGGGATCATCATTTAAAAATAATAGTTCTAAATAGTTCTAAAATAAATAGTTCTACCTTTTCAATGTGTAGCTCAAGTGGACTAAACTTTGTCACCCTATTATTGGTATAATTAAGAGCTAACTGCACGTCTGGAAGAGCATTCTGCCACGATCATTCTTTATTGATTTCTACAGCTGTAAAAATATTTTTGAGAGTGCTCATAACACGTTCCACTTGCCCGTTAGCGCGAGAGCTACTGGTGGCAATCAGATGCAAATCAATAAAATGAGACTTACAAAATGGTTTAAAATCAGCACTTGCAAAGCAACGACCTTGATAAGCAATTATGTGTCTAGGAGCATCAAATAAGGAAATGCTACTTCTTTAAGTTTTAACCCTACGGTCCTGGACGAACGAGAGTCCATAACCAGGGTACCTGGGTACCCTAGTGAAGTTTTTTCGTTTATATTCAAATAAAATAATATATATATATATATATTTATATATGCACAGATTATTAGAAACGCTTAATTTTTACATCTCAACTGTACAAATTTCATGTTTGTAAGATAAAATTGGTTTCTATAGGTATTTTCTACCTAAAAGGCACACACAAATACACAGAAACTGGTTTTATGTTTCTGTTTGTGTTTTTAGGTAGCAAATGTTGTGTTTGTATTTTTTGTGTTTTTTTGTTTGTGTTTTTAGGTAGCAAATGTTCAGCTACGGTAGAAAAAGAATACATTTCAATGATTTCGTCAGTATAAGTTGAACAGTTGAACAATGAAGTTGAAGAAAAATGAACCGCAAAATAGAATATTTAACTGAAAGACAATATATGCGTTTGAGTGAAGAAGCCAGAAGCAGATATATTGAGTCTGTACTTGATAATATGACTGTGGATGATGACGCTTTAGAGCCAATTGAGGAAGAAGGAGAGGTATTTACGGGAGAAGTGCAAGACTCAGAAAGTGAAGACAATGACAACGAAATTCCAGCCGCTATTGACACGCCAATGCAAATTGAGCAAGATGTATTTGAAGATGACAGTGACAGCGAAACTGATATGGTTGAAGAAAATGCACCAACATCAAGCACAACAGAAAATATGATTGCACGTGATGGTACTCAATGGCAACCAACACCACCTGTTTGTCAACAAATAAGGAGTCACAACATCGTAAGAACTTGCAGTGGTCCATTACGAATGACGTAAAGTATGACTGGTATGCAATGCTTCAAGAGTTATTTGGTATGCTTCAATGCTTCAAGAATAATAGAAATGGTCGATATAATCGTGCGTCATACCAACAAAAAAGCCAATTCAACTCATGATGCCTACAATGCAGCAAACCCAACAAAGCGTCAATTGAAGTGGAAGGATACGACAGTGGCAGAAATATACGCATTCATTGGAATGCTGATAATGGCAGGCGCAAATCATTCCAATGATGAAAATGCAAGGGACTTATGGACGCAATTGTCTCATCCTCTATTTCGTACAACAATGGGATTAAACCGCTTCTGGGATCTTATTTGTTTTATACGTTTTGATGACGCGAGAACAAGAAACGAGAGGCAGCGCACAGACAAAGCTGCTCCAATACGGTATATTTGGATAATGTTGAACGCCAATCTCGCAAAATATTATATGCCTACAGAAAATATAACAATCGACGAACAGTTGTATTCGTACCGCGGCAGAACAAGATTTACCCAGTATATTCAATCGAAGCCTGCGAAATACGGGATCAAGGTATGGTGGATATGCGATGCTAAAAATTCATATCCTCTTCATGGCCAAATATATACTGGCAAACAAGACAGTGGTCGCGAAATAGGTGTAGGCGAAAGAGTAGTCAGAGATTTGGTTGGGCCATACCACAATAGCGGACGTAATATCACCATGGATAATTTTTTTACGACGCTGCCACTGGCAAAGCAGCTGATATCCGTCAAACTTATCATTGTTGGAACACTGCGTCGAAACAAAGCCTATATACCAACAGAAATCAAAGACGATAAGAGTTGGACCGTTGGGACAAGCAAATTTGGTTTCCACGAGAAGGTGACTATGGTTTTATACAAACAGAGGAAAACAAATTCCGTAATATTGTTGTCGATGATGATGCAACTGTAGAAGAAAACTGCAAACCAGAAATCATCAAATTTTTTAACAAAACGAAAGGTGGCGTGGATGTTATGGACCAGACGCTTCTGGAGTATACCACACAGAGATACACAAAAAGGTGGCCTTTGTCGTTTTTGTACAATATGCTCGATGTTAGTGCTTTCGCGGCATACACTATATTTTATGATAATAACAGAACTGTTCCATATCAAAAAACACGGAGAAAACGCTTTTTGCGTAAACTTGCTGGAGATTTGTGTGAGCCAATAATAGAAGAAAGAGTAGCTAATCGCCAAGTAACGCGCCATTTTTCCACCAAATCAGCAATTGAGAGCTTTTTGAGAAGACCAGTGGAGACGGTAACCTATACCGAGCAACCATCTACTCTACGGCTGCTTCTACTGATGGCAGGAAGCCAATAACAGGATGCTGCTATTTGTGCGCTTCTTTGCCAGACAACAGGAGAAGAAAGACGAGAAAAGTCTGCAACGTTTGCAAGAAACCTATTTGCGATCAACATACTCAAACAATATCAAAATGTTTTCCATGTTTCAACAATGACTCAACATAAGACATCAAATATTAGAAATAAGTTAAAATGAATAAAATATAAATAATTTAACTAAAAAACAATTACAGTTAATTTTTTACACATCAATAACCATTTTGAAACAAAATAAAAATAAAACAAACGTTTTTTTCTTTGAAATATTAGGTAATTTGCACTAAGGTACCTCAGTACCCTGGTCATGGACCCCTGTATGCAAAAACATTAAACTTATTTTTTTTTTATTTATTTACTTGATTGCTAAACCTTAACAGGTTTTATAGCAAATTTAAAATTATAAAATAAGATATTTAATACAATTCAAAAATATAAAGTATGATTTTGAATGAAATAATGTATTATTAACAAACTAAAAAGTTTTAGTAAATTGCTTAAAGTATATAATTTTATTAAAGTATAAAAAATAATAGAAAAAAAGTTAAGTCAAAATCGATAAAATCAGACAGCATAGCAGGGTTGCGTTATTTAGTTAATATATTTAACCAAATTAAATAAACTTTTTTCTAGTCTCTAAGTTTAGCCGAAATCTCTGATGATCCGGAGTTTCATGTTGATATCTTCAATTATAAAGGAACAGCAGTACTTTAAAGTTCAAAAAAGTACCCGGGTACCCGGTTATGGCCTCTAATAATTTGGGATAACTACCTTGTCGTGGTGTAGGGGCTTAAATTGCAGCACAGCGGGCTATGACGAAGGCTCCAGGGAGCCTTGGTCCCTGATAGGGTCACCCATGTCGTACAAGCTGTTGTGAGGCAATGAACTAACACTTATCCCACCCTTAACTCCGGAGTCGAGGGATGGCGCCCACCGAGTTTAAAGTTTGCAGCCAAGAAATGTTGCGTGAAGTAACTAATTTTTAAGAGAATTTATTTCCTAATCAATACAATAATTTTATTTAAACTTTGCAATTTATTTTATTCATTTATTTATTAAATAAGGAAAAGAAAAACTTTAAAATTATTAGTTTTCACGTGAAGCGCTCGCGAGTCTCAAAGTTAATAAACTGACAATAAAGTTAACTGCGCTTGAACGTACAAATATAACGGATTTAAGTATAAAGGAAAATGTGCAATATCTGCATTATTAGAGAAGAAAATAAACAAATATAAATATAAAGAGTCTCAAAGTTAATAAACTGACAATAAAGTTAACTGCGCTTGAACGTACAAATATAACGGATTTAAGTATAAAGGAAAATGTGCAATATCTGCATTATTAGAGAAGAAAATAAACAAATATAAATAATCGATAAAAGCAGCAGCATAACCAATTGTAGTTGGCGACAACAGTTCTCCCCCCGGTAAGCGCCTTTGGAAAGCTTCCTTCAATTAATTCCGACATCCAAGACTGGTAGTTTTACGGCAGGGCGTTCAAATACTCCAGCTGCTGTCTTTACCTTTGCACGTCGGACTTGACCGTCAGCTGCCATTGTTGTTTCTAATACTTTGCCCTTAAGCCATACGTTACGATTTTGATTTTCATCGACAATTAAGACGATGGCACCCACAGAAATTGGCTTAACCTTTTGACACCATTTTCCTCGTCGAGTAAGTGTTGGTATCATCTCCCGTAGCCATCGTTTCCAGAATAGATTAGCAAAATGCTGACTTTGGCGTAGATTCATTCTAAAGTCAAAGTTTTCAGGGTTGCAGAAGGGCTTAGCCCCTGAAGAGCTACCAAGAAGCAAAGTATTTGGTGTGATGGCTTCATCATCTTCATGCTCCAGTGATACGAAAGTCAACGGCCTGGAATTAACTGTCATCTCAACTTCCATCAGGGCGGTACGTAGGCTTTCATCAGTAAACCGTTGCGACGGAGAGATTTTGTACAGAACAGTCTTAATTGACCGTACTAGTCTCTCCCAAGCACCTCCCATATGAGGAGCTGCGGGCGGATTAAATCGCCACGTGATGCCTTTGAACGTGCATTCTCTGTGCACTTTCGAAAAATCAATGCGGTTAAGCTCTTCGCGCAGCAACTTATTTGCACCTCGAAAGTTTGTTGCGTTGTCGCTATAAATTTCAATCGGCAGTCCACGACGAGCTATAAAATTCCGCAGGCACATCAAAAACGAGTCTGTGCTGAGACTATGTGCTATTTCTATATGAACCGCCCTAATGGTGAGGCAGGTCACTAGTACACCCCATCTCTTCTGTGTCTTTCTAGACTCGGTGACTAGCATTGGTCCGAAGTAATCGATGCCGACGAAACTGAATGGACGGCAAAATGCTGCCAAACGGGCACGAGGCAGCGGCGCCATTAAAGGTGGTTGCGGTGCGGCTTCGTTATTTTTGCAAACTTGACATCGGCGGCGTATAGCTTTAAATAGAGAACGCAATTTAGTAATATAAAAGAGTTGTCTTACCTCGTTAATTGCGGTCTCGTGGTTTATATGATGGTATGCAGTGTGAAAATGAGCCACAATTAGCGAAGCGGCGTAATGATCAGCTGGCAATACGATGAGATCAGGTTGATGTTTGTATAATAAATATGACGTTCGTGTTTTCAAGCGTATTAAACCGTTGGCGTCCAAATATACACTCAAGTTTTTTAGCAGGCTGCATTTGCGTATTGCCTTGTCAGATTTAAGCGTAGCGATTTCATCTACGTATGCATCCATTTGAATTTGTTTGCAAATAGCAATTTTTGCTTTTTCCATGTGTTTTGTTGTTATATGTTGCGGCAAAGGTTGGCCCTTAGATTTGGCATAGCACTTTTCAACGTATAAAACCCAATAGCTGACGTACTTTTGCAATTTTGACCATTGAGAAAAATATTCGAAGTTTAGCTTGGCAATAGGGTCGCTATGAATATACAAAAGATGTGCTCTCCATTCGGTTTTGTCGTTACAACCTGTTGTATTATCACATGGCCATTCACTTTCGGCGTTTATTAAGAATTCGGGACCGGTGAACCACTCATCAAACGACTCGACGTTGATTTTTGTTGCAACATCGGCGACATTTAGTTTGCTTGGTACATATCGCCACTCGGAAATATTTGTCAGCTGCTGAACTTCAGCCACGCGAAACATAACATATTGCTTAAACTGACGAGAGTCGTTGTGAAGCCAATTTAGCACCGTTTTAGAATCGGTCCATAAAACTTTCTTTTCAAGCGCTATGTTATGACCATCGATGATTGTTTTTGTAAGCCTGGAGCCGATAACAGCTGCTTGTAATTCCATGCGGGGAATCGATAGCGGTTGTAATGGAGCTACCTTTGACTTGGCTGCGACTATTTGCATTTTTACGTTGACACCATCATCGATTCGAAAATAGCTCACTGCAGCATACGCCGACTCGCTCGCATCCACAAATGTGTGAAGTTGCACTTTGCAATCATCTATGTTTGCGCCGAAGAAGTAAAATCGTGGCACCGACACGCCTGCGATCGCTGTCAAATGTGCTAACCATATTCGCCAATTCTCGAACAACTGTTTAGAAATCGGTTGATCCCATTCAATGCCTGACCTCCATACATCTTGCAAGATAATTTTCAAATATGATAATAAGCACGCTACCAAGCCAAGAGGATCATAGACCGACATGAGTACCTGCAAAAGTTCTCTTTTTGTTGGTACGATATTTTCATCGAAGACGTCGCGTCGAGCTCGAACAAATTTTGGTGAATACTTGAATGTATCTTCTTTTGGGTCCCAGTATAAGCCTAGAACCTTTGCATAGTGGGAGGTATTGTCATTTTTGGTGAATGATTTATTTTTTTTTGGACTTGAGTCTTCGAGTGCTGCAAGTACTGCCTTTGAATTAGATATCCAGTTACGTATGTGGAATCCTCCTTGAGCGTGAATGCTGTGTACTTCTTTTGCGAGTCGAATAGCTTCGGTGACCGTCTGCATGGAGTCTATGTAGTCATCGACGTAGTGGTGTTGTGTTATAGCGTTGATCGCTTGTGGGTACTCTTTTTCAAAGCGCTGCGCGTTTTTATCTCGAATAAAGTGAGCCGTGCATGGCGAGCATGAGGCACCGAATGTGAGAACATTTAATTTATAAACTACCACTGCTTGCTTGTTCGTATCCCACCAAAGAAATCTTTGAGCGTGGGTATCCTCTTCTTTGACGCCGATGCGATGAAACATTTCCGCAATATCTCCTGATACAGCAATAGCATTTGATCTGAATTTAAATAAAATATGCAATAGCGGCCGGAGTAGATCAGGCCCTTTCATCAAAAAATCGTTCAAAGCGTATCCCGAAGTCTTTGCCGCTGCATCCCACACGAGACGTTTTTTCTCTGGCTTGTGAGGATTATGAACCATAAAGATCGGCAAGTACCATATTTTTGGTCCAACCTGATGTAAAGATTGTTGTGGCAACTCGGAGGCGTAACCCTTTTGTAGTAAATTGTCGATTTGGATCTGCAGGCTAGCGGCGAGCTGAGAATCTTTTTGCATTTTGTTTTTCATATTAGACATTCTTTTAAACGCAGTTGGCAGGCTGTTGGGCATATCTTTCGCTTCGTTTTTCCACAAAAGACCAACAGTGAAACGATTGTCTTTATACACACATGTTTCTTCTAATATTTGAAGCGCGTGCTGCTCCTGCTTTGACATAACAGTTTCTTTAGGTGTGAAGCCCCCATAACAGTCGTCAGCGAAATAGTTCTTAACAATTTCATGTAGATCTTTATCGCCGCCACAATCGCATTTATGCAAAAATAGACTTCCACCAGCAGTCGTAGAGGCCCCGCCGCCAAGTAATGCCCAACCCAAACGGGTCTTTGTTGCAATGGGTTGATGCCAGCTGCCTTCTCTAACCTGCCTTTTGCATTATTAATTCCAATTATGATTTTTGGAACGGCACTTACGAAGGACTGCAACGGAATTTCTTTTAAATAAGAATATTTTGATTTTACTTTGCTTACGAGCATTGTCTCTGGTGACAAATTTAGATTTCGTACGGTATGTACGCTCGTAAGTGGGTAAACAGCTGCGTGAGTTGTTGTTGCCGATATTTTAAGATCCATTTTTCGTGATTTTTCTTCGGTGCGTGTGACGTTCCCAGTCCATTTAATACAAAGAGGTTCTAAAACGCCTTCTTCCTCGAGCTCGTTGGCCAGATTTTCGTCCACCAGTGTTAGCGTCGAACCGTCATCCATTAATGCGTAAGTATTAATTCTTTTTAATTTTCCATGCAACGTTACCGGCAGAATCCGAAAATATGTGTCGTCATTTCGTAAAGAACTGTGGTTATTTAAAATTGTTGTAGACACAGCTGTGTTTGACGTTTGCCCTTCTTCATCTTCTTTATGCAGTAATTCGTGATGTTTTTTCGTGCAATGGTTTTTACCACACATTTTGTTTAGCCAACATCGACGAGTATGTTTCTTTAAGCAAATACGACACAGCTCATTTGATTTAACTAAGTTCCATTTTTCTGCGAGCGGTAAACTTTGAAAATCTTTGCACTCGTACAATTTATGTGTCGATCCACATACTATGCATTCGGCTGCTGTCTTATTGTACGCTGACTCGTCTGTCGTTGATGCGTTTGTATATACGTAGACAGATTTGTTGTTATTGCGTGCTGTCTTTCGTTCTTCTGTCGACGTAAACGTTGGAGTTATTGTACACGCTGCTTCTGCGATGCTGTGTAGCCAGTCCGAAAATTGCTGGAGATTTGGAGTATCTATATTTCTCGAATGCATTGCCCAATTTAATGTCATATCAGGACTTAGTTTATCGAGGATTTCCCGTAAGAGTGTTGGATTATTTAGGTAGTAGTCTAAGTCGCTAGCTCTTATAGTGGCACAGATATTTTTGACTGCGAACGAAAGTTCAATTAACGGCTCAAATTTTCCTTTTGGTGCCGGCAATTTGCGAACTTTCTCGATGAGTGTGTTTAAAATATGCTCCGGCCGGCCAAAGTACATTTTAAGTGTGTTAATTACATCCGGAACCATGCTGGGAAGCATTAAACAGTCACGTACTGCTTCTCTAGCCTTGCCTTGTAAACATTTTTGTAGCCGAATTAAGTTTTCATCGTTGGAGAAGCCTGCTACAGCTGTGCTGTGTAGAAAAGCGCTGTAAAAAATTGGCCAGTCCTGGGGATCGCCGTTAAAAATTGGCAAATCTCTCGGTGTCGAGCTTCTTGCTGTCATTTGTGTTGTTGTGAAGTTAGGGACGACTTCGGCATGTTCATCGCCGTGATGTGTTCGATCAATGTGACGTGCACCTCCTACTGGAGTACTTTGTTCGCTTGGTTGAAAACGAGGTCGGTTCGGTAGGGGTGGATTATCTGACGATGAGTTGATCCCAATTTGAGTTTGAACGTTGTTTTGTTGATTTGCATCTGGTGGCACTTCTTGACGATTTATTGTCGATGGAAGATTTTCCAATTGGTGTAAATTGTGATTTCTTGATTCGTTATTTTCCGGTCCTACATTATTACCCAAGCATGCTCCACGAAGAATTTCATATCTGCGCTGTAAAAACTCTAATTCGAGTCGCTTTTCCTCATCAAGCATTTGTAGACGTAGTTGTTGGTCTGATGAATGCTTATTATTTGCGCTGTTGCTTTCATTAGCGGAGAGCTGCGGTATTGGCCTGCTATCTCCAGCAGCATTACTTTTTGGACCCTCAGCAGCTCGACCATAGTTGTAAGACAACGCACCACTTGACAGCAAATTACACATATTTTAATTGTTATTTCTGTTAACGAAATTTTCGCGGCGCGAAATAAATAATAATTTTAAAGAAATGTTGCGTGAAGTAACTAATTTTTAAGAGAATTTATTTCCTAATCAAAACAATAATTTTATTTAAACTTTGCAATTTATTTTATTCATTTATTTATTAAATAAGGAAAAGAAAAACTTTAAAATTATTAGTTTTCACGTGAAGCGCTCGCGAGTCTCAAAGTTAATAAACTGACAATAAAGTTAACTGCGCTTGAACGTACAAATATAACGGATTTAAGTATAAAGGAAAATGTGCAATATCTGCATTATTAGAGAAGAAAATAAACAAATATAAATATAAAGAGTCTCAAAGTTAATAAACTGACAATAAAGTTAACTGCGCTTGAACGTACAAATATAACGGATTTAAGTATAAAGGAAAATGTGCAATATCTGCATTATTAGAGAAGAAAATAAACAAATATAAATAATCGATAAAAGCAGCAGCATAACCAATTGTAGTTGGCGACAACAGTTCTCCCCCCGGTAAGCGCCTTTGGAAAGCTTCCTTCAATTAATTCCGACATCCAAGACTGGTAGTTTTACGGCAGGGCGTTCAAATACTCCAGCTGCTGTCTTTACCTTTGCACGTCGGACTTGACCGTCAGCTGCCATTGTTGTTTCTAATACTTTGCCCTTAAGCCATACGTTACGATTTTGATTTTCATCGACAATTAAGACGATGGCACCCACAGAAATTGGCTTAACCTTTTGACACCATTTTCCTCGTCGAGTAAGTGTTGGTATCATCTCCCGTAGCCATCGTTTCCAGAATAGATTAGCAAAATGCTGACTTTGGCGTAGATTCATTCTAAAGTCAAAGTTTTCAGGGTTGCAGAAGGGCTTAGCCCCTGAAGAGCTACCAAGAAGCAAAGTATTTGGTGTGATGGCTTCATCATCTTCATGCTCCAGTGATACGAAAGTCAACGGCCTGGAATTAACTGTCATCTCAACTTCCATCAGGGCGGTACGTAGGCTTTCATCAGTAAACCGTTGCGACGGAGAGATTTTGTACAGAACAGTCTTAATTGACCGTACTAGTCTCTCCCAAGCACCTCCCATATGAGGAGCTGCGGGCGGATTAAATCGCCACGTGATGCCTTTGAACGTGCATTCTCTGTGCACTTTCGAAAAATCAATGCGGTTAAGCTCTTCGCGCAGCAACTTATTTGCACCTCGAAAGTTTGTTGCGTTGTCGCTATAAATTTCAATCGGCAGTCCACGACGAGCTATAAAATTCCGCAGGCACATCAAAAACGAGTCTGTGCTGAGACTATGTGCTATTTCTATATGAACCGCCCTAATGGTGAGGCAGGTCACTAGTACACCCCATCTCTTCTGTGTCTTTCTAGACTCGGTGACTAGCATTGGTCCGAAGTAATCGATGCCGACGAAACTGAATGGACGGCAAAATGCTGCCAAACGGGCACGAGGCAGCGGCGCCATTAAAGGTGGTTGCGGTGCGGCTTCGTTATTTTTGCAAACTTGACATCGGCGGCGTATAGCTTTAAATAGAGAACGCAATTTAGTAATATAAAAGAGTTGTCTTACCTCGTTAATTGCGGTCTCGTGGTTTATATGATGGTATGCAGTGTGAAAATGAGCCACAATTAGCGAAGCGGCGTAATGATCAGCTGGCAATACGATGAGATCAGGTTGATGTTTGTATAATAAATATGACGTTCGTGTTTTCAAGCGTATTAAACCGTTGGCGTCCAAATATACACTCAAGTTTTTTAGCAGGCTGCATTTGCGTATTGCCTTGTCAGATTTAAGCGTAGCGATTTCATCTACGTATGCATCCATTTGAATTTGTTTGCAAATAGCAATTTTTGCTTTTTCCATGTGTTTTGTTGTTATATGTTGCGGCAAAGGTTGGCCCTTAGATTTGGCATAGCACTTTTCAACGTATAAAACCCAATAGCTGACGTACTTTTGCAATTTTGACCATTGAGAAAAATATTCGAAGTTTAGCTTGGCAATAGGGTCGCTATGAATATACAAAAGATGTGCTCTCCATTCGGTTTTGTCGTTACAACCTGTTGTATTATCACATGGCCATTCACTTTCGGCGTTTATTAAGAATTCGGGACCGGTGAACCACTCATCAAACGACTCGACGTTGATTTTTGTTGCAACATCGGCGACATTTAGTTTGCTTGGTACATATCGCCACTCGGAAATATTTGTCAGCTGCTGAACTTCAGCCACGCGAAACATAACATATTGCTTAAACTGACGAGAGTCGTTGTGAAGCCAATTTAGCACCGTTTTAGAATCGGTCCATAAAACTTTCTTTTCAAGCGCTATGTTATGACCATCGATGATTGTTTTTGTAAGCCTGGAGCCGATAACAGCTGCTTGTAATTCCATGCGGGGAATCGATAGCGGTTGTAATGGAGCTACCTTTGACTTGGCTGCGACTATTTGCATTTTTACGTTGACACCATCATCGATTCGAAAATAGCTCACTGCAGCATACGCCGACTCGCTCGCATCCACAAATGTGTGAAGTTGCACTTTGCAATCATCTATGTTTGCGCCGAAGAAGTAAAATCGTGGCACCGACACGCCTGCGATCGCTGTCAAATGTGCTAACCATATTCGCCAATTCTCGAACAACTGTTTAGAAATCGGTTGATCCCATTCAATGCCTGACCTCCATACATCTTGCAAGATAATTTTCAAATATGATAATAAGCACGCTACCAAGCCAAGAGGATCATAGACCGACATGAGTACCTGCAAAAGTTCTCTTTTTGTTGGTACGATATTTTCATCGAAGACGTCGCGTCGAGCTCGAACAAATTTTGGTGAATACTTGAATGTATCTTCTTTTGGGTCCCAGTATAAGCCTAGAACCTTTGCATAGTGGGAGGTATTGTCATTTTTGGTGAATGATTTATTTTTTTTTGGACTTGAGTCTTCGAGTGCTGCAAGTACTGCCTTTGAATTAGATATCCAGTTACGTATGTGGAATCCTCCTTGAGCGTGAATGCTGTGTACTTCTTTTGCGAGTCGAATAGCTTCGGTGACCGTCTGCATGGAGTCTATGTAGTCATCGACGTAGTGGTGTTGTGTTATAGCGTTGATCGCTTGTGGGTACTCTTTTTCAAAGCGCTGCGCGTTTTTATCTCGAATAAAGTGAGCCGTGCATGGCGAGCATGAGGCACCGAATGTGAGAACATTTAATTTATAAACTACCACTGCTTGCTTGTTCGTATCCCACCAAAGAAATCTTTGAGCGTGGGTATCCTCTTCTTTGACGCCGATGCGATGAAACATTTCCGCAATATCTCCTGATACAGCAATAGCATTTGATCTGAATTTAAATAAAATATGCAATAGCGGCCGGAGTAGATCAGGCCCTTTCATCAAAAAATCGTTCAAAGCGTATCCCGAAGTCTTTGCCGCTGCATCCCACACGAGACGTTTTTTCTCTGGCTTGTGAGGATTATGAACCATAAAGATCGGCAAGTACCATATTTTTGGTCCAACCTGATGTAAAGATTGTTGTGGCAACTCGGAGGCGTAACCCTTTTGTAGTAAATTGTCGATTTGGATCTGCAGGCTAGCGGCGAGCTGAGAATCTTTTTGCATTTTGTTTTTCATATTAGACATTCTTTTAAACGCAGTTGGCAGGCTGTTGGGCATATCTTTCGCTTCGTTTTTCCACAAAAGACCAACAGTGAAACGATTGTCTTTATACACACATGTTTCTTCTAATATTTGAAGCGCGTGCTGCTCCTGCTTTGACATAACAGTTTCTTTAGGTGTGAAGCCCCCATAACAGTCGTCAGCGAAATAGTTCTTAACAATTTCATGTAGATCTTTATCGCCGCCACAATCGCATTTATGCAAAAATAGACTTCCACCAGCAGTCGTAGAGGCCCCGCCGCCAAGTAATGCCCAACCCAAACGGGTCTTTGTTGCAATGGGTTGATGCCAGCTGCCTTCTCTAACCTGCCTTTTGCATTATTAATTCCAATTATGATTTTTGGAACGGCACTTACGAAGGACTGCAACGGAATTTCTTTTAAATAAGAATATTTTGATTTTACTTTGCTTACGAGCATTGTCTCTGGTGACAAATTTAGATTTCGTACGGTATGTACGCTCGTAAGTGGGTAAACAGCTGCGTGAGTTGTTGTTGCCGATATTTTAAGATCCATTTTTCGTGATTTTTCTTCGGTGCGTGTGACGTTCCCAGTCCATTTAATACAAAGAGGTTCTAAAACGCCTTCTTCCTCGAGCTCGTTGGCCAGATTTTCGTCCACCAGTGTTAGCGTCGAACCGTCATCCATTAATGCGTAAGTATTAATTCTTTTTAATTTTCCATGCAACGTTACCGGCAGAATCCGAAAATATGTGTCGTCATTTCGTAAAGAACTGTGGTTATTTAAAATTGTTGTAGACACAGCTGTGTTTGACGTTTGCCCTTCTTCATCTTCTTTATGCAGTAATTCGTGATGTTTTTTCGTGCAATGGTTTTTACCACACATTTTGTTTAGCCAACATCGACGAGTATGTTTCTTTAAGCAAATACGACACAGCTCATTTGATTTAACTAAGTTCCATTTTTCTGCGAGCGGTAAACTTTGAAAATCTTTGCACTCGTACAATTTATGTGTCGATCCACATACTATGCATTCGGCTGCTGTCTTATTGTACGCTGACTCGTCTGTCGTTGATGCGTTTGTATATACGTAGACAGATTTGTTGTTATTGCGTGCTGTCTTTCGTTCTTCTGTCGACGTAAACGTTGGAGTTATTGTACACGCTGCTTCTGCGATGCTGTGTAGCCAGTCCGAAAATTGCTGGAGATTTGGAGTATCTATATTTCTCGAATGCATTGCCCAATTTAATGTCATATCAGGACTTAGTTTATCGAGGATTTCCCGTAAGAGTGTTGGATTATTTAGGTAGTAGTCTAAGTCGCTAGCTCTTATAGTGGCACAGATATTTTTGACTGCGAACGAAAGTTCAATTAACGGCTCAAATTTTCCTTTTGGTGCCGGCAATTTGCGAACTTTCTCGATGAGTGTGTTTAAAATATGCTCCGGCCGGCCAAAGTACATTTTAAGTGTGTTAATTACATCCGGAACCATGCTGGGAAGCATTAAACAGTCACGTACTGCTTCTCTAGCCTTGCCTTGTAAACATTTTTGTAGCCAAATTAAGTTTTCATCGTTGGAGAAGCCTGCTACAGCTGTGCTGTGTAGAAAAGCGCTGTAAAAAATTGGCCAGTCCTGGGGATCGCCGTTAAAAATTGGCAAATCTCTCGGTGTCGAGCTTCTTGCTGTCATTTGTGTTGTTGTGAAGTTAGGGACGACTTCGGCATGTTCATCGCCGTGATGTGTTCGATCAATGTGACGTGCACCTCCTACTGGAGTACTTTGTTCGCTTGGTTGAAAACGAGGTCGGTTCGGTAGGGGTGGATTATCTGACGATGAGTTGATCCCAATTTGAGTTTGAACGTTGTTTTGTTGATTTGCATCTGGTGGCACTTCTTGACGATTTATTGTCGATGGAAGATTTTCCAATTGGTGTAAATTGTGATTTCTTGATTCGTTATTTTCCGGTCCTACATTATTACCCAAGCATGCTCCACGAAGAATTTCATATCTGCGCTGTAAAAACTCTAATTCGAGTCGCTTTTCCTCATCAAGCATTTGTAGACGTAGTTGTTGGTCTGATGAATGCTGATTATTTGCGCTGTTGCTTTCATTAGCGGAGAGCTGCGGTATTGGCCTGCTATCTCCAGCAGCATTACTTTTTGGACCCTCAGCAGCTCGACCATAGTTGTAAGACAACGCACCACTTGACAGCAAATTACACATATTTTAATTGTTATTTCTGTTAACGAAATTTTCGCGGCGCGAAATAAATAATAATTTTAAAGAAATGTTGCGTGAAGTAACTAATTTTTAAGAGAATTTATTTCCTAATCAAAACAATAATTTTATTTAAACTTTGCAATTTATTTTATTCATTTATTTATTAAATAAGGAAAAGAAAAACTTTAAAATTATTAGTTTTCACGTGAAGCGCTCGCGAGTCTCAAAGTTAATAAACTGACAATAAAGTTAACTGCGCTTGAACGTACAAATATAACGGATTTAAGTATAAAGGAAAATGTGCAATATCTGCATTATTAGAGAAGAAAATAAACAAATATAAATAATCGATAAAAGCAGCAGCATAACCAATTGTAGTTGGCGACAACAGGTAATGGGTGCTGTATTCTAGCGTATCCCCTCTCTGACCTCGCCGAACCAGAGAGAAACACTGGCTCTACCATGGTATTGGGGCTTGCCATGGCCGACTTTTTCTTTCCCCTTTTAACCTCATAGCCTCCCGCGCTGCTCCGGTGGCAAAGAGGGCGTAAGAACCAGGTGATGACAACTAAAAATTCAAAAACCGAAAACCAACCCGCAGTGCTTGGGGATAGCACAGAAGATGAACTGCTTGCCTCCAGTCAGGAGACAATCGTTGAAGGCACAGAGAGTACCAGCCATAGTACTCCTGGGCCTTCTAGTCAAACACAAAATACCATACCCGAGATCACCAGCCACAGTGGCTCGACAAAACCATTCACATCCTGCTCCAATGTGACCACCAGCCATAGTGGTCCGAAGAGCAGGAAATCCCACTGCGCACTACTGAAAGCGAAATATACCAAGGCTCTGTTCATTCTGGCCAAGATAGACAAAAATGCGGAGCAGGGTACGGTTCAGGAGCGCGACGTGGAAGACAAACAAAAATGCGAGGCTACGATTGATGAGTACCTGAAGTACCAGGCCACTTAGCCTGCTGACGCAGCCAATTCAAAGCGAAATCGATCGCAAGATGCGATCGACAACGTTTCGAAGAGGGCAAAGGTCAGCGGCAAGGCAACCGTGGCTGAGCAACCGACAACCAGCCTTTAGTGAGGTGGCCAGGGATCACCTACAGGTGGCGCTGATTGACGCGAACTCAAACAGCCACAAGCGGATTTCGGAAGAGTGGGGCAACATCGAAGCCAAATTGTCCGAGATGGTCATTGAGCATCTTCTCGGCAACAAGGGTGGTGCGCTTCCATCTTTCGAATCTGCGGATGTAGTGCGAGGATTCCGGGCGATCAAATGCGAGGATCAGTTCTCCAAAGAATTCTCAAGCGAGTGCGTCTCTAAGATCAGAAACGCGTGGGACGGCTTAAGCCTTAAGCTAATCCCGGCTAAGGATATTCCGAGGAGACCTCGTGCTCGCATTTGGTTGCCTAAGATAAAGCTTCAGAAAAACAAGCTCATCGAAATCCTCCAACTGCACAACCCAGACATTCCCATGATGTCATCTAGACTGTCATCTAGACTGAGGACCCCAAGCGTAACAGCATGACCTTCCTACTGCTTATCTCAGACGAGTGCCTGGGTGCTCTGGAGAAAGCGGGCAACACCCTTAGGTTTGGCATCCGTCGTGCCAAACTAAAGATTTTCAAAGACCCGTCCGCGGAAGAAGGCGTCAGCGTCGATAATATCCTCGATTCTCTTACAATCGAGGATCCGACGGTGCCTTCCACGCAGCAGCCACAACAACCACCAGCCACGCAATGCCACTATCGGTAATACAGGTTAACCTGCAGCACGCCAGATGTGCTGCTAATAATCTGGCCATCGTCATGATGGAGGATGGTATCGACGTGGGCATTATACAGGAGCCCTGGGTTAGAGACTCAGTAGTAAAAGGGTTCCAGAACAATAACTACAACATCTACTACAATAGAACAGCAGGAAAACCAAGAACTTGCATTGTAGCCAAAAAACACATACACTTATTTCTACTCCCTAACCTTAGCTCTTCAGACCTGACAGTTGTTAAACTGGAGGGCGCCAACAATCTTTTTATAGCCTCAGCCTATATGGGCCACGACAGGGAAGCTCCTCCAGATGAGGTGAAGCGACTAGACTACGGCAATGCTGGACAACACCACCACAATTTTGGGCTGCGATGCCAATGCGAGACACACACTATGGGGCAGCTCTGAGATAAACACTAGAGGTGAGTTTTTATTCGACTTCATAATTAACCCTCATTTAAACATATGCAATAAAGGAAATACACCTGGTTTCACCTTTCCAAGTACTGACAACTTCACAGGCTGGAGTGAAGTCTTGGATATTACCCTTCTATCCGAAAACGAGTCTCTAAAAGTAGTCAATTGGAGAGTTTCGAGCAAAAGTTCCTTCTCGGATCACAGCTTGATCCTCTTTGATTTGAATCTTGAAACAGGGGCCTCTCTTCCATTTCGTAACCCCAAACGTACTGACTGGGCCAAATTTGCCAAAGTGGCTCGCCCAAAAATCCGTTCTTTAGCCTACAAGCAAATCTCAACTGCGGAGGAGTTAGACTCTTCCGTGGAGGCCCTAAAGCAAACCATGCAGGTTGCCTTAAGAGTCTCATGTCCCACTAGCAGGGGCAAGAAGAAATCTCTTCCTCCGTGGTGGAGCAAAGATTTATCCGACCTTAGGAAAAGGGTTAGGAAAATTTTCAACTCGTGTCATAGACAGTGTCTTTGGCAACCATACAGAGACATCCTCAAAACCTACAAAAAAGCAATTCGAGACGCGAAACCATCGCGTCCATCTTTCATTCGGAAAGACGATGGTACGTGGACAGAATGAGACTGCAATGAGAACTTAGGTTTAGAATCACCTGAGGCAACTGCGGCGGTTCCGACTGGCTCCTTTATCTCAATGGAAAGGGTTATCTGGGCCTTAAGCAGCTTCTCTCCATACAAATCCCCAGGTCCCGACGGCATACTTCCAATAATGTTGCAGAAACTACAAGATGTAGTTGCACCTATCCTACTCTCTATCTTCACTAAGTGCCTCTGCCTTAACTACACTCCAAGGAGCTGGAGAAGAGTTAAGGTAGTATTTATACCCAAAGCTGGGAGGAGAGGTCATGAATCAGCCAAGGATTTTAGACCAATAAGCCTCACATCATTCGCACTGAAAACACTAGAGCGTGTACTGGATATTCATCTCAGGGACGTTCTAAAAGGTGCTAACATATCCAGCGCTTAACACGCATACCTCAAGGGCAGATCCACAGATACCGCCCTACACGAGGTTATTACCACTATTGAAAGATCAATCTACTTTAAACAATACACTCTTGCGGCCTTCTTAGACATAGAAGGGGCTTTTAATAATATTCATACTAGGGCCATTTTTGATTCTCTTACCAATCTTGGTGTACAAGCACCGGTAAAAAACTGGATAGTCTCAATGCTCAGTAACAGAATAATCTAGGCAGACCTGGGTGGCTGCCAACTCACGAGTTTTGTCAATAGGAGGAGTGGATCTCCCCATACTCTGGCTCATCGCCATGAATGAATTTCTTAATACACTAAATTGCAATGGGGTCAAAGAGGTGGCTTATGCGGATGACGTGGTTGTTATGGTGTCAGGACTGTTCCCCTCTACGCTCAGTGAGCTATTGGAGGTTGCTTTGGGAAAACTCAGTGTCTGGGCTGCCAGGTGCGGCCTAGGAGTTAACCCTAGCAAGACAAAACTGATGTTATTCACCGCAAAAACCAAAACGCCACAATTTGTCCTTCCAAAGCTCAACAACTAACCTCTTACACTATCTAGTAGCGCAAAATATCTAGGTGTCATTCTGGATCCTAAGCTAAGCTGGAAAACTAACATCGAACAAAGGGTTAAGAAGGCCTGCATTGCCTTCTACGCCTGCAAAAAAACCTTTGGTAGAAAATGGGGTCTTCAACCAAAAATGCTCTTATGGCTATACAGGGGATATCCGCTCATGCCCCACTGATGCACTTAATGTCCTGACACATTTACTCCCCATAAATTTACACATTAAGCTTTCTGCAACAAACAGTGCAGTCAGACTCAGAGAGTCGTAAAACTGGCGAAATAGACCATATGGACACAGCAACATTCTTAATGCGCTACCTCGGGAACTGATTCCTGGAAAAACGGACTGCGACACTCCCAAACTCGACTTCACGAAATCCTTTACAACCAAGTTTTCCACCAGGGTGGAATGGCGCAATGGGGGAATTGATCTAGCCTTCGATGTGTCCTTTTACACGGATGGCTCCAAGATGGAGTGTGGAGTGGGATCGGGCATATACTCTGAGAAACTGGGGGTGGCGGACTCTTTTCGTCTACCAAACTCAGCCAGCGTCTTTCAGGCCGAGCTTTTTGCGATAAGAGAAGCTTGTCGCACCCTAAGGAGAGCTAACACCAACCACCTTAACGCAGCTATTCCGACGGATAGCCAAGCTGCCGTTAAATCTTTAGCTGCGATCAGTACCAACTCCAAACTCGTAAGGCAGTGTAAGGATGAACTGGCCCAGCTAAGTCACCAACTTAGCATTACCATAATCTGTGTTCCCGGCCATAGGAACATTTATGGTAATGAAAAGGCGGATGAATTGGCTAGGCGGGGTTCTTCCCTTGACGTTTCCAGAGCGAAACCAGTCGAAGTTCCACTGAACACAGTCAAGGGAGGAATTCGTTCTTACTACTTAACCTTAGCCGGTCGTAGATGGAGAGAACTACGAACCTGCATTACATCAAGAAAAATATGGCCCCTTTACAACAAAGGCAGAACTCAACAGATGCTCTCAAAGCCCCGGAACGACATAGCCAGATTAACGGCTATTGTTACGGGTCACTGGTGCATCGGAGTTCATGCCGAGAGAATTGGACTACCTTTCAACACCCACTGTTGCAGCTGCAATGACCCAAATAAAAAAGAAACACTAACACACTTTCTGTGCACCTGCCCGGCCCTGGCCAGATCCAGACTAACAACGCTTGGCAGGCCCTTCCTCAGCAACCTAGAGGAACTCTCATCAACAAAAATCAACAATCTCCTAACGTTCATCAATCGCACCGGATGGTTATAACCTAGCAGTGCGCTACCCAGTCAACCAACAGAAACACGAGGTTATGGTATCAAAACGGCTCACTAGAGCTACTTGGATCCTACTTGCATGTAGAATCACGATCTAAACCAACCAACAAACCCGGTTATGGACCGTAGGGTTAATGCTGCTTTTTGTGTCGATGCTATTGGTATGGTGCAGCAAAACAAATTTCGTAAGCCCATCAATCAACACAAAAACAGACTCTTTGCTATCCATGGAATGGGTACTTTTGGAACAAGGTACAGTTCAGCTTGAATTTTTCCTGATTGAGATTTTGACATTACTCAAGTCATACAATTGTCAACAAATTTACGGACAAATTTCGACATGTGCTCAAACCAATACATGTCATAAATCTTTTCTAAAGTTTTCTCTCAGCCAACATGCATTAGGGACTCATGAGTAGAATTTATCACAGACCATCGAAGTGCTCTAGGGATAATTGGTAACCAACGAGACTTATTATAACGATGAACATTTCTATACAAAACGCCAGATCTAATCTCATACGTTTTAGCTAACATATATGGGAATTTTTTAGTTCTATCCCTAACGTTAACCCTAATGTTTTAAAAAGCAACTCTGACAGAAGCAGGAACAAATTTTAAAACTGAACCGAACGAACAGAAACAAAAGAAGGAGGACAGTTGAAAAAAGACGCATGACTGTGAAGACATGAATTTTTTAATTCGACTCAATCATTTTCATTTTATTATTAATTATTCAAGTCTTCTTTCTTAAAACCGTTTATTTTAAAACAAAATAAATAATCTTCAAAATAAAACAGTTTAGAAGTATTTTTAAAAAAATAAAACTACACATATCTTCTCATCAATTTTGAACTCTTTGAGTGCTTCAATTAACTTAAAAATTTCGTTGTCTTGTTGTTGTTCAGCTTGTAGCCGGTTTTGAGGCAAGTGCGTGATATCTATCCGATTTGCTCCACGTTATCATATGGTATCATATATAGCAAGACGAAGGGAGTGTATTTCTAGAGAATAAAATCTACATGGCACATTTGTTCTCCATCTCTAAATATTGTAGTGCGCACCAAGTAAGCAACCAAACGTACACAAACTATTTGGTTGCACTGTATTTATGTTTGTTATTATTCACAATGACCCGTGGTTATATATTAGATTTACATGACGCACTTTCGCACTAAGCTAATGTTCTATTTATTTCACTCGCGCACTTTTAATGTTTATATATTTTGTTATATTTATTTTGCATTACGCACTTACGCATTAAGTTTATATTTATTATTCACTCACGCACTTTTTATGTTAAAATTATGCACTTTTTCAAAATACCGTTGTTTGGCTTTATAAGCACCGAAAATTGAAAAATAAAGATCATTAATTCTGCAAGCTTCAAATCAGCTTCATCTTTTTATTTAAAGCCTAAGTGCATTTTTATGCCGGCTGAATAAAAATATTATTTCAAGCCTAAGTGCATTTTTATGCCGGCTGAGAATAAATAAAATAATTTACTTAGAGCCAGTGGCGTTTCTAAGCGCCGGCAAAAACTCGAGGCAGGTCCTTTTCTTTAAAATACAAAAAGTTAAACAAAAACATTACATGGCGATCCTGCCAACTCACGGCAAACAAAAGTTACCAACGACGGAACGATCAGTGCCGGAGTACGTGCCTGAAGGCGGCAACACCAACGCACCCAAGTACGTTCCATCCAGCTGCGCTCAACAGCAGCCAAAGCGGCTTACAATTAAGGAGTACGTATCTGAGGACAACACCATTAGTACACATAACGAATTAGAGCAACAGAAAAATTTAATAGAACATCATGCCGAGGATTTCCTTAAAAGTTACAGGACGTGGTTACTGCACATAGAGGAGGAGCGATGCAGAGAATTTAATAAAAAAACTCGGAAACCTAAACTATGTACGAAAACATCGAGGAACTGGAGTTCCAACTAAAGAGCCACTACGAGGGCAACAGAGACTAAAAAAAAAAAAAAAAAAAAAAAAAAAAATACTTGTCTCCAATAAATTGTTTAAAATTAAAACAAAAATGAGAAATTTTAATTTAACTTTATTAATTTGAATTATTATATTTATTATTATTATAAAGAAATTTTTCCCATACATAAATGAAGAAAATAATAAAAAACTAAAAAGCCGTCGGCAAAACATAATTTTACATTTGTTCATTTTAGTTCAATTTTCTGTATTTAAAAAACGAATTTAAATCACACAACAAAAAAAAAATAAGATTAATCCATTTTTTTATTAACAATTATAAAAAGAAAAAAAAAATTTTTTAACTTCACTTTCACTTGTAATATTAAAATATTTGCACTTTGATTAAACTCAATTATTTTCTTTTCATATCATACAAACACAACACGCACATAGTTTGCAAAAATTTTTTTTGTTTACAAAAACAACTTGTTGCACTTCTTTGCACTCACACACAAACACAATTTTAGCAAAACAAAATTTTTGCCAACAACAACAACAACATTTGTTTCTTTCTATATATTTTTTTTGTTGCTTTGCTGCTCGAAACACTACACTAAAAATTTTATTAAATGCATACATTTAGCGAATATATGCTAAACGAAAACTACGCGCACGGATTATAATATCTTTGCTACATTTTGTTAAAATTACCTTTTCTTTGAATATTGAATCGCGACCGACACTTATAATAAAAAATTTTTTTCACTACGCGAAAACTACTCGACCGCCATTATATTTTTCATTCATTAAACTGAAACGTCAGTTTTACTTTCTCTTTATACTCATATTCGCAATTAATCATTGCAGACACATGTTTAAAGGTTGGCATGCATGATTGATTGGCACTATGAATCACAGGGTGACTCAAGTGAAATAAAAAATTAAATATTTTAATGTTTTGATGTCATGACATAAATTTATGGACATAATTAAAGAAAACATAATATATCTTGAAAAATTAAAGAAAAATTTAAGAAAAAGTAAAAATCGAACTTATACTGAAGAATATAAAAAGGCTAAATTGCAAAAAATTGAAAATTTGAAAAACGAAATAGTCAAATATGAAACTTTAGAAGATTGTAAACATTTTATTTTAGAATTTAATAAAATTTATTATGAATTACATGAATTCATAAAAAATTTAATAACACGAAAAGAAGATAAAATAAACTTGGATTTATCATCGGTTTGGGAGGAAGAAATTAATTTGCCAAAAATGTCAAACTTTGACATAAATGTAGTAGGTAAAAACCTACCAGTTTTTAAAGGAATTTATGAAGAATTAGATGATTTTATAGTAAAAACAGAATTGCTTCATGATTTAATAAAATATGAAGATAAGGCCATTTTTATTAAGTACGTATACAATTTTAAATTAACTACCCAAGTTAGAAGTATACTTGGACGTTTGAACAGACCTTCGACATTGATTGAATTAAAATCTTTATTGGTGAAATCTTATCCCAATCCAAAAACAGTACAGCAAATGCTAAATGAATTTAGTTCTATATCACAGAATAATCTAACAATTTCCGAATATAGAGAAAAAATAACAGAATTATCAGAGCAATTAAGCAATTTAGAGCTACAAAGCTTAGAGAAACCCAGTCAAGAGACAAAAGATGCAATATATAAGGTCAATGAAAGTATGGCACTTAATATCTTTTCAAAAGGTGTCAGGACAGAATATAAAACTATTTTACAGGCGAATCCGCCAAAAACTTTTAATGAAGCAACTGAAAGATGCTTGAATATTGAGCAAAATCTTTCAACAGATAGAAACAATATTTTACATATACAGAACAGAAATAATTCAAGAAATTATAATGAGCAAAATAATAGATTTAATCAAAATTTCAGAAATTACAATAATCAACATTTTTCTAACAGGGTTAATAACAATTATAGAAATAATACATTTCAAAACAGAAATCAAAATTTTTCAAATAATAATTACAGAAACAATAATAATTTTCAAAACAACAATCAAAATAACAATTACAGAAATAATAACAATTACAGAAGCAACAATTTTCAAAATAACAATAATTTTCACCGTGAAAACGGAAATAATAATCATAATTTTATAAACAACAATAACAGAAATAATAATTTCAATAGAAATACAAATTTTAGAAATAGCAACAATGCGCAGGGAAACGGATATGGCCGGGTAGCAGGAATTGTTACCCAAAGAGGCCAAAACTGATCCTACAACTTACTAAAAATTTAACCAATTTTATTATATTAAAGTGCAAAAATACTAATGAGAATCTGAAATTCCTAATAGACACGGGAGCAGATATTTCTGTCTGCAAGAAAAGAAGCGTGAATAAAATAGAAACAAGAAATATTTCAACAATAACTGGTATAACAAATGAAAGTATAGAGTGCATAGGCACATCATATTTAAATTTTTTAATTGAAACGGAGGAAATAACACACAATTTCCACATAGTAGAAAATGAATTTCCAATATTAACAGATGGCATAATAGGGCGTGACATGTTGAGAAAGTACATGTCTAAAATAGATTTTGAAACGTACACGGTAACATTTTTAATAAATGAAAAAGAACTAACATTACCAATAATTTTGAATTATAAAAATTTTACAGTACCTGCTCGATCAGAAGCAGTGATCCCCATAAATATTAGGGTTAATGAAGATAGTTTAATCCTTAACAAAGAAATAAATAATGGAGTCTTCATTGCAAATAGCATAATACCTGCAAATGGCGTAGCACACGTGAAAGTTTTAAACACGACAGAAGAAGAAATAAATTTAGAGGATATAAACATAGAAACAAAACCATTAAAAAACTACAACATATTTACAAGCAAAGAAACTAATATACCGGATTCACAATACTGCGTTCGGTCGGTCGTGCGTTGACAGCTCGAGTAGAAACAACGAGTTCTTATGGTGCAATTCGCAATTCGACTTCAACCGTTGATCGTGCGTTATTCGTTAACTTTCAACGAAGGGGTAAAGTACGATCAAAGTCCAACCTAACGAGTAGAGTAGAAAAATATTCTACTCGGTCGTGCGTTTGACATTCTTTGGTATGCAGAGTTGCATTTCCATTGAGTTAGCTTTGGTGGGTATTTTTTTGTTTCAATGGTAAACATGAGTTTTCATGGGATTTGCTGTATTATTAGAACTGTGTATACTTAATGTGATTTAACTTTATGGAAATGATGGCATGCAAGTTTTGATTAAGTGTACACTATATATAATTGAAATATAAATATTTATAATAAAAATATAAATAAAAAAAAATGAGATTGTTAGCACATATTTTGTTAGTATTGGTATTTCACGGAGTTTTTTATTTTATCACTACAGGTTATACTGAATTTAATTTAAATTAATATTTAGAATTTTACAACTTACAAAATGCAAGTTTTGATGAATTCAACATTATTTAATACAATTTAAAGATTTGTGCCAATTATTTATATTAAGTATATGAATAAAGGGCAGTAAGTTCTGGTAGAGAAAACCGTAAAAAAATGTTTGTCTGAAAAAAATCAATTTATCAGGTAGTTATGGAGTTATCGTTTTTAAAAATTTTGTTTCTTGCTAAAATATCTGTTCAAAAAAACTATTGCCATTATTCAATAGATGTAAGAAATTAGCATGTAATTTGAAAGGAGTTCAATTGACCTTTTCAACGATTGCAATATAAATGTCATTGCAAGAATATTTTACATTTTATATGCAACTTTTCATCATATCTAAATTTTTTAATGAAAATAACCGTTCTTTTCTACAAAAATTGCGCTATAAAGGTACTAAATATGTATTGTAATTAAAAAGCCTTCATTTTTACCTTTCACTTGAAGTATGAAATTATTTACATTTTCTGCAGATTAAAAATTTTTTTGTTAAGAAAGCAGGACAACTCAGGTAAATATGCTCGAAATAACAACTTTCAACATCTTACTTTCCATAATCCGTAGTAAAAACAGTGTTTTTTGAAAAAATGGCGGCTTAATGTTATTATTATTTTTTTTATTATTTGTTTTTATTTATATATTATAAATAATTTGGCGTGAATATTTAAATTTTATTAAATATTTTTGAATTTAGTTTGGATTTTTTTTAAGTTGCAAATTCATAAATATTAATTTGAATGCCATTCAATGGAGTTATTTACGATTCAGTGCAGTTGCCACTGCAGTTGAGGTCTTGTGAGCTTTACAAAAACAAAATACACGTACGTGAAAAATCTTCACAAGTGCTCTTCCACTGTAGCGTTTTCTACTTTCCTTGAGCAGTTGTGTACTTTTGCACATTGAAAATTTTGACGGCTTTGAAAAAAGTGATAGTAGTGTGTTCACGAACACGTAACTGCTCAACTGCACAGGCAAGTGTACTGAATCGATAATACCCCTAGCATAAACTGTGCTGATAAAATAAAAAAAATCCCATGAAATGTGATAGTGTACATTGGCATCACCACAGTTGCTCAAAGTGACACATGCACGACCTTGAACGCAACATTGTGGATACAAAATTTTTAGGTCGTGCGTTCTGACAGTTCATCCCGTAAAGTTATTGCAAAGTCGATCAAAGTACGATCAAAGGCCGACCGACCGAACGCAGTATTGCGAATCAGCCTATAAATTTAATGCACATAGATTACAAGAACTTTTAAAAACATTAGACATTGGATGCAACGAACCGGAGGCAGAAAAATCAATTATTGACATTTTAAAACAATTCCAAGATATATTCCACCTCCCCGGAGAACCATTGACCGTGAACAATTTTTACACGCAAGAAATTCATACTACTGATTCAACAGCGGTATACATAAAGAGCTACAGACTCCCACAGACACAAATGACAGAGATCAACGAACAAGTAGACAAACTTTTAAAAGACAACATTATTGAACACTCAGTTAGCCCTTACAATTCGCCACTATTAGTTGTTCCAAAAAAATCAAATAATGATGAAAAAAAATGGAGATTAGTGGTCGATTTCAGGAAACTAAACGAAAAAATAGTTAACGACAAGTTTCCCCTTACAAAAATAGAAGACGTACTTGACAAATTAGGAAGAGCTAAATACTTTTCGACGTTGGACATGACTAGCTCCTTCCACCAAATACGATTACACGAAGACTCACGACAATTAACTGCCTTTTCAACAAATAACGGACATTACCAATTTAAACGCCTACCTTTTGGACTAAAAATATCGTCCAACAGCTTTCAGCGCATGCTAACAATAGCATTGAGTGGTTTAGATGCTGAAGCATTTCTATACGTAGACGATATTATTGTGTTTGGATGCAGTTTAGGGCATCACAATGAAAATTTAGCAAAAGTTTTTGAAAGGATGAGAAAATTTAATTTAAAACTAAATGCACACAAGTGCTCATTTTTGAAACCAGAGGTTGTTTATCTAGGACACCTCATAACTGCTAAGGGCATTAAAACTGACCCAGCAAAAAATAAAATCATTAAAAATTACCCTGTACCAAAAGACACAGATGAAGTCAGAAGATTTGTTGCTTTCTGCAATTATTATAGGAGGTTCATACCCAAATTTGCAGAAATAGCTAAAGTTTTGAACTCACTACTAAAAAAAGATGTTAAATTTAATTGGACTGAAGATTGTCAAAATTCTTTTGAAACGTTAAAAACAAAATTACTAAACCCACCGATATTACAATACCCAAATTTTGAAAAACAATTTGTACTGACAACAGACGCCTCAAATTATGCGTTAGGTGCTGTTTTGTCACAAGGTGATATTGGCTTAGATCTACCAATATCATACGCGAGCAAGTCTCTCAACAAACACGATTTAAACAAACCGATAATAGAAAAAGAATTATTGGCCATACATTGGGCCATAAATTTTTTCAGACCATACCTCTATGGTCGCAAATTTTTAGTAGTAACAGATCACAGACCTTTGGTGTCTCTGTTTTCCCATAGAAACCCGTCATCAAAGATGACACGTATTAGATTAGACTTATGCGATTACAATTTTGAAATTATATACAAGAAAGGCAGCATGAATACTAATGCTGACGCATTATCTCGTATAGTACTAAACAGCGATTCATTGCAGGCTATGATTCCGACAGGAACGGATGATAGCAAAATACTGGCTATAACAAGAAGTATGGTTACAAATAAACATACACAAAACACAGATTCAGACAAAACAAGTGACATTACTAACAAAAAGTCTGATCAACTTTTTGCTTGGGAATGCACATCCAAATCAGATATAAACAAAATGATACAATTAAAATTCATAACAGATAGAAATTACAAGGGTACCCAAATATATATAAATAATAGAGAAGTTATTGCAAGATGCAGCGATAATCCATCGATCACACAGCTGACTTTGGAGAAACTGTCGTCAAAAATGCAAAGGTTAAATATAAACGAGCTCGCGTTAAGTAAAAATGATAAAATATTTGAAACCATAAGAATGGATAAATTTAAAGAGATATTTAATAATTTACAAAGAAAAAATAATGAAAATTTAAAAATTTTAATATACAATGAACCTACAAGAATAATTGATAAAGATATACAAAATAAATTAATTGAAGAATATCATAATTCGGCTCATGGAGGACACATGGGCATTAGAAAAACAAATTTAAAAATGAAACAAAAATACATTTGGAAAAACATGAACAAAATGATAAAGAAATATATATTAAATTGCGAACAATGTAAAATCAACAAACAAACCAGACATACAAAAGAAGAATTAACTTTGACAGACACACCAGGAACTAGTTTTGAAACAATATCAATAGATACTGTAGGGCCTTTGCGATTATCAAATAATTTACGTTATATATTAACTATGCAATGTGAGTTAACGAAATATGTCATTGCTTGTCCAATGGAGACCAAAGACGCAAGGACTGTAGCCAAATCCTTAATAGAAAATGTTATTTTAATCTATGGTCATTTTAAAGTTCTTAAATCAGATAGGGGTACTGAATTTACCAATGAATTGATGTCGGAAATCTGCAAACAGCTTAACATTAAACAAATATTTAGCACGCCTTATCATCATGAGACTTTAGGTTCAATAGAAAGAAACCACAGAGTATTGGACGAATTTTTATTAAATTTTTGCAAAGATGATGAATGGGACCATTGGATCCCATACTTCACATTTGCTTACAATACAACACCTCATGTTGACACTAATTACACTCCTTTTGAACTTATATTTGGCAAATTAGCAAACCTACCAAATGATAATCTAGATAATTCAAAATGTTACAACACAGATAATTATGCGCAAGAATTGAGAGTAAGATTAAAATACTCATTAGAAAAAACGAAAGAATTGATAAATATAGCAAAGATTAAACGAATTCAAAATAATGTCACTTCTGCACCATTAAATATAAAAATTGGTGAAAAAGTAATGATAAAGAAAATAAATAGAAAGAAAAACCAACCACCATATCATGGTCCATATATTATAGTTGATAAAAACGGAGTAAATTCTAAAGTTGATGTAGATGGTAAAATCAAAGAATACCATAATAATTTACTAAAAAGATGGATTTAATTCAAATTTTTCAATTAAAGTAAAAATTTATTAATTAAAACAATTGCATTGTATAAATTTCATAAACAAATTGAATTTGTATAATTTTTAATAACATATATCATACATCTATTTTGAAACCATTTTTGTAATAAAATATAAAATATAATCTGTTATAGTTAATAAGAATATTTGAAATGGATAAAACAAATACTATATTTTAAGATTAAATAATTTATTAGATTATAATAAGAAAGTTTGAATTGTATAATTTTAAAAATTATTTTTCTTTTTTCAAATAATTTTTATCTTAAGGATGGGGGTGTAGTGCGCACCAAGTAAGCAACCAAACGTACACAAACTATTTGGTTGCACTGTATTTATGTTTGTTATTATTCACAATGACCCGTGGTTATATATTAGATTTACATGACGCACTTTCGCACTAAGCTAATGTTCTATTTATTTCACTCGCGCACTTTTAATGTTTATATATTTTGTTATATTTATTTTGCATTACGCACTTACGCATTAAGTTTATATTTATTATTCACTCACGCACTTTTTATGTTAAAATTATGCACTTTTTCAAAATACCGTTGTTTGGCTTTATAAGCACCGAAAATTGAAAAATAAAGATCATTAATTCTGCAAGCTTCAAATCAGCTTCATCTTTTTATTTAAAGCCTAAGTGCATTTTTATGCCGGCTGAATAAAAATATTATTTCAAGCCTAAGTGCATTTTTATGCCGGCTGAGAATAAATAAAATAATTTACTTAGAGCCAGTGGCGTTTCTAAGCGCCGGCAAAAACTCGAGGCAGGTCCTTTTCTTTAAAATACAAAAAGTTAAACAAAAACATTACAATATAATTTCAAAATCGTAAGCTTATAAAAAAGCCCAGCATCGATGTACACGTGGTGTTAAAACTGCCTTTTTACGAGAAGATTTAAGAAAGTAAAAAATGTCGAAAGTGTTTTATTGCATTTACAACAGCTAAAGTTTCCAGTTCGTAAGAGTGGTATTTGGGCTCAGGAACTGTGGTTAGTTTACTGCTTTCTTTTTTCTGGATCCAATATAGCACCATAACCAATAGAGCTTGCATCAGTATGAAGTTCAATAGGACACTCAGGATCAAAGATTATTAAAACAGGCTCATTAGTCAAGACAGTAATAATCTTTTGTCTAAGTTCTTCATGCTAGGGTCTCCATACAATGTTTCCTTTACTTATACCAGTAAGAGCATGCAAAAGAGCCATCACTTGAGCAAATTTTAAGACAAATTGCCTAAAGTAGGACGCAAGTCCTATAAACTGACGAAATAAAACTTCAATCTTCTTAGGGTTAGGACGAATCTCACCCCGACTAAATACAGGGTTGTCAATATTCGAAGCGCCCATCTGGCAACACTGTAACTTTCCGCAGTGATGCCAAATCGACTAATGACATACCGCGTTTGAAGCGTCATTCCAAGCAAATGTTTATAATGGAACAGTACACGCCACGCGAACGCTCTAAAATTGTTGAAATTTACATTCAACAAAACAAGTCAATAGTGAAAACTCAACTCAATGAGCGATGAAGCTCATTTTCAGTTGAACGGAACGGTAAACAAACAAAATTGCCGTATTTATGCCACTGAAAATCCACAAGAGATTCAAGAGGTACCTCTTCACGATGCAAAAGTCACTGTTTGGTGCGGCGTTTGTGCTAAAATGCTCATTGGGCCGTTCTTTTTCGAAGATGATAATGGCCACAGAGTTACTGTCAATCAGGAGCGTTATCGCGATATGATAAACAATTTTTTCATGCCAATCGTTCGTCGAAAGCGTATCAGGCACTACTGGTTTCAACAAGATGGCGCGCCACCACACACAAGCCGCACTACAATCGATTTTTTGAAGCAATTTTTCCCTGGACGTTTGATGTCAAAAAATGGTGATTTCGATTGGCCGCCAAGATCACCAGATTTAACGCCTCCAGACTTCTTTTTGTGGGGTTATTTGAAATCAAAGGTTTACGTCAACAAGCCAAAGACCCTAGAAGAGCTGAAAACCAACATCCGTCAAGAAATAAACGCCATTCCCATTGAAATGTTGAAGAAAACCATGGAAAATGCTGCAAAACGGGCACAATATGTCGTAGAGGCCAATGGCGACCATTTACGAGATATCATATTCAAGAAATAATGTAAGCAAATCTACTTGAACCCAATTAAATGATATTCATGACGAACAGACAAAAAATTGTGGTTTCTTTGATTTATTTAAAAATAAAATGGGCGCTTCGAATATTGGCAACCCTGTACATACCAAAAATAATCTACCTTTTCTTTCATAAAAAAACATTTTTTAAATTTAAATGAAAATCCTGCTTTTATGAGAGCATGCAACACCCTACGAATTCTTTTAAAAGATTCATCAACATCTGAGTTACAAATAATAAGGACATCGTCCATATAAACGACAGCGTGAGTGTCAGCAAGTACACCCAAATCCTTATTCACAGCTCTTCGAAACACAGCTGGTGCATTACGAAGACTAAATGGCATCACCTAGCATTCAAAATGACCTTCTGGAGTCACGAATGCAGTTTTTTCGATAGAGACAGTATGTACAGGCAATTGATGAAAGCCACATTCCATATCCAACGTGGTAAAATAATGACAACCATGAAGCCGATTGATTTGGTCTGCAATATGAGGTAAAGGAAAACGGTCGGGAACGGTATTTTCATTTAACTTGCGATAATCGACGCACATGCGATCCGTACCGTATTTCTTTTTAAAAAGAATGATAGAGCTCGCAAAAGGAGAGGTAGCTCATTTCCTTTTTCCCGTACAACGGCACTCTCTTGAGGACTTAAACGGTATGGTCCGAATTTCTACAGGGCCAACAATTGCAGGTGAAATTGGTATATCGTCGACAAAATTGATTTTGAATTCATTTAAAATTTCTAAAAGTTTAGGTTTGTAAGTAATAGGATCGTCAGTTTGAATATCATCAAAATTAATATTTTTCTTTATAACGACTCATGCATTTATGTCTGCAATTTTTTTAAAGCAAATTTGATTTGAATTAATACAAATTTCTACACCCTGAGTCAACACTTAAAACTCCTTATATTGTGCTGAAGATAATTGTCTGGCAAAACATGAAAAGTAATTTTATGAGCAATGTTGTCAGCATAAATAAGAGTTTCAATTTGTATAGTCCCTGCAGTGAGAAATCGTACTAGTTATGAATTTAACTAATTTACTCACTAGTTAAAATAAAACTAGTCAACAAAATACTAGATGTTAAACTAATGAAATCTAACTAACCAAAAAGCTACTAGATAAGTTGCTATCTGTATTCCAGCTAGTTCAAAAATACAAGCTGTTTTACTAGTTATAAGAAAACTAGTTGCTTAACTTATAGTTAACTAAAAAACTACCTTAAAACTACTTAAACTAATTAACTTAAAAAAAACATTACGAAAAAACTATTCAACCGATCGGACTAAAGTTTTAAATATTATTGTGCATATGTGTACGTAGTACAGTTATATATATATGCGGAACTTCACCATTTTGTTTTGTTTTTGCCCAAATGTGGAATGAATGTTACAATATATCATAGAAGTTTAAATAAAAGTTAATCTTTTAACCTTTAAAAAAACCCTAAAAATACCTCAAATTTTCGATCGCTCTAAGGTACAAAATAAAAAAAAAACCCTTTTATAACAAAAAACATTAAAGCAAATACGGTTTTAATTAGTATAACTTAGTATAAATATTAAATGTGCAGCTTTTTAAAAATAACAATCTGCCTAAAAATATAAATCTGAATATAGTTTGAATAATACAAGTATTAAGCCAGTTTACATAGTACTAGCATACAACTAAATTCAAAAAGACTAGAACAAAACATACAACTCGTATGAAAACTACTAGAATTGAACTGGCTAAAATTATACTAATATGAAACTGGTCAATATTAAACTAGTATTTAACTAGTTAAAAATATTCTAGCACAAAGGTGGCTCCAATCATATCAATAAAAAGCCTAGTTTTGATTATACTAGTATTTTACTGGTTTAAAAGTTACTACTATCACAACTTGTTCAAATTATGCCAGAAAAAAAACTATCTATATTCATATCCAATTGTTTTTGAGCTGAACATTTGAATTGAGCTGAGCAATTGAAAACATTTGAGCTGAACTAGTACTGGTATTTTTTGAGTACTTTTACTAGTATTTTAACTAGTTGGCTACACTGCAGGGGTACTATAAACACTCGTTTGACCAATACCAGTCAACTTAACTACATTTCTTATACGCGACCCTTAAAATCCTTTCATAAGGAGCACTCAGCACCCGAATCATAAGAAAATTTAAAAAGTTTACCACAGTGAAGGAGATTTCCTTCGGGGGCATTATTAGCACACATGTCTACACTACATTCCAGATTTTTATTTGTTTGCAGGGAGCTCTCGTTTTTGTTGTTTCTTTTAGGGCAACTTGGAGAATAATGGCCTGTTTCATGACAATTAAAACATTTGATTGTCTTTGCTGTTCCAGGGATCCAATTAGACGCGTAGTTTTTGTCTTGTAACGGCATACCGATGCATGATGACCAAGTTTATTGGTAGCACTTAAGGGGTCGTTCATAAACTACGTTACCAATTTGGGGGAGGGGAGGGAAGGGAAGGGGAGAGGTTTTGAAATGCACTACGATAAATAACGGTAAGGGGGAGAGGTTTCAGATATCGTAACGTGACCAAAAATTTAAAAAACCTCAAAAAAATTAAATTTAATATTATTTAAGACTAGCTGATAATAACCCTTTGTTACTCTGGAATGTTAATATATTTAAAAAATTTTATTTTTGCGGTTATAATTTGAATTTTCTTTAAAACTATGGAGGATTAGCAAGAGTGTGTTATAAAATGAGGAAAATATGTCTTTTAAGAAAAAGATATTTTTATTATTTGAGTAGTTAAAATTTATGATAGTTGTAATTTGTTCAGATGGAGTTTTGCATACGAAAAAAACCAGAAATTATTCTTGAAGGCTAAGCATATTTTAATACTTATAAAAACAACAAAATGTTAAAAACATCAAATCGCTACAAAAATCAAAGGGGGTGCTCTTAAGGGGTCGTTCATAAACTACGTTACCAATTTGGGGAGGGGAGGGAAGGGAAGGGGAGAGGTTTTGAAATGCACTACGATAAGTTACGGTGAGGGGGAGAGGTTTCAGATATCGTAACGTGACCAAAAATTTAAAAACCTCAAAAAAATTAAATTTAATATTATTTAAGACTAGCTGATAATAACCCGTTGTTACTCTGGAATGTTAATATATTTTAAAAAATTTTATTTTTGCTGTTATAATTTGAATTTTCTTTAAAAATATAGAGGATTAGCAAGAGTGTGTTATAAAATGAGGAAAATATGTCTTTTAAGAAAAATATATTTTTATTATTTGAGTAGTTAAAATTTATGATAGTATAATTTGTTCAGATGGTGTTTTGCATACGAAAAAAAACCAGAAATTATTCTTGAAAGCTAAGCATTTTTTAATACTTATAAAAACATCAAATCGTTACAAAAATCAAAGGGGTTGCCAATACATTTTTTTTAATAAAGCATCAAATTTTGTGTCAAACAGAAACAGTTTTTTTTCAAAATGATACGTCATATTAAAGAGTATACAAAATGCAATTTGCAGTAATTATTGTTTTTACGACAAAAACAACTTTTGCACCGTTTTTGTAAGAAACAGAAATTTGTTGGGCTTTTTTTAAAACAAGATTAAAAATTTATCAACACTTTATTGTGCAAGGACATTCTATAGTTTTCAAGATATGATAATGTTTTTAGTGTCAAACAAACGGCAAATTTTTTAATTTAATTATCATTTTTAATTAGATGGCTAGGATAAAGTGGTGGTTGTTTGTTTATTATGTGACGACTGTTCTAACACGACTGAAGTCTTATGGCAAGCGCATTAATGTAAAGTTATGATTCATAATGACAGTTCAATTTTACAATTTTTTAAAAATACTAAGACGATCTAAATGACTTCACCTACATCTATACATTGAATTTAAAGTGAATTAAAAGAAAAATAGAAGAATAATAATTAAAACACAATGAAGATGTAGAGAGTGTGAATGAGAAATAAAATGATTAAAATTTAATCATCATGCATTTATTTTGCATTCTTTTTAATTTTTCCATCTCCGATGTATTTTGATAGGCCCAGCACATCATCATATATGTCAAATGTGAATGAACTATAGACATATATGGGTCATTCTTTTGCAAACCGAACACCATTCTGACCGCCACATTTTTGATTTGCATGAAATTTTTGTTACGGGTTCTATATCGAAATAAAAGAGACACGTGTTCGAGGATTTTTTTTTTTAATAGAGGGCTTTAAAAGTTGGAGATTTTCGTGATTTTTGCCTTGGAAACTAGTTTTCAAAAATTCATTTTGAAGATAAAGAAGTGCATTTTACGAAAAAAATTGTTTCAAAAAAATTTATGAAAAATTTCATATTGTTTTAAACAATTTAAATTTTTAAATAAATTTTAACCAATCTTACCCACCACTTAGCGTGTTTTAAACGTAACCATCGTATTCTACGTCAAATTTTACATAAAAAAAGATTTTTTATCGATAGAGAAATGATTATTACTATCAAAAAAATTAAATAAAAAAATTAAATGACGTCGGCGCGCCAGTTGCAAAGTATACCTCAAATTCTCGTCTCATACCGTTGTTGACTGTATTATAATATAATATAAACTATGTAGTGCCTAGGGCTTCCAATTTTGGTACTCAAAAGCAATTTCAGAATTACTAATTAAGAATTCGGGGATCCCGGAATTAGTACCGGGATTTGAAAAACAGATAAAAAGTAATTTATTTAACAAAAAAAGAAATCGTGTGCAAGGTATGAAAGTCAGGATATTTTTTTAATACAAAATTGTCCAAAGGAATTAAAAATAAACTTTTTACTCAAATTTTTTATAAAGAGTTAATATATTTTATTTCTTTACATATATAAAGGACGAAAATATATCATTTTTTGATTCCACTGCGTCGTCTTAGATTCCAAATTATTGCTGCATATTCTAGTCTAGATCTTACATACGCATTGTAAAGACATTTGAAAGTTTGAGGATCCTCAAACTCAGAACTATTTCTTCGAATAAACGCTAGCAGGGAGTACACTTTAAGAATTATAAAATTAAGATGATCAATGAATGTAAGCTTTGAATCTATTATAACCCCCATTTACAGTATTTACAGACTGTACGGGAGACTCACTGAGAGAAAAATTTGAATTAACAATATTCAAAGCCTTAAAAAAGGACATATGAAAACATTTATTTATATTTAATGGTAAGCCATTACTTCTGCACTAGTAGAAAACATTATTCAGGTCAGATTGCAACGCTGCAACATCGCCCATGCTGCAGACTTCCTTAAAAATTGTAATGTCGTCAGCATACATTTAAAATATTGAAAATTTAAAGCATATACAAATATCATTTATGTATAAAATCAAAAACAAGGATTCCAAAATACTTCCTTGTGGAACCCCAGACGTTGCTAAAAATTTGGCAGAATTAACATTATTTAACGAGACGAAACTAGAACGAGAGCTCAAGTACGATTTAATCCATTCAAGAAAATATGAGTGGCAACCAATTTTAGCTAACTTGGCAACTAGTAAATTATATGGTACCTTGTCAAAGGCTTTCGAGAAGCCCGTGTAAACAACATCCACTTTATTGCCCAAGGCAACAGAAGAAATGCAGAACTCAGAAAAAATGGCTAGATTTGTTACTGTAGATTTTCCAGAAACAAAGCCATGCTGTTGAGGACATCATAATAAAAAATAGTTTTTCTCTGACAATGCTTTCAGTTTTGATATAGTTGATAGCTCAGAAATAGGTCGATTATTAGACACATCATTTTTTGAGCCCGTTTTGAAAACTGGGATAATTGCTACAGTTTTCCAACAGTCAATAAAGGAACCCGTATATAAAGATTTATTAAAAATCATGCAGATAGGTGCAGACAATACTTTAGCACATTTGAGCAAAACAATGGATGAAATCCCATCGCTGTCCGCTTTAACAGAGCTATTAATAGCCAAAATCGCTTTGAAAACATCACATTCAGAAATAAACAAAGACCCAATATAAACTACTTCATCAACATTTACCAAAAGCGATGAATAAAACGTCTTAAAAAATTTTGCAAAAAGGTTAACTGTATCAATGAGAGAAGTTGATTTTAAGCCATTGTAACTCATTGACGTGGGAGTCAACCTTTTTAGATTAGATATAATTCCAGAACTATTAAGGATTCACAATAATGTTATACTCAAAGCGCAAAATATAATGCTTACATAAAAACTTATTTAAGAAATTAAATTCCCTCATATAATGAATATATTTGCTTTTATGCTCAGTCAGACTTTTTGATTTATATTTAACCCTTTGGTATACCAGGGTAGCTTATGATTTTTGGCCGGTAATCGCGGACTATTTGATGCACACACCTCAAGAATGCGTGCTTTAAATAGTTCAAAGCAAGCTGCAAAGTTCTTGCAATTAAAAAGTTCACTCCAATTTAAGAGCTGAAAACAATCACTTATTCAATCACAACAATCATTATTGCCATTTTCAATAAATTCATAAAAATCAACATTGACAATAAGCGGCACATGATGAAGGTTAGCTTGTGAAATCGGAAAAATTCATTCTGATATATCACATTTGATATTATTGGAAATAAAAACTAAATCAAGTATTCGATTTAAACTATTAGCAAAATTATTGACCTGTAAATGATCCAATCTTAATAAACAATCAATAAAGTTAATTTCGTGAACTGAATTAATATTAGTAGCGGTTTAAATGTTATCAAAGTAGGTCCATACAATTTTACTTGAATTAAAATCACTAAGGATACATACATGATTATCATAATCTAAAACCGAGCTAAAAGATAAAATATTATCAGCATGCGTAGCATTGATATCATCCGAGCTATTAGGCGGAATATGAGAGACCAAGATATAAAGCGATCCACGGGGGCTAACAATAACAACACCAAGTTGATCCAGCAATGAATCCGTATTTTGCAGCAAACATAACGAACTTCGAAGAGAACGCTTAACGGCTACTAGAACACCACCACCGCGCGTGAAACTAGTTTTGACCAGATCTCTGTCTTTTCGATACACTTGATAAATTTTTTTATTAAAATATTATGTCCCAATAATATTTTCCTTCAGGAATCTATTTTGGTTTCATTTTGTTTTGTTTAATACGAATTAAAAGTTTTTGAAAGATTTATAATTTTCTAAAATCATGTTTTAAAATAAGTAGTTTTGAGTTATACATTGTTCCAATAATTTTAGTTTAAAGATTTTACTAATAAATTACCTGACACCCCATCTAAAAGTATTTTCTTAGCAATACCGATTAACTAATGCGCACAAACTTTATAATAAGTTTTACATTCATTCTCAACTTTGCAAAAAAAAAAGTTTCCGCTCTACATTACTGTAAATTCATATGTCAGTTTTTGTTCCAGCTTAAAAATATTTGTTTTTTTAACTATTCCTCTGCATTTTTAAATGTCCATCTATTTACCAGTATTCCACATTATCCGTCTGTCAGTATGTTTGCTTTTGACAGCCCGTCCACAACACATTTATTTAATTTTGCAATATATTGTAAATCAGAGCAAAAAAATAGCGTAAAGTCTTATAAGAATTCTGCAAAAAGCGGTTTACTGTGTAAAGTAGATGTCATCAGTGATTTAGCGGCCATGCCCAAACAAATGTAATTCAGAATTGTGTACAGGTGTTGGAGGTCTCCCAGTATTTAGTGTCCATTTACCTCTTGGTTGTTTTCAGTGTGCTCTTTAAAGCGCTCATTAATACATACTCAAGTTATGGGAGAGTATAAATGTGCAAAGCTACCCGACACCGTAATAGAAACAATGAGAAACATTGTAGCAGAGGGAAAGAGAGATAAAGCTTTATGCTACTTGTGTGTCTAACAATTTAATGAAGCAATAATTTTTATGTTTGGCTTTTTTGGCTACTTTATAAATTCAAATTTTAGTATGTTTCAAGAGTGGTTTTAAAAAAATTGTTTTTATCAGTAGTTTTTAAGTTTTGCGTCGTCGCAGATACGTGAGAAGCCTTTTATATAAAAGATGGATTAAGAGCCACTTTCACAATCAAGAATTTAGTTTTTGGCCGTGCTTAAGTATATGTTAAGTCTAGAAATTTGGTGACTTAAGCTCGACTTAAGTCTTCAAATCAAGTTTTCCAACATACTTAAGTTGATTCAAAGACTTAGGTCGCCAAATTTCTAGATATGAAAAGAATCAGACTTAAGTATAGCTAAAAACTTAAGTTTTGATTATGAAACTGGCCCTTAGTTTTAAATATATAGGCTGAAAAATCGAACTCGTGATTTTCTCCATAGAGTGCAACAATAAAATACCAAGAACGAGTTTTCGAGAAAAAACAAACAAAAAATGAGAGCTCACATGGCCTGCAGACAAGTGTTAACGAAAAGTTCATACGCAAAAAAAACTAATTAACGCTAAGAGACGTTGGCAGAGAAGAATCAATACTCAGAGTACACTCAAAACACATTCGGATCGAGCGCCTTTGTAATAAACTTACTCAACGCACTCATTGAAAACGGCACGAAGTGGATGGTGTCACGCCGCTCTCGGATATGAGAATTTACTTGTACCCGAAAGAATTCTAGCGAGCCGAATGCCTATTAGTATTTTACACATTTTATTGAGTATGGATAGAGTTGAGAACAGCATGACACTCAGTTATGATTTCAGTATCCGAATTCTGTCGGATACTCATTGCAGTTCTCTGGTTGACAGCCAAGAACGTACATCTACATCGATCATACCAGGATCAAATTTTGGTAGATGAATATCCTGGCTAGCTGATGGTACCTTAATGGGTTCAATTAGAGCCATCAAATTTTCATTTTGGCGTTCGAAAAGCATTCGCCAATTTTCTTCAACCAAACTTGGACTTGATAGTGGTTGTTCGCATCCCACTTCTGATAACGCGGAGGAAGAGGTAATTATCTTGTTTTTCGCACCGACTGCTTATTAGCCATGTTCTTATTTAATAATTTTATTAGGATTGCTTCTGCTGCTCTTGATTTTTATAGTTTTTTCATATATTTTCTCATTTTTCTTACATTGACATATTTTCAAACTCATTTTATTTTAAGTTCCAACTCCAGAACAAAGTAAATTTTTTAATTTAATTTTTTTAATTTATTTATTGAGACTTTAAAATTTTGTTACAGTTATATTGCATCGCGTTTAATAAGTTGAATGATAGACTATAATGTATTATCTATAGTGAGTTGGCAATAATATATAGAAACAACGTGCTTAGGATAGAATGTTGATAACAACAGAAATCTTATAAGGAGTTTTATAATTGAGACAATTAAGATTGACCAAGTTTTGCTCATAACTTGCATGTTGATTTTGAGGAAATATTCTCATAATCAACTGTATACAACTTAAAACTAATATAAAAATACAAAAGATTAAAATAATATACATTTATAATGTTTTTATTTAAACATGAAGAGTTAAAGCACGTGTGAATTAATGATTAGTTTACAATAAAGTAATCAGTAAGAATTATTAAAGCTAATAAAATTTAGCCTCTATGTTAGGTAGTTTAGTTCTATAAAATTCTGGTAAAGCGGTGGGGGAGTAGGAATTAGATAATGTCTCATTTAAGATACCAATCGGAGAAAGGTAACAAGAATTAGACCAATTAAATTCCTTTTCTCGATTATAAATTTCATTAACAAAACAATTTTCGTGAAATTCAAGTTTGTCAACAAATCTCTTTTGAAGATCAAAAGCATAGCTACAAACAGGAGTTACAAGAGCTTTATTATATATGTAATTATTGGAAAATCTTTTTGTAGGCGATTCAAAGTTCCTGTTAACGCAGGATCTTAGGATTTTTCTTTCGATGATTTGTTATTCCTTAGCTATTGATGGAGAGATTGTAAACCAGATAGGAAAACCATATAAAATTGCAGAGTTAATACTAACCTTATAAATAAGTTATTTTGTTTTTTGACTTAGTGATTTGCAGTAAAATAATCTGGAAAACATTGCTTTAATTTTGTTAATTTTTATAGTTAATCTAGCATGTTCATTAAACTTAAAAAGTTTGTTAAATGTGATTCCAAGGTATTTTATACTGTCTTCAAAAGGAATGTCAGCACCATTTAAGCTCAATTTGATACTTTTGCTTTCTGGAACTACTTTTCTATTGCATTTACCTGAAGCATTTCTCATAAATATAGCTTGTGATTTTGCGGCATTTATAGTAATACGCCAAGATTTTAATAGTCATTTATTACTCTAAGATGAATTCTTACTAACCGGAGAGCATCAGCAGGAGAATTATCATGAGAGTAAATAAGAGAATCATCAGCATAAAGGCTGCTTTTTGATCTATTTATTTCGTGAGGGAAATCATGAATTAATATATAATAAAGATGGGGAGCCAAAACAGAACCTTGGTACTCCACTTTTAATAGAACCAAAATTTGAATTTAGATTATTTATTTGAATACAAAAAATCGTATCACTAAGAAAACTCGAAAACAATTTTATAATGAAGGGATCAAATCCAATATGAATGAATTTGTAAATAAGTCCTTTGTGAAAAGCTCTATCGAATGCTTTCTCTATATCAAGTGACTTATTGCTTATTCAATAAGTTAAATTACTTATTACGTCATCATGTAATTTTAGTAAAGCGTGAAGAGTTGAGTGACCAGGTTTGAAACCAAATTGAAGATCAGGAATAAAGCTAAAGTTCATATCAGAATTCATCTTTGATTTAATAACTCTTTCGAGCAGTTTACCTAAATTAGACAGTAAAGAAATCGGTCTGAAATTGTTTAATGCAAAAGAATCGTGTTTTTTTCTAATAAGAATGATTTTAGCAATTTTCCATTTTAACGGAAAGTAGCCATTATTGATACAATTGTTAAAAATAATGGATAGAAAACTAAATGCAAAATTTGAAAATCTTTTAATAATAAAATTTGAAATCAAATCTGGCCCCGCTGATTTTTTGGCATTTAAATTCTTTACTAAATTTTGTAAGTTATCAGGATATGTAAAATGAGTGCCTGAAATATTTTGAAAAGATTTAAAGTTATTATCAAAAATATAAACTGTATTGGAAAAACTTGACAAAACCTCATCAATCGATGTATCAATTGTATTAAAATTTGCTTCAACAGGAATACTTTCCTGATAAATGTCCGTAAAATGATTTTTGAAAGCCTCTCGTATTTCATAACTGTCATAAATAAAACTATTATTAATCTCGATCTTATTACAAAATTTTGAATTATTCCTGTTAATGAATCTGTATAATTCTTTGTATGCAAAAGGACCAGGTTTAATATTTGATAATTTCTCATTGAGCTCAAAAGCTTGATGAGATTTAATTTGATTTTTAATCATTATATTAAAAAATTTAATCTGTGCTCATAATAGTTGATAATTGGAAATTTTTCTGTTATAATTTCGATGATAAATATTTTTTAAATGTTTTTGCCATTGATATTTTAATTTATTAAGAATTTTGATGTTTTCTGGAACTATAATTTTTCTATTTTTAAGCTCAATAGTTTCTGAATGTGAGTTTATCGTGGAGACAACTGCTGTTGTGAATAAATCATTTTAGTGATCTATGTCAGAATTTGAGAGATTATAATTTGAGGGAGGAGTTATTTCTTCAAGAGCTGCATCTAGATCAGAACGAAAATCAGACCATGATGTGTTTTTATAAGAAATAAAAAACTGTGGAGTATTGACAGTAAAATCACAATAAGATAATCTGATTTTAATTTTTAAAAGATAATGATCCGAAAAAGAAGGCAGACTTGAAATTGAAAAATTAGAATTTATAATATCGATTATATTAGTGCTTATTAAAAAATGATCAGGAAAAAAAGAACTTGATACGAAGGATACGAATTTGGATACGAAGGATTTATATCTGAGAGCCTATGCAAGTCAAGAGAGTAAGACAGAAGCCAGTTATTTAATGATTTACCATTTAAATTTTCAAGAGAGTCACCCCAATCAGGACTTTTTGCCTTTAAATCACCACCTAGTATAGTACTGTCAAAATTTTGAGAAAAATTCCGAATTTTGGTAAGAGAATCGGCCATTAGCGAAGGATAAGCGTTACTCGGAAAATATAAACTTCCTAAAATAATTTTTTTACTGTCTGCATTCATATTTAAACTAATGCTAATAAAACAATTCGGAAATAAGAGATTAGGAATGGACGTCGTTGTATATTTAAGAATTTTTTTAAGAGCTATACCAACTGCTAAAGGAGAATTGTCATGAATGAAGTTATAATTATCCAAAAAGATTTTATATTTTAAAGAAATATGGGTTTCTTGTAAAAATGCAATATCAATATTATTTCGATTTAGGGTTGTTGATAAATCAACTTGTCTGCTCTTATCAATTAAAGATCTAACGTTAAATGCAAGTAAGGAAAGCTTAAAAGTAGTTTTGTATTTATGTTGCTTCCAAACCTCTTCGTTATTTTATTTGCACAATTACCGTATAAAAATTTCATCAAGATCTGCCACGCCCTTCACCCTCCTCCGATACAAATTGAAGAATAAAAGTGCACTATCGCTTGTTGTAGAAAGTATAAGAAAAGAAATGAACTTGTTTATTTTTAACTGGTTTCACTTCATTATCATATAATTATTTTATTCAGATTGGCAACGTCCTTTACCCGCCTCCCACACAATATTCAATGAAGCTTATTTATTAAAAACTATTTTTACTTTAATAAATGGGTTTGTTTAAATTTTACATTAATCTTAAGAAATAAACTAATTTTAAGAATTAAAATTTTACATTAATCATTAATTAAACAGAAAAAATTATTGACTGTCATCAGAACAATTCATAGAGTCACTCGACATCAATTTTCTCATCATTTGTATCATGATCTTCTTTTAAAATGAATTCATTGATTTCAGTATCATTATTCTGTTGTATTTCAATATTTTTCTAAAAGATCTAATGAAAGCAGTAATCCACGGAATAGATTTATATTGCATAGTTCTCAAAAGTTTTTAAGGGTATAATTTAAGCTAACTTTTCTTAACTCTTTATGACTAGCTTCTAAAGCAATACAATTAATATTTTTACGTATTTAAGCCTACAACCTTACCCACGGGGATCTTAATGGTTGAAAATGATTGCGTAAAATTATGGAGAGTAAATTGTAACCAAACTTAATAATTCTAGTGAATTTTGTTGTCAAAACCCTAACAAACAATTTAAAACGAACTACCTACAATGAAATCAGAGGCGAATAACTCGAGAAATCTTCGCCCCTGCTGAAAACGACTTTTTTTCAACACCACCTGGCAAGAAGAAGATGCATAAATATTAAAAAATAACAATTTTAAGATATTGATTTTTGTATTATTTATGTAAAAAATTTCAAGTCTCTATGTATTATTGTCTTTGCGCAATAAAACCTTAAATTGTGTTCTGTTTTGTTTCAAACGTGGAATGTCCTATGTTTTTATTTTGTAATTGTTCTTGAAACTTTATGAAACATTTGTTATTTTTTCATATAAATTTGCGCATTTTTGTCAAAAAACGCTCCAGGGAACAGGTCATAAAATCCTTAGTTATTGTTTTCGGTTTTCCAAATTTTAAGAATGTGTCGAGAAAGAGTTATTTTAAGACATGCTAAAAATTAAAAAAAAAACAAAAATGTCAATGTGAATGTGTTAAGAAAGGCCTGTTTTAAGACACACTTTTTTTTAAAAATAGAAAAAAAATGTTTTTTAGATTTCTAGGACCTTTTTTGTGGCACATAAAAATTATTTATTTATATTTTTAAATTTTTTTTTTAGCAAGAATTTACAAAATATATATATGCTAAAGTTGTATATATGAATGAATTATACTTAAACTTTTGGAATTTTGGAAATACTCAGTACAAAACAACAAAAACTGGAATTTCGTAAAATTGTAAAAGCAGATATCAAGTAATCCTTTTAGATTCACATAGTTAAGATTTGCATACTAACTTTTACAAATTTATGAATTTTTTTAAATACCTAATTTTGTCCATCTCGTAACTCTATGCGTCGTCAACTAAGATTGAAAAAAAATATTCAATATGAGTTTTGAAATTAGAAAGAAATATCTCCGCTTTTTTTTGAATTTATTTGAATTTATTTATTTTGTATTTATTGAGAAAAAATCTGTTTTTTCGTATACATTTTTCAAAATTATTTTAAACAAATTTATTTTGTATCATAATTTTTGGTTATTTTTTTGTTTTGGTGATGAATTTGTGGTTCTTTTTTATGTTGGTTTAAATTCAATTTTATTCAAAGTTATGTTTAATAAATGGAAATAAATACATGATGACATAAAAATCAAAATTTGAACACATATCTTTTCTGTAGCAAAGTTGTTGGAGAAAAGATGAATCAAATAAATTCACCTAAACCTTACTTTGCAAAATTTGAACGAAAAAGATCGGTCGAAAACGAATAACAGCACTGGGAATATTAACACAGTGATTTCGTTTAAATTTTACAAAGTAGGAATTTATGAGCCGTGGAACTTTTTTCATCAAATTTTCAAAAAAACCAACAATTAGGAAAACTCCAGTAAAAAAATGTTGTAAAATGTAAAAAAAGTGAAAATGAAAGGGGTAAGTTTTATTTCTCTCAGAAAAATATATCCCTAGAAGCCTTTTTTGTCCTCAAACAGGGAAAAATTGTACAAACATAATTTCGTCAAATCGGCTCACCCTAGTATACCCTTCATATAAAATTATTAATTTAAGCATAGTACTCTGTTCATGTGAAATTCCACTCAAATTTTCATACAAAAAACGACAAGCGTGGAAACTTTTACAACATGTTCATCAGAGCAGTACTCTGTTCCGCTGCGTGAAATTATCGCAACATGTTTCTGAGCAACATTTTTTCAGGACAATTTAATTGTGCTGCCTATTTATTTTGAAATAGGCAGTACTTACTCTCTGAGTCTCTCTGAGGAACGTTGCCATAGGAACTCCTCGCAACAAACTTTAAGTCAGAAATTTCACGCAACAAATAAATTAATGTTGAAATTTCACGCAAACAAACATAGTACTATGCTATACTGACTTCAATTTTTCAAAGTTCTATATTGCAACATGTTGCTCATTTTGCTTTCCATTTATAATAAGGAAAATGACTGTAAAACATCAATTAATCTCGTCACACAAAATTCGAACATATAAACTTTAAGAATCAATTAAAAAAACTGTGACGACCTTGAGAGGCCAAATCAAGTGCCATGGACTACAAAATGGCCCTGTTTGAGAAATTTTACAAATGATTCTTGTAATTTTTACATTTTTGTATTCGTCACACTGTGCAATAAAAAAAACTTAGTCATTTCAAGTTTCTAAACAGAACGAAAACGACATTTAAAACAAATCTTTGACAACATGTTTAAATTTTCTTCTATACTGTTTAAAGCCGTTCGCAACTACAACTACTAGGAACGCTACAATTCGAACAGCTGACTTCAACATCTAGCTAAAATTTTTGTCAGACTTCTCTCTAATTTGAGCTTACCTTGAAATTGTATCATGAAGAAACAGTACACCTTAATTTAAGAGAACGTTCAGGAAAGAAAAACAAGGTACACATTTTAAAATTTTTCGTCAAATTGTTGGTCAAACAACGATAGAACAACATGTAAGTAACTCAGTGGAATTTGAATTTAAAATACAAAGCAGTAACTCGTTTCTAGTTGCGACAAATTTGACTTTTTCTGATGTTACAGTATTTTATTCCAAAATACTCACTTTTGTAAAAACTAGTGTTTCTGTAACTCATAAGCGAGTAAGTAGTGGTCCGTGATGAAAAAATATACAAGCGAGAGGGAACACACGAAAGTAAAATGAATGGCAGAGCACTTTGTGTACAATGAACCTCTGCACGAGTGCGCTTGAAGTACATTTTAGAACACTGATTTGTGGAGCAAGCGTTGGTTATGTTCGGCTTTCATTAATTAGAACAAACGTAACACTACAGAGAGCACTTGTCGCGTGAATAGAACAAAAACAAAAGAAAACCGAATCAATGTTATGCTTGAGTCGACAGAGAAGAGCGCAGCAGAACGAAATGACTTGAATGTTATGTGATCAACAGCAGACGCTTGGAGTTATGATGTGTTGTTTAGTTTTAATAGTTTCTGCATTTCCTTCTGAAATAAAAATCATCTTTAACACCAAAAAAAAGGGATTTTCTTATTATTTATTGAAATTATAAGAGATTTTTTAATTATTTAAATTAATTTATTTTTTTTTCATTTTTCACAATATTTATTCAATAAAAGTTATTAATGAATTAAAACTAAATATATGTTTTAAGTAAAAACAAAAACATTAATTAAATTTTATTATGTTGATTATGAGGATATTTTCTTGTTGTTTTTACTTTTACTATTGGTGGTGGTTTTGTTGATTATTGTTTCTTTTATTCTTATGATGTTGAATTGTTGTTATTGTTGTTTTTCTGTTGATGATTATAATGATGATTAATTTGTAAATATGAATACTAGTAATGATGTGATTAAGTTTGTTGTTGGCGTTGTTGTTTATGGTAGTATTGGTGTTGTTGTTGGTCTATTGCGATGACGTTTATGTTTTTCATTGTTATTATTTTGTGGTAGATCTTAGTAAAACTGAATGATCTACTAGAAAAATGTGATTTCGGAGGGTATTTTTTCAATCATTTCAAATCTAATTTTGTAGAAATATTTAAGGTGATTGTAAAATAACGCCAGTATTTTATGCCAGGGCCGTAGTCAGGATTTACCCATGGGGGGTCTTGATGAAATATTTTTCAAAATTATAATATAGGGACAATTATTTGTTTCATTTTAATTTTACGTTACGTATTTTATATATTATATACAGTAGCAAACAAAATAAATATTCATATATGTTTAGATAAATAATACTAGTCTACAAATTTCGTATCCGGTAAACTCATTCTTAATCCTATATATACGTTTAACCCTGGTTTCAAATCTCTACTCAGTTTCCTCCTATATTGTAACATTTTCAATTTACAGGGTGTTTAACGTTCTTGCCACGTGTTTAGTATTATTGATCTAGAATCTGAACTAATCACTATAAAATAAAACATAGCCTTTAGTATTTTAGAAAAAATATCAGCTTTTCAATCCATACATCAACACTATCGTGTCATGTGCGGTAGCGGAGCAAACATTTTGAGATTATCCAACGAAATATCAACAAATTTTGTATCTTTTGTTTTAGCGGAGTTGTAATCGTCCAAAGTTAGAATTTGGAAAAAACTGTTGATTATTTGTATTTTTACATGAAAAAAAGACATTTTAAATTTGGACTATTACAGCTCCGCTAAAATAAAACATACGAAATTTGTTGATATTTTGTTGGATAATATCAAAATTTTTGCTCCGCTACCGTATGGTAGTAGTTATGGTTTATCGTAGTTAAGATTATGGATCAATAAAATTTAACACGTGCCATAAGCGTAAAACACCCTGTATATTGAAAATTTACAATATAAGGGGAAACTAAGCACAGATTTGAAACCAGCGTTGAAAGTACATATAGGAATGATATTGGGTTTACCGGATACGAAATTTGTAGACTTGTATTATTTATCCAAACAGATTTGAATATTAGTAAACTGCTATTTTTTCGCTCGCAGCTGTATGTATATAAAGGGGCCTCGACTTGTATGGGGTAAAAAATTCTATTTTACCCCTCTAAAAATGAACCTTAGTCTCTTTTATAACAATTCCCAAAATATTTTAGCTGTTATGATAATCGCCAGTGAGCAAAGCCATTTTGCAAAAACCTCCATAATGCATGTTTTCCGTAAATATATTGGCTGGTGCAATAGTTTTTGCAATCTTAAAGTAAAAATTAAATGAAACAAATAATTCTACCTATATTTGAATTTTGAAAAAAAATTTCATCAAGACCCCCTCCCATTGGTAAATACTGACTACGGCCCTGGCATAAAATACTGGCGTTATTTTTCATGTACCTTAATTATTTCTAAAAAATTTGAGTTAAAATGATTAAAAAATACCCTCCGAAATCACATAAAATAAAACTTATATTTGCAAAATACAATATAATCTGCATTTAAAACTCTAAAATATTCGCTAAAAAAAGGTAAAATATGAAATAAAAAATATTTTTCTTATATGCTATTATCGATTTAAAAAATATTGCATTTGATTAACAAAAAAAAAAAATTCATTTTTAAATACATATAAAATTAATTTATCAAAAAAAATAAAGTGCATTTCAAAGTACCTAATAATTCTAAGTTATCTTATTCCATATGTCTTATTAAATTTTAATGGTTGCAAATCAAAAAAAGCAAAATATGCAAAAACCACATGAATTTATTATTTAAAAAATATACGCAATTAATATGCAAAAATAAGCATTTTTTGTAAAATATGCAAAACCATGGATTTATTGCAAAATATTTAAAAATATGCACTAGCTATTGAATGCCATTTAGAAGGAATTTTCATCATTCGCAAAGATAACTTAACCATTTGCGCTTTAAGATGCCCAGTAAAAACTTGCATTTGCATGAAATTCCTAGCCCTTAATCTCTTTGCCAAGATTCTGCTGCGTTAGGCTGGCCGCATAGTAAGCGCCGAAGCAGGCAGGCAGGCAGGCAGGCACAGACAGCAACCCGCTCCACAAATAACCACCGCAGAGTGAATGCGAGTAGCAGATCAGATCAGTGCGACATAGTTTGTTATTGTTTTGTTTTTTTTTCGCATTTCTTCTGTTATGAATGCTTCTCCACGAAAAAACATTTAACGTGGATTCACTGATAACCTTCAGCATGTTTTCAGCATGAAGTTTGTGCGCTTTACGCTCAGAGGGAAAACTTGCCGCACGCTCTTCAACTTGATTAACATTATTTTAATTCACACATAAACTTGCTGAAATTAGTCAGTGAATTCATCTTTACCAACAACAACAGCAACGCAAAACACACACTTGCGCATGCGCACAACACAAAAAAACACTCACTCAAAGCATTGCTGTACCAAACAACACAAAGCAAGGAACAAGTTGATACTTTTGTTGTTTGTTTTTGGTTTCCTCTTCTTCAGCTTCTATGTCAACACCCATAACTTTGTCTATATAAAGTTATCCAAAATAAATTTGTCTATGATTATCTAACAAAGGACTCAAATTTCGCAAGAATTGAGAAACAAAATTTTTTTTATTTTGCTTTTACTGACTTCATGTCAATCAGTTTTGTTGTGCTTATTGAAAAACCAAAAAAAGAAGAGTAAATTGCACGAATTTGTCAACAAAAATAAAACACAAGTTTCAATCTATCATATGCGCCGACTCAGCCGCTGCTGTTGTTTGTATGTGTGTTTCGACGAATTTATTCTGTTGTTGCTGTTTTTTTGTTTTGATTCTATTTTCACTCCAAAGATGATGAAAATAAAATCAAAACAGTCCTTTGAGTTCTGATTCCACAAAATGTGTATTAAATGCGAACAACAACGCATTAAAAGAATTATTTTTCATCTGTTTTACATGTCCAACAATTGGTAATTCCATCAACCCATAATTTTCGTTGTTTCAGTTATGCACAATTTATCACCAACAACAACAACAACATAGATGCACAAGAACAAAAACAATCTTCACACTCGTTGCTATGTTGTGTTTGCATGGTGTTGTTTTTGTGTGTTTATCATAATATATACACATGCGCTGATGCTTATTATGTTTGTGAGTGTGTTTCGTCCAACGAAAAAATAATAAACGTAAAATGCATCTAATATAAATTCTTCGTTGCGTTAAAACTGCGTTTAAAAAAATTACCCATCAATTTTTAACAAAAATTAGACAAACACGCAAAATCAGCTGCGAGAAACCAGGACAAAACTCTTTTCTCGCTGTACCTGCTTTGGTCTGCCTGCCGTCACTATGTGGACTTCGAGCAGATTTATATGAAACTGTATGAAGCCACTTTTCTCGCACTGGTGCCTGCCTGCCTGCCTGTCTGCCTGCCTGCCTGCTTCGGCGCTAACTCAGCGGGCAGCCTTAGGTGAGATCGATGCTTTTCTCGCTGTTATCAATCAATTTTGTTTTCAAGAACGAATAACATCGTGTTCTGGTAAAGCAAGCGACGAACAAGTTCTGCTTTGAAGCCGACGCGTGCTCTGCACTGCTCGGTTCTTGTCGTTTAATGAATTGATTATGTTCTGCTTGACTTTACAGAGTTATGTTATGTTCTGAACTCGGCACTGTTGGCTCTACTGTTGTAGAAAAAACGAGTGCATTTGTGCAGAGGTTTAGTGTACAATTATATCAGTTCTGCTTTCAGAAATTAATAAACAAAAAACTCAACAACAATACATTAGGGCTATTCCCAATTACGGGCAAATAGCGTGGCATCGTGGCATTTGCAAAATATGATGGCAAATATTTTCAACACAACAACAAAATGTATAGATTTGCATTTGCCCGACTGTGTCAAATTTGCAACACTTAAATCGCATTGCATACAGTCGAGCATAGGCAACTCTTATTTGCCAATCAATCAGCTGTCACATTTTAACCAAATGCCACTAATAAAACAAAATTAACAGACTCTGATATGGAGCTCACTTTGATAAATAATAATGAAAAACACCACAAATACTGTTCGTGCTGTTTTTTTTCCTTCAAAACAGCTGTGAGTTTTGTTTGCAACAGTGTTCTAAGAAGTGTGCTCACAGTTGATGGCAAATATTTGGTAGGGCATACATTTGCAAAGCTATTTGCCCGTAACTGGGAATAGCCCTATTGTGCTTTATTTGTAATTTATTTTAATTTGGCTTTAAAACAGTGTCGGGCAGCTTTGCACACCTATTCTTTCTCATCTTGTGTATGCAAATGTATTAATCTGCAAAAATGCAAAATCTTGAGTATGTATTAATGAGCGCTTTAAAGCTCACACTAAAAACAAAGTAGTGCTAAAGCGCTTTTTGCAGAAATCTTACTAAGCATTATGGGATATTTTTTGCTCGGGTTTGTATTGCGAAATTAAATAAATAAGTAGTGGACGGAATGTCAAGAGGAAACAAACCGATAGAAGGATAATATGAAATACAGTTAAGCAGACGGAAATGTAAAAAGGCAGGCTAATAGTAAAAAACAAATATGTTTTTTATTGTGCTTATGTTGCTTATTGTGTTTTGTCAAGGCCAAACTGACAGCGTAAAATGCTTCCATTATACGTGGTTGGAACTGATCACTATATGATATGATATGTGGACATACCGCTTTTAAATAATTAGTTAATTTCTCCATCGCATGCCTCACAATTACCTTATATTGGCCATGCAAATTATCGTAATGCCGTTATTTTCTAAAAATAAAAAATGTTTTCATACTTACTTCCAAAAATTTTGCATGCATAAAATTTTATATAGTGTAATCTAATGTTATATCTGTGTCGATGAGCAATAATAGCTTAAGTCTTATTTCAAAGTTTCAAGAAATCTTGCTTCAAAGTTTTCAATCGCCATATAAGTGATATGAAAGGGTATTTTGTTTTTGAGTTCTATCTTTGGCTAAGGTCATGCTAGAAGTTCTAGATTTTGTATGTTCATAATGATATATACGTGTAACACAATTACATCAATAACTCAGTTCTGTCTTAAATCGACTTAAGGTATTATTGCTTATCGACACAGATATAATATATTCAAGGAACACGCAAGCGCAGATATTATCTGCTTGATATTCGCTTGAACACTGAAGCAGTGTTGCCAGGTTAGGGGATTTCCCCCTAGATTTAGGGGTTTTTTAACTGAGTTGAGGGATTTTAGGGGTAATAAATCTTTAGGGGCTTTTTTAGGGAGATTTAATGTTTTTTAGAGGTATTTGAAAAGTTAACATTTGAAAATAAAGTTTTCTTACTTTTCCTTAAAATTATGCTCAAAATTTAAGAAAATAGGATATGTGTCTTCTTGGGTATTTCAGCAACACTTTATTAAAACAGCTGAATTGGCAGCACTTCAAATAAATTAGCAATCATTTCCCACTTCACATCAAACATGCTTCGCGCTTTACTTGCAATTGATTGGACTTGATATTTTGGACTAAATTTTAAACTTTTTTGGATTACATATAGAACAACATCAAAAGAAGATTAATTTTTAATCCAAGGAAAAGTTTGAAATTTTTCAATCCAATAAAGAATAGTTTTAAATCCGAAAAAAGTTGAAAAAAGCAATATAAATGTCAACTTAAAATAAATAACTTTTCTGATCAGTTCATGAATTGAACACATGTCCTCTGTTGTGCTGGTCCAACGCCTTATCCACTCATCCATCTCATTTATCAAGAAAGTTAAGCTTATTTCGCATCATAACGAATGCAAGTAACCTTGCAGTAAGTAAGCAAGCGAGCAGAAACTATGGTTCGAGACCCAGCTAAATTAAAGTAAAATAAAAAAAGTTCTAACCAGTTCGTGATTTGAACACACGTCCTCTGATGTGCTGATCCAATACCTTATCCACTCACTAAACTCAGTTGTTAACATAGTTTCGCTTATTTTGCATCATTACAAATGTTAGTAAGTTCTTTTCAGGAACGTGGGTTTGAGATCCAGCTAAATTAAATTAATGTTTGGATTAAAAGTAGTACCTTTTGGATTAAAATTTCCTTTAAACCAAAACTTGGATTAAACAGAAGTCAAAAATTTTTAACTGTGTAAAAACTAAAAACAAAGCACGTATGGAAAAAAGTATAGACAAAAAATATATGCCTAAAAATATATCAAAAAGTGGGAGACGGAGCCTCCTTTCAAGAGTAAGACTTAATTTTAAGATCAATTTCACATTGGACAATTGAGAATTATGAAGCAACTTTCTGCCCTTGTGAAAGACGTCCAACAGCTCAGCACTTTAAATACATAGGCATGCATTGCAGCTGCACTACTTTTACTTTCCCCCTATAAAATTTTTGTATGTTTTTCGAAAAAAAATTTTAGGGGAATTTTAGGGGGATTTGAAATACAATCTAGGGGTAAATGGTGAAAGCCACCTGGCAACACTGCACTGAAGCTTTGATCGTTCTGTAGCTGAGATGAATACTGTAACGAACCCTTTTTCGTCCGTTACTAGTTTGCTGAGGTAAGCTCAGTGAGTAAACCAAGGGTTCTTACAAAACAATTTATATTCTAACGATTCCAATATTTAAATGAGAAAGCCGGTGTTTTAAGTTTTCAACTGTAATAAAAATCTGGTTTTATTGTTATTTTCATTAGTATTTTCTTATATTAGTTCAATAATTATTTACTTAATTATACTGTGACATATATATATTTATATATGTTATATATATATTATAACTTAATATAGATCTTATGTTTAATAGCTTCTGACTTCTATACTGAACGGTGGGTACACGTTCCTATGACTTCTATGCTGAACGGTGGGTACACGTTCCTATGACTTCTATGCTGAACGGTGGGTACACGTTCCTATGACTGCTATGCTGAACGGTGGGTACACGTTCCTATGATTTCTATGCTGAACGGTGGAGACACGTTCCTATGACTTCTATGCTGAACGGTGGGTACACGTTCCTATGACTTCTACTAGCTGAACGGTGGGTACACGTTCCTATGATTTCTATGCTGAACGGTGGAGACACGTTCCTATGACTTCTATGCTGAACGGTGGGTACACGTTCCTATGACTTCTACTAGCTGAACGGTGGGTACACGTTCCTATGACTTTTAACTGAACGGTGGAAACACGTTCCTATAACTACTAGCTGAACGGTGGAAACACGTTCCTATGACTTCTAACTACGTTTGAAAGGTGGAAACACTTTCGCTAGCTAGTCTCGACATGTGCACGCAGCCGCGCTTGCACCCAGACTGATTTTTGTATGCCAGCGAGTTGCCTTATATATGTTCTCGCTGTGTTCTGTTTCGCCGTTCATGTGTTTTGTTTTCCCTGCCTGTGTGTGTGTGACTGTGAACATGCCTTTGCATGTTTGTATGTGTGTATTTATTATTTATTTACTTATTTATTATAATTACAATGTATTTATAATAATTTGTTGTATTTTATACATTTTATGTATATAGTATTTTAATATTTACATTATATATTAAATTTAGTTAAACTTATTAAATATACACAATTCATTTACATTGCATTTATTATTACATATCATTATATATATCATTTGTGGGGCACAAATTGTACAACAATTTGTGTCCTCACAATACATATTTTACTGCACAAACACATGCTCAAGTGTGCAAAGCTGCCCGACACTGCTTTAAAACCGTGATTATCCGCATAGTTCACCAAATATCTTTAATTTTTCAACATAATTTTATAGTGAAATATGTACTATACAAAACCACGGCTTAGGGAAAAATATTGTAAAGCTTACAAAAATTACATTATTCTGAAGAACTAATATTTTTAGTAAGAGATTACCGAAATCCTTCTAAAAACAAAGTGATAACTTCACTCGATTCGAGTCACATATTTAAGTTTACAGAAACACTTCGGCTATCGAATTCCTTGAATTCCTTGAAAATATCAAAATATAAAAAGAGCCGCACTTTATTTAATAAAGAGCCGCATTTACCCAACGTTGGGATATACTGTTATGCCTTGAGTCCACAGATATGTACAGATATTTACTTTAATAAAATTATTAAATCCATAAAACTGCGAAGAAGCTACGCTGCTGTCGAGTGTTAAAATTGCCGCACCTCTTTTTTTAACTACTTTGACATTTACCAAAACCTATAGCTTTTGAACTGCCTAAAACTATAGTTTCAACGACACCACAATCCAATGGTTTTTAGTTTTAATAATTAAAAAACAGTTAAAAGTTATATTACTCTCGTAATTCTGCCACTGCATAATTTGTTTGAATTTATAATACTATTTTTATGCATTAATTTAATACTTATTAAAATATTGTCAGTTATTATAATTAACAATGGCGACAAGTTCTATAAGCTATAAATTGCATTTGATAGTTTCCTGCATAACGGTAAAACCGCAACATCCGGTTGCAAATTGCACTTGCAGCAGGAACAGCACAAAAAAAAACAAAATGGAGCTTTTGTCAGTGCTTTAATGACGCGACAGCGAATGCATTTATAATAATAATAATAATAATTTATGTTTACAATTGTTACAACAAAAACAAAAACAACAACAACAACTGCAATAAGCAACCACTTGTCATGCACCATTCAACATGTGAACTTTATTATTTATTTAAACATTTCAAAATAATAAACCGAAATAAGAACAAAAAACTTTTTGCAACGAAAAAAGCCAAAATACAAACAAACGAGCGAGCACACAGAATGCAGAAAAATTTTTTAATAATGGCTGACAGATGCCAACCCCCACCCTCCACCCTCCGCCTGCAGCTGAAGGCCATGCAGCTAAAAATTAATGACAAACTGTAAACTGCAAACATTTATTTATGCTGCAACAAAAATAAACAAAACTCTAGCAACAACAACAGAACCAACAACACCGACAACGACAACTTCAACGTCGACAAAAAAAAAACAAAACGGAAGTCAGCGGAAGTTTTGTCAATTTTTCAACAAAATGCAAAGCATTTTATGATTTCTACCAAAAATAGAACAATCGGAAAAACTTTCAAACAAAAATTAAAACAGAAAAAAGTTATTATAAAACTAAATGGATTTTTGCAAAAAACCTTGCATTATTTTGCCCAAAAAAAGAAAAATTGCAAAAAAAAGTACAAAAACAACTATTGTATTAAAATGGAAACGAAAAATGATATCACTGACAGCGAAATATTTCGCATCCGTTTAATGAGCAACATCAAGCGAATGACAAGTGCGCCCTTTGCTCGAGGGCGTGTTGCAGCTGAGTGGTTAAAAATATTCAACAGCATGGGGCACTCGTAGTACTGCTTGCAACAACCTTTTTATTAACAGAATGTCCAACTATCTCTCGCTCTGTCTAGTTTTGTTAATCGCCTGCGTACGCTGTCTGAGCGAAGCTGTTTCTTCCACGCTGCCTCCTCTCCTCAACTACTCCATCCATCAACGCGCAAACATTTGGCCTATTTTAAAGATACATTTTAAGAATAACCACTTCACCAAGGTTACTCACGCACCAGCATTTAAAATTTAAAATCATTGAATGATGACTTTTTTCTATTTACCACCAGAGTATAGAAAATCGAATAACATATTGCCAATAGAGTTTTCGAACCCGGTAAGTATGAAATTTGTCTAAATTTAAAGACAAAGAACTTTATAAAAACGAAATATAAAAATTAAAAACGAAACGAATGACTTCAAATCTTGCACATAATTTTCATTCTTAACTAAAATAATCAGCCCAATTCTGAAAAAATTTTCCCCCGGAATCGGAAAAGGGAGTTTTCATTTTTAAGATAGCATCATATGTTTTATGATGATAAAGGCATAATATGTTTTTTTACACTCTTTAATATTGACGGTTGAGGAGCAAATTTGCATTAAGAATTGCCAAAATGTTCTTGAGCTCTATCTTAAAAATTAAAACTCACTTTTTCGAATCTGGGGGAAAAATCATTCAGAAATTTTCAAAGGAGAATAAGAAAACTCTGCCTACCTCTCACCTACCTCACGCCTACAAAGTTACGTCATAATAATAGCAAAACTTTCAGAAACTATAAAAATTAATGTTTGAACTTGGCATTTTACGCACAAACTTTTATATTCAACGTACTCTGAGAATAAAATTTAAAAACCAATCCCGTAAAAATGACGTGATCAAAATAAAACAACTTTAAAGCCTTCAAGTACGTTAAAACAAGGCTGTGGTGGTATTTCGTCCGAATTCTTAATTGGTAACGTGTCTTTATCCAAATGTCTGATATCTTGGAAAGATACAAAGCTGGGGCCGAATTACAGCATCCGTGAACGAACGAGCTTTCGAATCGAATAAAATTCCACTCTGATTATTTTTTCGTATGACAGCATTCGATCGAACATGAGTCTAAATTTGTGTATGAGAGCAATCGATTATATCATCATCTTTAGCTGTCAAATACTTATTGTTAAATGTAAACAAAGGGGAGTATTTTCGTTTTTTGCTTTTTAATTAAATTGTGCTATAAATTGCACTGAAAAATGTAAATAAATGTAATCTTGTTAAATAAATAAGTGCTTTGCAGTTAAATTTTATGAAAATCAAGTGGTTTTTTATTCAGAATGGCGTGAATCCGTACAATCAGAGGATTTTGCATTCATTTGTTAGGACATGTCAGCTTATACTGGAAACTTAGAATATTTAAAAAATATGTGTTAAAAATTGCGGCGATTAGGAAGACGCAGCAGCTTTGGAAGCATTACATTCAATCCAGCTGTTGTCCAATCTTTAAATTGCGAAAGTTTGCTCGATGCCATTTGTTTGCTGTTTAAGGATGTGCTTAAGAAACACGATAAGAACATAGCAGAGCTAGTGACCAAATCTAAGAAAAAGGCTTCTAGCTTAGTTCTAATAAAATATTTTATTAATGAAAAATATTGCTTTATAGATCGACACGTTAAATGAGGAGACTGCTCAGTTGCGCGTTAATGAAGTTTACGACCATGCAGTTAAGGATTGCATTGGCAAAGTAGATCTGGGGACAGAAAAGGCTACGAAAAATATAAAAAAGTCAGGGACACCTAAATCGCAAATAAAGAAGGAGCGTAACATCACGTCATGCCGCAGCTCTGAATGGAGAACACAACTTCAATATGACTTTCAGGTTATAAATTCCTTAATATTGTTTGATCCAGTTTTTCTTAATATTTTCTGTGTTGCAGGACAATGAGAATTTCTATATGATACTGGATTTTAGTCTGGTGGCGATCTACTTGGTTTGATGACTCGAAATGAACCATTTTATGAGGATTTGGCGCTTTTTTATTTGGCTGAATTGACGCTCGCCATTAGAGCTGCAATCATTGGACTACGTTCATCGTGACATAAATCCTGAAAATATTCTCATCGATTTCGAAACAATAAAATGGGAAACCTTGCGCAATCAGGTACCTCCTATTATACACTACGTACAGAGCGAAGATTACATTCCAAACTTCGAGGATACTGTTAGACAAAACAATCGCGGACATCCTCGAACCCATACTAAGAAATCTCTCAGAACAAATATGAAGTGTAATGACTTCTGCGGCCGATATTTACCGTTTATTAGCTACACTTCTGTGCACATGAATCAGGCGCAGACGGCAGTCGAATATGCTGCTGCCGTTTTCGCTACTTAAGAGGCGCGTTCAACAAAATAAAATAAAAAAATAAAAGAAGGAGTGAGTCGATATAAAATCAAAAATGCAGGAATTTCCAAAAAACTCAAAATCGAATTTTTGAATCGACTGCAAAATTTTTTTCAATTTCAGTTCAGTTTCAGTTCAATTTTTAAATGTAACTTCTTACAGCTTTTTTGATTTCTTATGACGATAACTAGAAGGTATGTCCATATGAAATATTTGGAGGTAATTAATGTTTTTTTAGTGTTTCGTGTTTTTGCAGAGAAACCCCATTTTAATTTGATTTAAATTTAGATCGATATTAACTTAACTTACAAATAATTTTTATATATTATATAACTTTGATTTTGACAACAATGGTTGATAGTAATTATTTTTATGCACCCACGCGTACCGCATAAGGGTAAATTAACTTTGTCGCTCCATTTGAAACACTAATAAGGAGGCGTGGTAGGTAAAGAAAAGTATAAGGATATAAAGTCAATTCAGCCATGTCCGTCTGTCGACACAATTACAGCCGCAATTTTGAAGCTATAAAGAAGTTAAAAGTTTATGCTTATATTAAAAAACTAAGATCAAACCACGCCTACCTCCAATATAAAGTTACTATAAAAACTGTAAAATCTCTTAAAATGCCGCAAAAATTAAAATATTGTATTGGAATTTTTCTCATACGCTTTGGAGTGAAATATTCATTATATATTATTCCCATGCAAACATTACAAATTGTATTTTGAAATGCTACAAAAATTAATAAATTGATTTGAATTTTGCACATAAGTTTTAGTCCCAATTATTCACAATATATTTTTTAAAACTCACTCTGTGTTTTAAATTTGGCAAATCATATAAAAACTCCTGTTACCTCCTTTAAAAATTGGCATCATCAAAGTAGCATAATCTTTTTAATCCCACAAAAATGTGTTTAATTTAACATTTAACACATAATTTTCGATATCTTTAGCGTATATTGTATTTTAATTTTGGCAAAAATTAATGAAAGCCACGCCCATCCTCCATTCGAAATGACGTTATCAGACTTAGAAAACATCAAATACTTGGATATACTGTGAATTAGCCAAAAAAGTGCTTGCTAGTTTTATATAAATTTTTTTTTTATATAATCAAATAATTTTAATTTATTATTATTATTAAGAATATATACGTTTTTTTATAATTATTTTTTTTTAGTACAATTAAATAAATGTAATTTATATTGAGAACACCTAGATATATATGTTTTTTACAGAAAAATAAAATATGTATTTTTATTTTATAACCAAATAAAACTTACTATTATTTCTATTACTATTTGTAAAAGTAGAAATAGTCGTGAAATTAAAAAAATATCGTTTTTGTTAAAACTATGACGTATAGCATATTTTATATATAATTTCGACTGGGGGTTTTAACCTCGGCCCAGTCGAAAATAATTTCTTACTAGTTTAAATTAATTTTAAATAAAATAATTTTTATTTCTAATAAAAAAATATCAATCAAAACGAAGTTTTATTTCTGCTCGAAAAATATTGATCACAAAATAATTGTTATAAAACTATTAGTTGATAGCAATAATCGTTATTTGGAGTCACTGATATTATCAAACTCCTTATTTTTATTAATTCGGTCTTAATGAACTTTAATATTTTTTATATATAATTGTGTGTATACTTATAACTCGTACTTATTAATCCATTGCATTTGTATACAAGCACGTATAATTTGTAAGGAGGATATTAATTTTGTCACTCCGTAAAGCCAATAACAAGGCGTGTCATTTATAGAAAAATATATATTCTTGATCAGCATATTGATTTCGACATGTCCGTCTACGATTACAAAAACAGCCCATTTCAAGAGCTATCATAACGAAATTCAATATATAAGCTTTTTATTCAAAAATAATGAAAATAAGCAAAATCGGATTAAAACCACGGGTACCTCCAATACAAAGTGACGTTAACAAAATTTTAAAATCCTTCCACAAAAATTAATTATGAATTCAAATAAAGCACTTAAGCTTTATTATACAATTTGTGTATGAAATTTGTAAAAATCGAATGAAACCACGCCTACCTCCCATACAAAGCGTTTTTATAAAAACTTTAAAATCTTTTTAAATTCCACAAAAGTTATTACAATATCTTCAAATTACGAAAATAAATTTTAATCTTAATTATGCACTTGATGTTTGAAATTTAGTTAAAAAAAAACTGAAAACTCAATACAATTAAATAATACATATAAAACTTGGAATATACTAAAATAAAGCTAGCTTTAACTTCACTCTAGTCAAAGAATCTATATTGTTTTCGAAAGAAAATAAAAAATTTGTTTAATTCTTAACAAAATTTATTTTATTGTTGTTTTTTTCATAAAAAAATTTTAAATATCACTAAAATTTGATGTACAAAGAATATTTTTCTCTCCTACATGTAAAAACAAATTGTAGAGTACATTGTATCACAGATTATTTAATAAGGTTCTTATACAATAAATCCTTTTTTGGTGGGCTGGCGGCCTGGCGGCCTTTCCTTTTTTAGTGGTTAAGGATTCTTGTCAAATGCTCCTATAAATTAACAGCAGTCAAGTCAAGTCGATAGGCTCGATAGGAATTCCGCTAGCTAAATTTACTGAGTCGTGTTTATTTTATTAACATTTGTTCTTCAATAACACATATTTTAATAGTTATTAATATTTTAAATGTAAAAATAACTTACATTTTTGTATATGCAAAGCAAATAGTCCCACTCGTCTACAATTTTCCAATCGAATGAAATTTCGAAAAACTACATCGAACATATGCTCGTTCACGGAAGACATAATCCCGAAATTCGTCACCAATTTCTCGTTCATACTTAGAAATGATAAAAAATCGATATATTTTACTCGTTCACGGTAGCTGTCATACGAAACTAACAAAAGTCAACAGATTCCGTTCGATCACGGATGCATCCTGTGATATCTACTACAGCGGACATGTGGAGAAGCACAACTTTGGGTGCGGATTTGTAGTTTGTAAGAGACCACGGTTTCACGTCCTGCGATTCACACCTGCAAACGAACGGATTGATATAATCCGCGCCAAAGCCAAATAAGTTCACATAAGCCTAATATGTGCGTACGTTCCGACAGAAGATGAGGACAATTAGATCAAAAAAACTTTTTACGAGCGCCTTAAAAATATTTACGAGTGCTGCCCCCATCACGACGCACAAAAGTGACTTGAACGCTAAGGTGAGCAAGGAAAACATATTTGGTCCAACAGTCTGAAAGTTCAGCCTCCACGACAACACCTCCAATAACAAAAATGAGGCTAATTAACTTCGCCGCAGCAGAAAACATGGCCATAAGTTCCACTAGATTTAAGCACCTCAATGTTCATAAGGCCACCTGTATGTCCCTTAGCTAAGAATGCACCCAACTCTACTTACAAAAAGCTAGACGATGACAAACTACAATCTAAACAGACAGCCGAAGATATATGTTCGCAGTGGACACACATTTCCCACTTCATTCGTGTGGTTGCCGAAAAGGTGCTTGCCGCCCTCGTCGAAACCAGTGGCACGACCAGAAGTGTCACAACGCCACTGCAAAGAAAACCGCCACCTACAAAGTCACGCTACAGTCGGTTGTAACGCGCGAGTTATAGTTGAGGAAAAACAGACAACACAACTTTTCTTTTTGAATGCCAAAACTGATCTAGTTTTATTAAAATTTTTCTCTTACTTTACAACTTTCACCAATTTTTACTGTAATGTATGTATACATTCTAAAGAAATTCTAAATATGAATACATATGTGTTTATGACATAGGTTTCAAAAATGCTATCTATGAATAATTTTTATATATTTTAATACTCCATATGTTTGCTTATGACATACATTCCAAAAATGCATGTTGATAATTTTAAGTGTCACCTAGTTTTAATGGGTGCAACAATATTTTAAAACACATGGTTAAACGTTGCGGATTATCAAAGAGATACTGAGAATAACTTAAAATAATTGTATGTCTTTTCTTTTGTGACATACAAAAGAAATGTAATGTAACCTAAATAAACAACTGAACTAATTTATTACAGAAATGTGATTATTGCTTATTGTGAGTTTTTATTATTGTTGTTGTTGTAGCTTAAGTGGTTGAAGTGGAAATCAATGGGATAGGTTCTGCGTCGAGTTTTAGTAGTTTGTTGTTGTTGTAACTTCAGTAATACTAGTTAATGCTGCTGTTGTTGTTATTGTTGTTGTTGTTGTCTTAGTTGTTGTTGTCTCAATGGCTTAGGTGGTGCCAATGTTATTATCGTCGTTGGTGGTAATGTAACTCCTCCCCCCCCCCGGTGTGAAGCGACGGCCATAACCTTTGGTTTGTGGTTGAAGCGGGATGATCCAGGGTAATGTTTCGTTTAAACTTTCTGGAGCTATATAGAATGAAGAATATTATTATCGTTCCCATGAATAGTATTCCTCCGATAGTTATGTTGAGTTCTCGTTTTGTGGTTGATTTCAAGTTGTTTATGGCGATTCTATTTTCGATGTTGAGGTTGTTGATTTTGTGGAGGTTTAATCTTTAGACGGTGTAGTTGGTGTGAATTGGTATGTGTGCAGTTGGTATTAGATGTATTTCGTCCCAGTATATATTTGGATTACTCTGATATGTTATATTGTTTATCTCTACTTTACAGTTTTCGATGTGTAGCAGAATATTTCCGGATACTGAGTGTGAAGCGAAGTTGCAAGTTGAGTTAACTAATGTTGTTGGGATGTTCAGCATTAATATGTAGTTATGTTCAGGTTGTAAGATGTTTGATATTTGACCGATATCGTTGGTGACGCAATGAGCTGGTATTCCTTCTTGCGGCTGAATAATTCGTCCTAGGCAGGTTGATTTTGTGATGTCTTCTTGTTGTTTTGCTTCTTGACAATAGTAAATTCCTTCTACTTTTGGACAAATTTCAGACAAGTATTGAACATTCTCAGAGTTATATAATGCATAAGGTGATATTTCTATTTCTTTTGTTTTATTAATGGGGAGTGGAATAATGTGAATTAGGGAATAATTACTATTTGATAGGATAGGAATTCGGACATTAAATATTATATTGGTATCGTTGTAATAAGCTTGTAGCCCCAACAATTCATAGATATTGTTAGTAGATTTTACCTTTATTGATTGGGCTGAAAGTGTGTCGTATATTTCATCTAATTCTTCATGGTTAAGAAAAAATTTTGAATTTCCATTTTCTGCCCGGATGCTGTCATAAGCCTGTAAGTACATATATTTTATAACTTATTGTCCTAACTAAAATTTTTAAAGGTTTGTTGATAGTTTTGCTAATTAGTTTTCTTTTTCCTTCTTATTCTAGATTTATGTATTTTTTGTTTTCTGTCGGATACTATCGTTACTTTATTGTTTTTCTTTACTTTAAGTTTCGAGAATCTTGGTGTCATTTTATTCCTGCGACACTCTTTTCTAAAAACGGTTTCGTTGGTTTCGTTACTTTTAGGATCTTCCCTTACCTTGTTTAATTTTTTGATATTTTCATTAGTGATGCTGTCTAGTTTACTTTTTATCTTTGGGTATAAAACTGCTTGAAATTCATTTAACTTTTTCAAATATTCATGCTCGTTATTGAAACATATTTCGTTATTAAATTTAAAAGTTCTACCATGAAAAAGTTCAAAGGGTGTGTGTTTCGTGGATGAGTGAATCGCGTTGTTATATGTAATTAAAGTTTCCGTGAGAGTTTCGTGATGGTCTATGTCTTGTTTGTTTTCTTTTCTTGTTGCAATTATGATTCTGTAAATTTCTGTCAATGTCGAATGTAACCGTTCAACTGGGGAATTACTGGAAGTTTGTTGAAAGGAAGTAAAGTGCAATTCTATTTTGAATTGTTTACAGAAGTCTTTGAAGATGTTTGCTGTAAATTCGGATCCTTGGTCACAAACTATTTTCTTTGGTATACCATAAGTGCTGAAAAATTGTTTTACTGCTTTTACGATGGAAATACTATTCCTATTAGGGAGGGTGTATCCTGAAGCAAATTTTGAGAATTTGTCTATCATAGTCAGTATGTATTGATGATTTATACTATAAATGTCTATGTGCAGAATATCTAGGGGTTTTTCGGGGGTTTCTGGTTTACTATATTTGATTTTTTGAGGCTGTCTGTCGTATTTCTGTTCCTGACATATGTTACAATTGTTTATGGTTTGTGTTATTTTTGATTTCATATAGGGGAAATAGTATTCTCTTTTCAAATGTGCCAAAGTTTCATTAATTCCTCTATGGTTACTATTTTCGTGGTATATGTTTATTATTCTGTCTTGTTCGTCGTTTTGTGTTATGTCTATTAGAATTTCCTTGCATCTTATAATTTTGAAGGTTTTGTTTGCTGAAAAGTATTTGGAGTAAACGGATTGTACTAAGGTAAAAGTTATGTCATCTGTGTAGACTGCTGTTATCTTATTGGGTGCTAAAAATTTTTTGAATGTGTCTATTAATTTTTCTTCTGTAAAATCTAGTGTTCTTATGGTTTTCCTTAGTTTATTCTTGAAAGGGACTTCTACTGTTAAGAATGGTTTTTGGTCGGATTTGTCTAGAATAACTTGAAGGCTAAATTCATTCAAAGGTTTTTCCGAGATTGGTATTCCGTCGTTTAAGTCTTCCTGTGCTGAGTGTACTGTTGAACCTGAAGTAGCTTGAATAGAAGTAGTTGCGTCGTTGATATTTATGTCGAGTTGTCTTATATCTGGATTATCAATTTTAACCCTACTCAAGGCATCAGCGTTTGAGTTGAGGGACCCTTTTTTATAAACTATCTCATAGTCGAACTCTTCTAATTTAAGCTTCCACCTAATTAGCTTTGAGTTTGGTTCTTTTAGGTTCATGATCCAAGTTAATGGTCTATGATCAGTAACAATTCTAAATTTTCGTCCAAACAAGTATGGTCTGAAGTATTTTGTGGCCCATACTATGGCCAGTAATTCTTTTTCGATTGTCGAGTAATTTATTTCCGTGTCCGTTAGTGTTCTGCTAGCGTAGCATATGGGTTTGTCGCTACCTAAGTGTCCTTGCGATAAGACGGCTCCTAGTGCAAAATTGCTAGCGTCTGTTGTTAATGTGAATGTTTTTGCGAAATCAGGGTATTGGAGTATAGGGTCATTTATTAGTAGGTTTTTGCAATTTTCGAAAGTGTTAACATATTTTTCGTTTGCAACGATGGTTCTACCTTTTTTTAAACACTCTGTTAGTGGTTTTACTACCCTTGCAAAATCCTTTATGAATTTTCGGTAGTACCCTAGTAGTCCTAAAAATGATTTTATCTGTTTCTGTGTGCGTGGTAGAGGGAACTTTTTTATTGCCGAAATTTTGTCTGGGTTCGGTTTCACTCCATCTGTTGTAACGATGTGCCCTAAAAACGCAATTTCTTTATGTAGAAATTCTGACTTGGTAAGTTGAACTTTGAGGTTGGATTCGCGGAGTCTGTCAAAAACTTTTCTTAGGTTTTCCAAATGTTCTTGGAGTGAAGTAGAGAATACTATAATGTCATCTAGATAGACTAAACATATCTTTCCTTGGAGATCTCTGAGTACGTTATCCATTACTCTTTGGAAGGTTGAAGGAGCATTCTTTAGCCCGAATGGCATCCTTAAAAATTCGTAGTGGCCTTCTTCAACTGAAAAAGCCGTTTTTTGTACATCCCTTGGATTCATTTCTATTTGATGAAATCCGCTTGCTAAATCTAGTGTAGAAAAATATAAGCATTTGCCTAACTTGTCAAGAATTTCATTAATGTTTGGGATTGGATAGCGATCGGAAACTGTTTTTTCGTTAAGTTTCCTAAAATCGATAGCTAGACGCCATTTTTGTTTTCCGTCTGCATCTAATTTTTTTGGTACTACCCACACCGGTGAACTCCAGGGTGAATAGCTAGGGCGTATGATCTTTTGTTCTAATAGACTTGAAATTTGATTTTTTACCTCTTCTTTGTGGATGTATGGGTACCTATACGATTTGGTGTAGATTGGTACGTCGTCTGTAGTGTCGATTGTGTGTTTAATTGTGTTAGAAAAACTGAGGTCTTGTCCTTCTTTAAAGAATACGTCATCGTACGCTCTACAAAATTTAAACAGTAATTTCTTTTCTTCTGTGTTGAGATGGGAAGATCGGATAAGTTCAGTTATGTCACCTTCAATACTATGCGTGTTACATTCGATGCTAAAGTTATTTACTTCAACAAAATGTTCAGTATTGTAGTGTTCTACTTTGAGTGGCTGTTCTAACAAGAGAGTTTTATGTGAACTGCTGTTGTTGACAATTTCAACAACACTAAACCAGTTTTTAGTCTTATAAATGCCTTCGGAGATGAATAGTTGTGGTTCGATTTGTATTGTTTTGATATATACGTCGCCGTCTTTTATGTCTGTAGGAATTTTTATAACCTGTTTCGAATTGGGTGGAATAAGGTATTTTCCTGAGGAGAAATTTGGTTTGAATTTTAAATTAATAACAGAATTGTTTGTAATTAGCTTATTTGTGTTAAAGTCAATCTTGGCTCCTAATTTTGTTAAAATGTCTAGTCCTAACAGTCCATCAAAGTATCCGTGGAATTTAAATAGTAAAAATGTTAGCTGCCCTGTCTCGTTAAATTCAATAAAAGTGGGCAATGTAGTTTTCTTGTTTATCTCATGTTTATTTAAAATAGTTGTTATTGTGACTGGTTTGCAAATATTTGTGTTAGCATTATTTATAAATTCGGGATTTATAAATGAAGAAGACGCTCCAGTGTCAATCAGAAATTTTAGAGGACGTCCGAAAGGTGACGAAATGTTAATGTACGGAAGGGTAAATCCGTGTTTGTTGATATCTAGGTATCCAGTTGCTCGTTCGAGGCGCAATATTGAAAATTTTCATCATCATTACAGTTTTCTTTTGGATCTTTATAAAATCCATATCCTTCGTACTGTTGGTTCATATGTTGTTGATAGGTTGTGTTCAATTGAATTGTGGGTTGTCGTTCGTTCTCCGTTGCTGAGTTTATATTGTGCATTTCTCTAGTATTTGTAAAATTAGTTCTGTTCGTCCTTTGAGTAAAACGTGAGTTTCCAGAACTAATGTCCATAGGCTCTGGAGGAGGTTGTCTCTGTACGTGTTGGTTGCCAGTGTTGAAATTTTGTGTGAAATTTCTATTTTGGATTTGGTGTTGACCAAGGTGTCTACTATTAAAAGGATTTTGATTTGGAAAATTCCTATTTTGGTTTTGGGGCTGACCAAAATTCCTATTATTAAAGTGATTTTGAGTACTTGGTTGTAGCGTATTTCTAAGTTGGTTTTGCGTATTGTAGTTTGGTCGTGCAAAATTGTCGTTTCTAAAAGACTTGTTCTGATTATAATTGAAATTTGGCTTATAATTAGTATAAAAGGTAGATTTGTTATAGTATATATTTTGTTCTTTAATGCTATATGCTAATGCTATTGGGAGTGACTCTGGCCTCATGGCTCTTATAACCGACCCCAATGGTTCTCTCAAACCTGTAAGGTAGGTGTTTAGGCACATTTCCCCATAAAGTAATTTCTTTGCAGTTATGACGTTATTATTAACTTCGTGAATAAGAATGTTATTAATAAGTGTTGCTTGTATTTCAATAATACTGCTATAAAATTCTTCTACATTTTGGTTTTTTTGTCTTAGCGAGTGTAAGTCTCTTATCAAGGTTGTTTCCGTCCTTTTATCGGAATAGTGTAGAATTAAATTATTTTTTATTTCGTCCCAATTCAAGGCCGTGCCATACATATTTAGTACCTCGTTGGCCGGGCCTTCAATTTTGTTGCGAATGGCTCTCAACAAGATTGTTGATTGGGGAGACCCGTCTAGATGCAAAATATGTGTGAGGATCTCTTCTACATTAATTATGAACTCGTGAAGCAATCTTGGATTGCCGTCATAACGAGGCAGATCTTTGATTACATCAGGAATTCGCAATGAGTTAAGAATATCACCTGCAGATGGATTTGCCATTTGAACACTAAAACTTTGATTTGAGTTTTCGAAAACACTTGACACACTTTCTCTTAATTTAATTTGATCAAAATCTACTACTTCTAAATTTTCAGGAATTGATCCTAAGCTTGCTGTTCTTCTTGGTTTAGTATACGGGAAAAACTGTTTTATTTTCCTATGCATTTATAACAATGAAACAATTGCAATACTTGACTTACATTAATCCTACGAGTATCAGTTTTACTGTCATGCCTGTTTTTCTTCTTGAGTGTAGATTCTCTCTCGATTAAGGACTGAAATCCTCCAGTTTGTGCTGCTCCAATGTACCCTTGGTGCTAGATGATCGATGATCCTTCGATGATCTTATTGTTATTTTTTAAAACTCGGGAAACCGCCGGTCTTATTTTATAACACTTTACACAGAACCGTTCGCGAGAACTTTCGACTGCGCCAGTTATAGTTGAGGAAAAACAGACAACACAACTTTTCTTTTTGAATGCCAAAACTGATCTAGTTTTATTAAAATTTTTCTCTTACTTTACAACTTTCACCAATTTTTACTGTAATGTATGTATACATTCTAAAGAAATTCTAAATATGAATACATATGTGTTTATGACATAGGTTTCAAAAATGCTATCTATGAATAATTTTTATATATTTTAATACTCCATATGTTTGCTTATGACATACATTCCAAAAATGCATGTTGATAATTTTAAGTGTCACCTAGTTTTAATGGGTGCAACAATATTTTAAAACACATGGTTAAACGTTGCGGATTATCAAAGAGATACTGAGAATAACTTAAAATAATTGTATGTCTTTTCTTTTGTGACATACAAAAGAAATGTAATGTAACCTAAATAAACAACTGAACTAATTTATTACAGAAATGTGATTATTGCTTATTGTGAGTTTTTATTATTGTTGTTGTTGTAGCTTAAGTGGTTGAAGTGGAAATCAATGGGATAGGTTCTGCGTCGAGTTTTAGTAGTTTGTTGTTGTTGTAACTTCAGTAATACTAGTTAATGCTGATGTTGTTGTTATTGTTGTTGTTGTTGTCTTAGTTGTTGTTGTCTCAATGGCTTAGGTGGTGCCAATGTTATTATCGTCGTTGGTGGTAATGTAACTCGCGCGAGGGAAGAGAGACCTAGTTTTGTGCTGAAAAACAGAGTGGTAAAAAAGCGGAAAAAGATTGAGATACATGGCGACAGAAATGACGACCGAAGATTTTTCAAAAAAAATAAGACGCCCTGCACGGATGAAAACAAGAATCTAGTGACAGATATCCAGAAAACCCTTACGTTATGAAGCTTCTTTAAGCTTCTAAATAGCTACGCTGACAACAACCCTACCAATAGAGATGATATTCTGGAAACCCCAATTCAACCTCTGGAAACTCCAAATCAAGATAGTGTCTAGCTAGGCTTAATAATAATAAACCCACGGAAGCCGATGGCTTACCTGCTGAGCTGTTTAAGAACTGAGGCGAAAATCTTCTTAAATGCATACACGAGCTTCTATGCAGACTGCTGTCGGAGAATGAATTTCAAACGATTGGAATCTCAGTGTGCTCTGTTTAATCCACAGGAAAGACGATCCTACTATTTGTGGCAACTGTGACACTGATTGGACCTTATCATTGTGACTTCAGACTTGAAAAGTCTACCATCGACGAGATCTTTACGCTACGCCAAAATTTGGAGAGTACCCAAGAAAAACAAATTGACACCCACCATATTTTTGTTGACTACAAAGCCGCCTTCGACAGCCCAATTAGAAATCACCTCTACTCCAAAATGTCTGAATTTGGTATTCCTGCAAAACTAATATGACTTTGCAAGATGGCAATGAGCAACACCAGCAGCGCAATTAAAATCGGGAAGGACGTCTCCCCACCATTTGTTACCTAACGAGGTTTCAATCAAGGTGATTCCTTATCGCGCATCTTTTGTAACCTTATGATGGAGAAGATTATCCGACCTGCTGATCTGAGATGTAGTGGCACAATAAGGTGGCTCTACAAGACTGTTATGCTGGTTAAGTATGCTGATGACATCGATATCATTGGCCATAATATGCGTGAAGTCAATGCAGCATTCCCCAGATTAGAAAGAGATTTAAGTCGAATGGGTCTGGCAATGAATGCGGATAAGACGAAATACTTGGTGTCAACAAACAACAGACCCAGCGTCTTGGAACCTCCGTTACTCCGGCTCAGTGGGCAATTGAGAAGCAGAGCCCTCTCTCGACGAACGGAAATTGCGCTCTATAAATCGCTCATCATGCCCGTCCTACTTTATGCATCACAAGCCTGGACGCTGAGTAGTTCAGATGAAAAGACTTTAGGTGCCTTCGAGAGTTAGATCATTCACAAGAAGTATGTAAACGCGTAAACGCCGCGTACCGAATACGGTAAAATTATGAAAATTATGGAAAATTGCGCTCTACAAATCGCTCACCATGCCCGTCCTGTTTTATGCATCACAAGCCTGGTCGCTGAGCAGTTCAGATGAAAAGACTTTTGGAGCCTTCAAGAGTTAGATCCTTCGCAAGAACTATAAACTAATCTGAGTAAACAGCGAGTACCAAATACGGTGGAATTATGAACTGTACCCAGCGGTGGTCAACGCATAAGAGGACGACGGCATCTTCGTTGGAAAGATCAAGTAGAGGACAATCTTACGAAGCCAACTATGTAAGTAAGTAAGTGTGCGGGTATTTGAACTTTCGTTCAGTTGATGATAATTTCTACTTAATAGTTTTTCTCTAGTTGTAAAGCCTTAAACACTATTCAAGTAATTCATGATATGTTGAACTAATAAAAAACTAGGCAATGTTGAACCTATCTAATAACTTTTTAAAGATTTTTTTTTTAATTATTCTTAGTTTTTTGAAAATTTTTCTAAAATTTTACACCAACAAAAATTAAAAAAAAAACGGGTGACTTTTTATTTTTTCTCACTATAATTTTCTAGATAACCAAACAAAGTGCACTATAGGGCAAAATAACTCAATTTTAAAAAATAATTTTTTCCTGACCCGGTCTTTAGCATACTCCTCAGTACTCTATAGAACAGGGTTGATAAGTTTATTTTAATTGGTCCTAATTTTAATTAATGTCACTAAAAATTAAAATAACGGTAATAAAATATCTAATTAGTTTAATTTGTCGTAAGCAGAATATTTTTTCTTACCTTATTAAAGGGTTCCAAAGAAAAAATTAAATAAACGGACTATACTCTTATAAGATTAGTATTAATTAATTAAATAATAAGTCTTAGTAGTAATTCAACAAAATCACATGATTTTTAAGATTTCTAATAGTGAACCGTTCTGTTCAGCTTTCTAATATTTTATAAATTTTTCCATAATTATAAAGGATTTCTCTTCTAAATAAATGTTACACCTACATATAAATAAGCCAGATACCACAGATACGGTAAAACAATGATCTCTCAATATCACTTTAAAACAAGTCAATTAAAGCATTAAAACAATGAACTTACACAATAATATATGCATACATAGCTATATATATAGGTATAAATATAGCCCACAACAGTCAACAGTCAGTCATAAATAAAATAGAAAAACTTTTTGAAGGTCATTGAAAAACAAAAAACACTCTCATGAATAAACATTAAATTATTTTTCATCGGTTAAAATCAATTTTGACAACATATCACGTCTGTTTGTTTTGTATTTATTTTTCTACTTGTTTGCTGTTTTCGTTTTTCCCTTGTTGTTTGCCTGTGTGTCTGCTGTTGTTGTTGAGTTTGTGTTTTTTTTTCCGTATAATCATGTATTACATCCCAGATGAAAAACAAATTAGGCTTGCCGATGGAAGGAATGTGGCAGGTTATTATTATTATTATTATTATTATTATTATTATTATTATTATTATTATTATTATTATTATTATTATCATTATTATTATTATTATTATTATTATTATTATCATTATTATTATTATTATTAGTATTATTATTATTATTATTATTATTATTATTATTATTATTATTATTATTATTATTATTATTATTATTATTATTATTATTATTATTATTATTATTATTATTATTATTATTATTATTATTATTATTATTATTATTATTATTATTATTATTATTATTATTATTATTATTATTATTATTATTATTATTATTATTATTATTATTATTATTATTATTATTATTATTATTATTATTATTATTATCATTATCATTATTATTATTATTATTATTATTATTATTATTATTATTATTATTATTATTATTATTATTATTATTATTATTATTATTATTATTATTATTATTATTATTATTATTATTATTATTATTATTATTATTATTATTATTATTATTATTATTATTATTATTATTATTATTATTATTATTATTATTATTATTATTATTATTATTATTATTATTATTATTATTATTATTATTATTATTATTATTATTATTATTATTATTATTATTATTATTATTATTATTATTATTATTATTATTATTATTATTATTATTATTATTATTATTATTATTATTATTATTATTATTATTATTATTATTATTATTATTATTATTATTATTATTATTATTATTATTATTATTATTATTATTATTATTATTATTATTATTATTATTATTATTATTATTATTATTATTATTATTATTATTATTATTATTATTATTATTATTATTATTATTATTATTGTTATTATTATTATTATTATTATTATTATTATTATTATTATTATTATTATTATTATTATTATTATTATTATTATTATTATTATTATTATTATTATCATTATTATTATTATTATTATTATTATTATTATTATTATTATTATTATTATTATTATTATTATTATTATTATTATTATTATTATTATTATTATTATTATTATTATTATTATTATTATTATTATTATTATTATTATTATTATTATTATTATTATTATTATTATTATTATTATTATTATTATTATTATTATTATCATTATTATTATTATTATTATTATCATTATTATTATTATTATTATTATTATTATTATTATTATTATTATTATTATTATTATTATTATTATTATTATTATTATTATTATTATTATTATTATTATTATTATTATTATTATTATTATTATTATTATTATTATTATTATTATTATTATTATTATTATTATTATTATTATTATTATTATTATTATTATTATTATTATTATTATTATTATTATTATTATTATTATTATTATTATTATTATTATTATTATTATTATTATTATTATTATTATTATTATTATTATTATTATTATTATTATTATTATTCATTTATTTATTTATTCATCTACTGGGCTTGGCCCTTACAGATGTAACTTACACAGTAAACATATCACAGAATATAATGTACAATAACAATAAGACTTAATATTTAACATATGTATCTTAAAAATTACATTAAATTGAATTTACATATTTGAAAACATCACGTTTAAAACTATCTCTTGGAGAACAAAAATCTAAATGATTTCCGGCTAGGTTGCAAAAATACAAACATTTAGTGATCGGCTCGTTATTGCCATAATTGGTTCGGTGGAAATTAATGAAGAATAAGTTTCTTTCTCTGAGTAATCTTGATGGAGCATAAAATGGAATAAGCGCCAACAATTCAGCACAGTTTATTTTGTTATCAAGAATGTCCTTAATAAAAAGAATGCTATGAGCTTGCCTTCTTCGTTGCAGACTTTCTAGGTTTAACAACTGGCAACGAGTAGTGTAATCGGGCATGGTCTCCCAAGAGAACAGGCGACGAAGAGCAAATCTTGTAAATCGTTTTTGAATTCTTTCAACGCGATTAATTTGGACATCGTAAAAAGGATTCCAGATAAGACTTACATATTCCAAATGGGATCTTACCAGACTTTGAAAAAGTGCCTTTAAGGTTGACGAATCCTTAAATTCCACGGAATTACGCTTCAAGAATCCAAATTGATAATTTGCTTTTGAAATAATATATTCTTTATCAAAGTTGAAAGTTAGCTTAGAATCAAAGTATATTCCGAGATCTCTAATAACATCGACTCGAGTAAAAATGCAATTATTACCATAACCATAATCATTAATTAAAGTGGCCTCCTTACGCGAACAAGTAAAAACTTTGCATTTAGAAAAGTTGAGGCTCATTCCATTTATATCGCACCACAATAAGAGTGAGTTTATATCGTTTTGGAAGTTAGTGCAATCTGTTACATTATTAATAGCATTAAAAATTTTCAAATCATCTGCATACAATAGAGTTTTACAGAAGTGAAGATTGTAATCTATATCGTTTATGTAGATTAAAAATAGCAGGGGTCCAAGGTGGCTTCCTTGTGGAACTCCTGACGATGCACTAATCGTTTTTGAGAAGCAGTTATTGATTTTAACTGCAAGTACTCTATTACGTAAGTATGAGTCTAACCAATTTAAAAAACTTGAATGAAAACCAAGTTTCTCGAGTTTATACAGAAGGATATTATGTGGTAGGGTGTCAAAAGCTTTCACAAAGTCCGTGTATAGAGTATCAACTTGCTCCCCTTTTTCGACTGCATTTATGCAGAAGTTTGCAAAAAGTGACAAATTGGTCGTAGTGGACCTGCCAGCAAAAAAACCATGTTGTTGAGGAATGATGAAGTTTTTCACTTCATCAAAAAGTCTTTTATTTACCAATTTGTCTAAAATTTTTGGAATCACCGATTGCTTTACGATAGGTCTATAGTTGTCGATACAAAATTTAGGACCGGATTTAAAAATGGGTGAAATAAACGAAAATTTCCAGTCTTCCAAGAAAACTCCACTTGAGAGTGATTTATTAAATATAAGTGTAAGTGGTTTTGATAAAGAGCCAGCGCATGATTTGAAAAGCAATGCAGGAATTAAGTCACATCCTGCTCCCTTATTAGAGTCAAGGCCAGCGACAGTTTCGAAAACTTCAGATTCGGTAAGTACCAAATTACCAATATTTACAATTTGTTGCAGATTGCAAAAGTGCTCTTCTATAACTGGATGATTAAGCGAGTTAAATACCGAACCGAAAAAATCAGCAAACAAGTTACAAATATCTTGTTGGTTGTTCGCTGTAATACCGTTCCATTCCATTGACTTTGGAAAGCCAGAAGAATTCCTTTTTATATTATAGAACGACCAAAAGTTTTTTGCATTTGATTTAATGTTGTTTTCAACGGTAAACAAGTAGTTTTTATACAAAAAATTAGAGAGAAAGTCGAACTCTCTTCTACGGAGATGAAATAAACTTTTATCGTGTTCAGATTTAGTTTGTTTGTATTTCTTATGGGCCTTATTTCTTAAATTTTTTAGGTTTAGCAAACGATGATTAACCCACGGCAAGTGAGAGGTTTGTTTAAATTTTTTCATTGGAACATGTAAATGAAACGCTTCATGAAGAGCCTTTTGAAATACAAAGTACATGTTATGAAGATCTCTATCGCCAAAAACAATATTCCAATCAATAGAGTAGAAGAAATCATTAAGACCCACAAAATTTGATTTTTTAAAGTTAAATACAATTGATTCAGGTGATGGCGCTTTTAAAATGGAGTAAAAACTAAATGTCATTAAAATTGCTTTGTGATAAACTGATTCATTAGAGAGCGGCAAATCACAATGTGAAACATTGAACTTGAAATCATTAGTAACAAAAATTAAATCGAGTATTCTGAACAAATCGTTTTTTATGAAATTAACTTGAAACAAATCTAGAGAATATAGAGAATCACATAATAGAGATTCAATTTCATTGCAAACATTAAAAGGAATCAATATTTTATCATACGTACTAAATTTCCATTCAATGTTACCCTTATTGAAATCGCCCAGCACGCATGGAATCTGTTGTAAATTTAATGAATCAATAATAGAATTTATATTAGATAAATGAATACTAAATACATCTATGCTAGAATTAGGTGGAATATAGCTTAAAATAAAGACCATTTCGTTCTTACTCGTACTATCAGATGTATCTCCGTTGAAATTAACAGCAATGCAAAGTTGTTCGACGCATTGTTGTGGAAGTTTAATTTCTCTGCTCGCATATACGGAAGAGACAGCAAATAATACGCCACCGCCTCTCGTGACGAAGGAAGAAAGCTCACGATCCCTGCGGTACACCTCGTAGTTGCTATCAAACAACTCAGAGGAGAAAAAATGCGAAGTCAGCCAAGTTTCGACTATAGCGATGACGTCATAATCATGAGCAGCTGCAGAAGAGAAAATGCTATTAGTTTTAGTCCGAAGTCCACCAGCATTATGGAAATAAAGAGTAAATTCTTTGTTTTGTGAATGCAGAGTTTCGGATGACTCCAGGTACTCGCAGTTGGGTGTAGAATTTGCTGCTTCTGCTTGCAGAGGCGGTATAAAGTGGTTGTTGATGGTTGAGTATGACGAAACGTAACGATGCCTGCTAACATTATTGAAGCACAAAGCGTTGCTTGAGTTGGAGTTATTATGAGCATCTGGTGCACAATTTATTAGTTTTTTGAAAGAGATTTGCTAGCTCTAACATAAGGAACAAATTCGTGCACTACAACCCCTTTTGGCCAGAACGCTTTAGAGACTATGGTATCGAAACTTTCAACTGGTGTGTAGATCTTGAAAGATGCGATATCCCTCTGTATATGCGAGTTAAGTTTAAAGCAATTGATTGATGACGTAGAATGCTGCAGTTTTTTAGAGATGAATGATAAGACTGTGCCAGCTGAGGTAGTATCCAATAGGCGAGACAGAAATATTACCTTTCGCTCTCTTCTTTGCACCACGATAAGATCAGACGAATCTGAAGTGGGTGGAACTTCATCGGATGCGGCAGGAATAATTGCAGACTCAACGGATTGAACAGTGAATGACGTGTGTCTCTCTTCAGATTGAAAATCAGCATGAGCAATATGTGGCGATGAAGATGAAGGTAACCGTGAAGTACTGGCTGAATTCTCAGGAAAATTCAGGTGAATTGACGATGGCAAGCCGGGTATGGAAATGCTACCATCACCAAGCGATGATTGGCTTTCTGAGGTTGATATAGCATTGACCGAAGAAGCAAATGAAGTTGCAAGAGCAGATTGATCAAGATATGAAGGCTGCGAAGGACAGGATACTGTAACAGTATTATCAGCAACAGCAGCATTAGCATTAGCAACATTAAAATCAGCAACATTAGCATCAGCAACATTAGCAACAGCAACATTAGCATCAGCATCAGATGGAGCGGCAATACCCTTTCTGGGTTTTGGATTAGCTTTAGTAGGTTTAGCAGATCTTTTACCTGTTTGAGCATCATTGAAAGATCTAGTGGCACAGATGGCATGATCGTAAGGTTTATTGCAGTGCTCTGCATGATTATTATTATTATTATCATTATTATTATTATTATTATTATTATTATTATTATTATTATTATTATTATTATTATTATTATTATTATTATTATTATTATTATTATTATTATTATTATTATTATTATTATTATTATTATTATTATTATTATTATTATTATTATTATTATTATTATTATTATTATTATTATTATTATTATTATTATTATTATTATTATTATTATTATTATTATTATTATTATTATTATTATTATTATTATTATTATTATTATTATTATTATTATTATTATTATTATTATTATTATTATTATTATTATTATTATTATTATTATTATTATTATTATTATTATTATTATTATTATTATTATTATTATTATTATTATTATTATTATTATTATTATTATTATTATTATTATTATTATTATTATTATTATTATTATTATTATTATTATTATTATTATTATTATTATTATTATTATTATTATTATTATTATTATTATTATTATTATTATTATTATTATTATTATTATTATTATTATTATCATTATTATTATTATTATTATTATTATTATTATCATTATTATTATTATTATTATTATTATTATTATTATTATTATTATTATTATTATTATTATTATCATTATTATTATTATTATTATTATTATTATTATTATTATTATTATTATTATTATTATTATTATTATTATTATTATTATTATTATTATTATTATTATTATTATTATTATTATTATTATTATTATTATTATTATTATTATTATTATTATTATTATTATTATTATTATTATTATTATTATTATTATTATTATTATTATTATTATTATTATTATTATTATTATTATTATTATTATTATTATTATTATTATTATTATTATTATTATTATTATTATTATTATTATTATTATTATTATTATTATTATTATTATTATTATTATTATTATTATTATTATTATTATTATTATTATTATTATTATTATTATTATTATTATTATTATTATTATTATTATTATTATTATTATTATTATTATTATTATTATTATTATTATTATTATTATTATTATTATTATTATTATTATTATTATTATTATTATTATTATTATTATTATTATTATTATTATTATTATTATTATTATTATTATTATTATTATTATTATTATTATTATTATTATTATTATTATTATTATTATTATTATTATTATTATTATTATTATTATTATTATTATTATTATTATTATTATTATTATTATTATTATTATTATTATTATTATTATTATTATTATTATTATTATTATTATTATTATTATTATTATTATTATTATTATTATTATTATTATTATTATTATTATTATTATTATTATTATTATTATTATTATTATTATTATTATTATTATTATTATTATTATTATTATTATTATTATTATTATTATTATTATTATTATTATTATTATTATTATTATTATTATTATTATTATTATTATTATTATTATTATTATTATTATTATTATTATTATTATTATTATTATTATTATTATTATTATTATTATTATTATTATTATTATTATTATTATTATTATTATTATTATTATTATTATTATTATTATTATTATTATTATTATTATTATTATTATTATTATTATTATTATTATTATTATTATTATTATTATTATTATTATTATTATTATTATTATTATTATTATTATTATTATTATTATTATTATTATTATTATTATTATTATTATTATTATTATTATTATTATTATTATTATTTTATTATTATTATTATTATTATTATTATTATTATTATTATTATTATTATTATTATTATTATTATTATTATTATTATTATTATTATTATTATTATTATTATTATTATTATTATTATTATTATTATTATTATTATTATTATTATTATTATTATTATTATTATTATTATTATTATTATTATTATTATTATTATTATTATTATTATTATTATTATTATTATTATTATTATTATTATTATTATTATTATTATTATTATTATTATTATTATTATTATTATTATTATTATTATTATTATTATTATTATTATTATTATTATTATTATTATTATTATTATTATTATTATTATTATTATTATTATTATTATTATTATTATTATTATTATTATTATTATTATTATTATTATTATTATTATTATTATTATTATTATTATTATTATTATTATTATTATTATTATTATTATTATTATTATTATTATTATTATTATTATTATTATTATTATATTATTATTATTATTATTATTATTATTATTATTATTATTATTATTATTATTATTATTATTATTATTATTATTATTATTATTATTATTATTATTATTATTATTATTATTATTATTATTATTATTATTATTATTATTATTATTATTATTATTATTATTATTATTATTATTATTATTATTATTATTATTATTATTATTATTATTATTATTATTATTATTATTATTATTATTATTATTATTATTATTATTATTATTATTATTATTATTATTATTATTATTATTATTATTATTATTATTATTATTATTATTATTATTATTATTATTATTATTATTATTATTATTATTATTATTATTATTATTATTATTATTATTATTATTATTATTATTATTATTATTATTATTATTATTATTATTATTATTATTATTATTATTATTATTATTATTATTATTATTATTATTATTATTATTATTATTATTATTATTATTATTATTATTATTATTATTATTATTATTATTATTATTATTATTATTATTATTATTATTATTATTATTATTATTATTATTATTATTATTATTATTATTATTATTATTATTATTATTATTATTATTATTATTATTATTATTATTATTATTATTATTATTATTATTATTATTATTATTATTATTATTATTATTATTATTATTATTATTATTATTATTATTATTATTATTATTATTATTATATTATTATTATTATTATTATTATTATTATTATTATTATTATTATTATTATTATTATTATTATTATTATTATTATTATTATTATTATTATTATTATTATTATTATTATTATTATTATTATTATTATTATTATTATTATTATTATTATTATTATTATTATTATTATTATTATTATTATTATTATTATTATTATTATTATTATTATTATTATTATTATTATTATTATTATTATTATTATTATTATTATTATTATTATTATTATTATTATTATTATTATTATTATTATTATTATTATTGTTATTATTATTATTATTATTATTATTATTATTATTATTATTATTATTATTATTATTATTATTATTATTATTATTATTATTATTATTATTATTATTATTATTATTATTATTATTATTATTATTATTATTATTATTATTATTATTATTATTATTATTATTATTATTATTATTATTATTATTATTATTATTATTATTATTATTATTATTATTATTATTATTATTATTATTATTATTATTATTATTATTATTATTATTATTATTATTATTATTATTATTATTATTATTATTATTATTATTATTATTATTATTATTATTATTATTATTATTATTATTATTATTATTATTATTATTATTATTATTATTATTATTATTATTATTATTATTATTATTATTATTATTATTATTATTATTATTATTATTATTATTATTATTATTATTATTATTATTATTATTATTATTATTATTATTATTATTATTATTATTATTATTATTATTATTATTATTATTATTATTATTATTATTATTATTATTATTATTATTATTATTATTATTATTATTATTATTATTATTATTATTATTATTATTATTATTATTATTATTATTATTATTATTATTATTATTATTATTATTATTATTATTATTATTATTATTATTATTATTATTATTATTATTATTATTATTATTATTATTATTATTATTATTATTATTATTATTATTATTATTATTATTATTATTATTATTATTATTATTATTATTATTATTATTATTATTATTATTATTATTATTATTATTATTATTATTATTATTATTATTATTATTATTATTATTATTATTATTATTATTATTATTATTATTATTATTATTATTATTATTATTATTATTATTATTATTATTATTATTATTATTATTATTATTATTATTATTATTATTATTATTATTATTATTATTATTATTATTATTATTATTATTATTATTATTATTATTATTATTATTATTATTATTATTATTATTATTATTATTATTATTATTATTATTATTATTATTATTATTATTATTATTATTATTATTATTATTATTATTATTATTATTATTATTATTATTATTATTATTATTATTATTATTATTATTATTATTATTATTATTATTATTATTATTATTATTATTATTATTATTATTATTATTATTATTATTATTATTATTATTATTATTATTATTATTATTATTATTATTATTATTATTATTATTATTATTATTATTATTATTATTATTATTATTATTATTATTATTATTATTATTATTTTATTATTATTATTATTATTATTATTATTATTATTATTATTATTATTATTATTATTATTATTATTATTATTATTATTATTATTATTATTATTATTATTATTATTATTATTATTATTATTATTATTATTATTATTATTATTATTATTATTATTATTATTATTATTATTATTATTATTATTATTATTATTATTATTATTATTATTATTATTATTATTATTATTATTATTATTATTATTATTATTATTATTATTATTATTATTATTATTATTATTATTATTATTATTATTATTATTATTATTATTATTATTATTATTATTATTATTATTATTATTATTATTATTATTATTATTATTATTATTATTATTATTATTATTATTATTATTATTATTATTATTATTATTATTATTATTATTATTATTATTATTATTATTATTATTATTATTATTATTATTATTATTATTATTATTATTATTATTATTATTATTATTATTATTATTATTATTATTATTATTATTATTATTATTATTATTATTATTATTATTATTATTATTATTATTATTATTATTATTATTATTATTATTATTATTATTATTATTATTATTATTATTATTATTATTATTATTATTATTATTATTATTATTATTATTATTATTATTATTATTATTATTATTATTATTATTATTATTATTATTATTATTATTATTATTATTATTATTATTATTATTATTATTATTATTATTATTATTATTATTATTATTATTATTATTATTATTATTATTATTATTATTATTATTATTATTATTATTATTATTATTATTATTATTATTATTATTATTATTATTATTATTATTATTATTATTATTATTATTATTATTATTATTATTATTATTATTATTATTATTATTATTATTATTATTATTATTATTATTATTATTATTATTATTATTATTATTATTATTATTATTATTATTATTATTATTATTATTATTATTATTATTATTATTATTATTATTATTATTATTATTATTATTATTATTATTATTATTATTATTATTATTATTATTATTATTATTATTATTATTATTATTATTATTATTATTATTATTATTATTATTATTATTATTATTATTATTATTATTATTATTATTATTATTATTATTATTATTATTATTATTATTATTATTATTATTATTATTATTATTATTATTATTATTATTATTATTATTATTATTATTATTATTATTATTATTATTATTATTATTATTATTATTATTATTATTATTATTATTATTATTATTATTATTATTATTATTATTATTATTATTATTATTATTATTATTATTATTATTATTATTATTATTATTATTATTATTATTATTATTATTATTATTATTATTATTATTAATATTATTATTATTATTATAATATATTATTATTATTATTATTATTATTATTATTATTATTATTATTATTATTATTATTATTATTATTATTATTATTATTATTATTATTATTATTATTATTATTATTATTATTATTATTATTATTATTATTATTATTATTATTATTATTATTATTATTATTATTATTATTATTATTATTATTATTATTATTATTATTATTATTATTATTATTATTATTATTATTATTATTATTATTATTATTATTATTATTATTATTATTATTATTATTATTATTATTATTATTATTATTATTATTATTATTATTATTATTATTATTATTATTATTATTATTATTATTATTATTATTATTATTATTATTATTATTATTATTATTATTATTATTATTATTATTATTATTATTATTATTATTATTATTATTATTATTATTATTATTATTATTATTATTATTATTATTATTATTATTATTATTATTATTATTATTATTATTATTATTATTATTATTATTATTATTATTATTATTATTATTATTATTATTATTATTATTATTATTATTATTATTATTATTATTATTATTATTATTATTATTATTATTATTATTATTATTATTATTATTATTATTATTATTATTATTATTATTATTATTATTATTATTATTATTATTATTATTATTATTATTATTATTATTATTATTATTATTATTATTATTATTATTATTATTATTATTATTATTATTATTATTATTATTATTATTATTATTATTATTATTATTATTATTATTATTATTATTATTATTATTATTATTATTATTATTATTATTATTATTATTATTATTATTATTATTATTATTATTATTATTATTATTATTATTATTATTATTATTATTATTATTATTATTATTATTATTATTATTATTATTATTATTATTATTATTATTATTATTATTATTATTATTATTATTATTATTATTATTATTATTATTATTATTATTATTATTATTATTATTATTATTATTATTATTATTATTATTATTATTATTATTATTATTATTATTATTATTATTATTATTATTATTATTATTATTATTATTATTATTATTATTATTATTATTATTATTATTATTATTATTATTATTATTATTATTATTATTATTATTATTATTATTATTATTATTATTATTATTATTATTATTATTATTATTATTATTATTATTATTATTATTATTATTATTATTATTATTATTATTATTATTATTATTATTATTATTATTATTATTATTATTATTATTATTATTATTATTATTATTATTATTATTATTATTATTATTATTATTATTATTATTATTATTATTATTATTATTATTATTATTATTATTATTATTATTATTATTATTATTATTATTATTATTATTATTATTATTATTATTATTATTATTATTATTATTATTATTATTATTATTATTATTATTATTATTATTATTATTATTATTATTATTATTATTATTATTATTATTATTATTATTATTATTATTATTATTATTATTATTATTATTATTATTATTATTATTATTATTATTATTATTATTATTATTATTATTATTATTATTATTATTATTATTATTATTATTATTATTATTATTATTATTATTATTATTATTATTATTATTATTATTATTATTATTATTATTATTATTATTATTATTATTATTATTATTATTATTATTATTATTATTATTATTATTATTATTATTATTATTATTATTATTATTATTATTATTATTATTATTATTATTATTATTATTATTATTATTATTATTATTATTATTATTATTATTATTATTATTATTATTATTATTATTATTATTATTATTATTATTATTATTATTATTATTATTATTATTATTATTATTATTATTATTATTATTATTATTATTATTATTATTATTATTATTATTATTATTATTATTATTATTATTATTATTATTATTATTATTATTATTATTATTATTATTATTATTATTATTATTATTATTATTATTATTATTATTATTATTATTATTATTATTATTATTATTATTATTATTATTATTATTATTATTATTATTATTATTATTATTATTATTATTATTATTATTATTATTATTATTATTATTATTATTATTATTATATTATTATTATTATTATTATTATTATTATTATTATTATTATTATTATTATTATTATTATTATTATTATTATTATTATTATTATTATTATTATTATATTATTATTATTATTATTATTATTATTATTATTATTATTATTATTATTATTATTATTATTATTATTATTATTATTATTATTATTATTATTATTATTATTATTATTATTATTATTATTATTATTATTATTATTGTTATTATTATTATTATTATTATTATTATTATTATTATTATTATTATTATTATTATTATTATTATTATTATTATTATTATTATTATTATTATTATTATTATTATTATTATTATTATTATTATTATTATTATTATTATTATTATTATTATTATTATTATTATTATTATTATTATTATTGTTATTATTATTATTTGTATTATTATTATTATTATTATTATTATTATTATTATTATTATTATTATTATTATTATTATTATTATTATTATTATTATTATTATTATTATTATTATTATTATTATTATTATTATTATTATTATTATTATTATTATTATTATTATTATTATTATTATTATTATTATTATTATTATTATTATTATTCCGGTTAATTTTAAGGGACAACAACTTCAATATTTTCATCGCCGACACTTTGTGTTTTCGTTGAAGTATTTTTGATAGGCTTGTTCTAGGACGGAATGTCTGTCAAATGAACTGCCGTAGCAGCAATGAGGCATGCATTTAAGGAATGAATGCAGCATTAATGCCGTGAAATGCATGCATTTTTGCTGCTATGGTAATTCATTTGGCAGACATGCCGACCTAGGACATGCTCATAGAGAAAAGATATAAGCGGGTATGAAGACGAGCATGTCTCCTGTCCTTCCGAGGCATGTTGCCGGCAGGCATACAGCAGGGCCCCCTTTTCCAACTGGGATATAAGCGTCTATGCCACATACACAAAAACTGAAACCAGAAAATTGTGGCAACTTCAGATATATGTGCTTGATATGCATAACAGTATTTTTCATCTCATTTGTATTTTTATGCAACGCTTTTATGTCGCATTTATAGATATTATAACTTGTATACATGTATTTTGGGATGTCTGTGTGTGTGTGTGTGTGTATGCATGTGAATCAAAATGTATACAGTCTTGTCTCGATAACTCGATTACTTGCTAGTTTGGAGAACTGCATGAGTGTACTTAATGCGCAAAACAAGTGATTTCCCATAAATCCAGTCTAGGTTGTTTGTGATGCTTGCACAAAACCTGCAAGTGGAAGTCATATTTTTTATTTAAGCGCAGTTGTAAACACGACTCTTTGCTTGCAAGCTCAAGTATCGCATGACATGAAAATAGCTCAAGACTTTCGAGTAATTCACAACACTCTTGGGAGTATTTTGAGTGTTTGTTTCTTTGTAGTTGCTTCAAGCAAGAAACTATGGGCTTGTTCGAGTCTTAATAACTGCAGCAATATTGCGCAACATATCAAAGTATCACGTTCGATACAAAAATCTTGCAACTATTGCAAATGTCAAACGTTTTAGCGAGTAGAAATTTGGCAATTTGCGCTTGCAAAATATTTGGGTAATGTATCAGCTGAGGATCTGCAACAGAGCTTCCAATGAGCAACATTGTTGCAGTATTGCTACAAATATTGAGTGTCTCGAACAAAAATATCTCCCCCGGGGTAACCATAGAATTGTAAAATGCTTCATGGTATCCTATTCATGGTATCCTATACCTTCACAAAATGTATTTCCAAAATTTCCTAGACGTATCAAATGTATACGAAGGTCTTATTACACTACTCCACAAAATGGAAAAAATGTTTGCACTATTAAATTTTAAAACCATTTCTTATGTAATTTTTGCTGCTCATTCCAAAAATTTAAAACATTTTTGAATCTGCGGAGCCGTTTTTGAGATATTTACATTTAAAAGTTTATCGATTTTCACGAAAAGATGATCCAGCCTTAGTGACCTTAACAGGTGTCCTATTTTAGTGCTAGTATCATTACATTAAGAAAGAAGGCTTTGCGCATCTTTTTTAGTATAAGAAATTAAAATAGGGCAGGTAGCTTTGGCGTTATTATAAAAAACTTGTCAAAGTTTTTTACAAATCAGTAATTTATTCGAAAAAAAGTAAAGAAAATCTCGAATTACCTGTGTATTACGGTACATTGCAAAAATATTTTTTGAGTTTTTGTATTTTATTGAGATAGTCCGGATCATTGCGCTCATTAAGAAATCAATTTTAAATGGATTAGATGGAAAATGAGTTTTTGGGAAGCATTTTACAAATTTTCCTGATTTTTTTTAAATTTTGAAAATAAACCATTTTATGAAAAAACGGTATTTTTATTCATGCCGGTATGGATATAAAATAAACCTTAGACATGGTTTAAAAAATTTCTTGTCCTTCGAGGTGTGTCGGTTTGAGTTTTTCGTATGAGGCACCAACAATAGTCACCCTTCATAAGTACATTGAGGTGCCTCATACTCCATAAAAAAATGTTAATCCGGTCAGTTCCTCAAAATAAACTTTGGCTTATGTTATGATGATTCCCGAAATATTTCGACTCTAGAGATAGCCAGCCATCCGTGAGCTGGAATAGTTTGAAATAACCTCTAAAAACGGATTGTTTTTTAAAAATATTGGTGAGTGTAATTGTTGTAAAATAAACTGTCAGGAATTATTGACCGAAAAATGCGCTACCAATCTGCATTAAAAAATTGTAAATGTTTGCAATCAGATTAAAGATAATAATGCTTGTTATGGAAATTTTTAATATTTTTTTAATTTTATTTCCATACATAAACTTTCAAAATTCAAAAAACCTTCATAGTTTTTTTTAATTTCTTATAATTTTTCCAGAAGGTGTTTATTTTATAATTCAAATTTTAGTTTAAATCATAATGCATAATCATCTCTTCCTAATCTCATCATCAAGTTAAGCAGTTCTTACCAGGAATCAATGCAAGCATTCAAAAACTTTCCAACTATATCTTGATAGTGGGGATCACAATTAAAATAAAAAAGTTTTTTGAATTTTTGTGAAAATAACTTTAAAAAATTCACAAAAAATGCACGACAAACAGCATTATCTTTGATCTGATTGCAAAAATAATAATATATACCAAGAATAATTTTGAGGAACTGACCCAAACAACTTTTTTTCGTTAAGCGCCTTAATGTGCATCCCGTAAGTACATCGCTGTATTGACGCGGTGCATCTGCGCGTGTGAACGATTCGGCGAATTGAAACAATCATGAAAAGTCTTGAAGTTGAAGTCATGAAGTCTTGTAAAAGAGTACAAAGAATTAGGCGCTGACGACAGCTGAAATGATTGACAAATTATCTATTCAGGTGGCTAAGTACATCATTGTACTCCGTTAATATGCAGCGATGGGACAATTATCTTTTCTTTCAGGACCAACGGTGACGGTGATGTACGGAAACTCAAATATACTAATATCGATGCATACCTACTGCTGTAAATCATTTTTGAGCTATGTAATGCATTCTTTAACTAAAATGGGAATCATTCATACAAAAAAAAGTAAAATTTTAAAATATATAATTTTGGAACATACCGTCACGCACAGTTAAATCGAGACTTTCTTGATTTTTTCGCATAAAATCCAAGTGTGCAAGCTACATTTTTACAAATTACACCTATGTTGGCCATCTGATTTTCATTATAGTAAGTTATTTATGGCAGCATACAAAGCTTTTTCAAACGTGTTTACTTGCTAGTTCAGAATGCCACAATGACTGTTTTGTTAAGTCTTGTAAATCTAGACATTTCTCTAAAACGAACACTGACTGGCTTCAAATTGTTCGGATTAGCGAGATTATACTGTATACGTCTGCTTAACATAAAAACGAAACTGCACGTATTCACTTAATGCTGGACATAATCAATTTTTAACAGAAGTTTTTTCGTTGCCAACAATAAGAAAGAATAAAAATTGCATGTTAATGAAAATACAATTAACGATTTAAGACGATTTCTTAAAATCAAAAAAAACTAGAAAGTATGCTATTATTCTCAAATATTTGTATAACATGATTTATATAATAAAGTCAATTGCTTAGAAAAATAAGAATCAAATTTGACGGTCAGAAATCTTGGAATGATTGAAGTAAAACTTCTACGTAACCAGCAATTCAACTTCCAACAAGTTCGATATCACATCTAAGCAAATTGTTAATACAGGGGCCGAATTACAGCATCCGTGATCGAGCACAATTACGAAGGGCACCACGAGACAAGTGGCTATCAATCTTGTACAATTTTGCTCGATCAGGGATGCTGTAATTCGGCCGCAGGTTTGAAATTTTCTCCCTCGTTAAAATTTCGGAGGTACTTGTGAGGGCAAGACTAAAATTTTACTGAGCGAGCTTGTAGGGAGTGCTTTTTAAAAGTACATAAGAAGCAACGAATCGTATTTTCTCTCTCAACTTGCAAGTGAAAATATTTTTCTAACTCCCCGCTTGTAAAAAAAATAACTAAGTTTACTATATAAAATAACTAAGGGCCAATTTTTCAGTGCAAATTTAAACTCTTGTCAAATTAAACCGAGCTTAACTCACAAAAATTGGACGTTTAAACTTTGTTTAGGCAAAAAAGAAACACATTAAATGGCAATTTAAGTCAATTTAATTGCAAAGCATGCTAAAATATCTAGTTAAACCGAGTTTAAACGTCTTATTTTGGTGAGTTAAGCTCGGTTTAATTTGACTTGAGTTTAAACTCGCCATGAAAAATTGGCCCTAAGAGTTGTAAAAATTTTTAAGTTTTTTTTTTTCATCGAAAAGTTTTTTTTGAAAATGTGCTAATTCTAAAAATTATGTTTAACATATTTAGCATGATGCCAAAACAGTGTGTTTTGGGAAAAGTTTCTTTTTATTATGTTGGTTCACTATGATTTGAATACAAATTCTTTTTTTTTATTGTTGAAGGATGAAGAAAAATAACTGTTGCAATATTTTTTCGGAACTTGTCCACCATTTTTATTCATTGGAATTTAAAGGATTTTTAAAAGGTACGTCCGATCAGTCATTTAAACTAACCAATTTGTGTATACAATATACTAAATTTTGAAAGTTAACAGTCTAATTTTTTAATTTTTTATAAGACATTTTACTGTCAAATCTGACATTTAGTGTCAAAAATTACAAAACTTTTAAAAAATGTGGAAAAGAGTCATCTTACGCAAATATTTGTAACTTAACTTGTTTGTAGGTCATGATGAAGGTTTCGAGAATTTTGTAATCGATATGTTGGTTATATTTTTGATCATAGTTTTTTAAAATCATTAATTTGCTAATGAATTTAATGATTCTTACACTACATTAAAATTCCTATTCATTTGATTTTTCAATACTTATTATTCACAGTCTATGCGTGCATTTAACAAATCGTATTTATAGCATTTGTTATTGTTAAAGCTTTGAGCACTCCGCCACATGACTGTCGTAGTCAGTAATTATGCAACCCTGTGATGTATATAATTATGCGTCTGTAGACAGAGCCTAAAAATACAAAGTACAATAAGCACATACAAGGGTCACTCTTATTTACGCTTGTTTGCGTATTTGCGATTGCATGGAAAAAACAACAAAGCAAAATGCACCTACGTAAATTGGCGTAAAAATAACAAATCGTACAAGTAACAGACCTACGTATTCAAACTGTGAACAGCCTTACTGTTATCGTTTGATTTGTTCGAGGCCCCGAAAACTTTTCAAATAAAGAACAATTTTTGTTGAAAAGGGCTTGAAGAAAATCCTTCGTTAAAAATTGTGATATTTTGATATTTCCTGTGCATGAAATAATTAATACAAAAAAAAAATCAAAAAAATTTACTTATTTAATCAATCTTCACAAGACCTTTCTAATAGACCAAATTGTTGACGCCATAGAATAAAAATAGTTGATTTGATATAAAAATAAAATCTATAGAGTTTATTGCCGGTTGATAGACTTTTAAAACAAGAGACCAATAGAGAGTTTTACAAGAGTCCAAAACATCTCCTGGAGTAATTTTTTTTAAAAAATAGGTATGCATTTTGTTTTTAATGTAATTGTTCTTTAAAATGAGTTAACTAGCATTAAAATTGGACTAAAAGTAAAAGAGTTGTGATATTTTACTTTTCGAAAAATTTTATTTTATTTCTTGTTTCAATAAAAAAAAATTGTAAAAATCCAAATTTGAGAAATTGAAATGCTATGTTGTTGAAATAATTTCTGAAACAACACTTAATGCAAATGAGGAGTGTCTGTTCAAAAGTTCCTATAGCACTTGATGTATTTAATCCTATCATTTGCACAAAAAAAAATTAAGAAAACCGTAAATTTTTCCAATACTTTGTGCATAAAAGTTTATGTTTCTGTTCAAAGGGGCCTAAATATGCATTCTGAAAAATTGCTTTTGAAGATATTTGAACAAAAAGGATTAATTTCCATGCAAGGTTTTAGTTTTTGTACAACATTTAATCAAAGGGTCTTATCAAATTTTTTTTAAAAACTCAATTATAAGTTCCCTTTAAGGTAAGAAAGTTATTATTCAATGAATGAAAGTCCCCAATGAATCCTCATTACTACAATGAGAAACTGACGAAGAATGTGAACGCATTGAGCCCGACATAGGGCACTTACGTGTTTAGTGAATTAATTATTTCTGTGAAAACTTTATATGTATATTTTATTGTTGTGTTCATTTTATAAAATGCTTAAAAACTTTATCAGAAATGCCTATTTCTTCAGTGAGTGCACGAGAGGACATATTTTAAATTTGAAATCTCTATAACTTTGAAACCATTAAAATTTTTTAACTATGCATCATCATCATATATTAGCTGTTCTCAGCTGTTCTCAGCTGTTCTCAGAATTGTAAGCACTACAAAAACTAGACTTTTTTTCAGTTTTTTTCAACTTCATACAATGTCGAAATAAGTTTTTTTGAACACTCATCAAATACAAAAAATTATGCGATTACGTTGCTAACTCAATCCCAAAAATACGAAAATGCAAAATTAAAAAAAGACGACATAACGAGGTGCTATAGCATAGTCTGTAGCTGTTTTGGGAAAAAAAATAATAAAAAACAAAACTCGGATCAAGTTATAGTTTAGAAAAATCCTCAAAGTGCCTGCGTTTGGGCATTTCAAATACAAAAATAAAAAAATTATAAGAAATTTAAGAAATTATATATATCTCATTTAAAATTATTTCAATAATTTAAGGAAAAATTTCTGATTTTCGTTTTTAAAAAAATGCAGAAGTAATTTATAAATTAATTTTAAATATTTTAAAACAGCAACTCTACAACATACTTACTTACTTACTTACTTAGTTGGCGCTACAACCGTATGTCGGTCTTGGCCTCATCTAAGAATTTGCGCCAGCCATTTCTGTCTTTCGCTTGCTGGCGCCAGTTGGAAATTCCAAGCTTCGTCAGGTTGTCCTCTACTTGGTCTTTCCAACGAAGATGCGGTCGTCCTCTTCTGCGTTGACCGCCGCTGGGTACCGAATCGAATGTTTTCTTCACTGGAGCATCGTCTTTCATGCGCTGAACATGACCAAGCCAGCGAAGCCGCTCGATTTTAATGCTCTTGACTATGTCGATGTCAGCGTGCAGCTCATACAGTTCCATCATTCCACCGTATTTGGTACTCGCCATTGACGCAGATTGGTCCGTAGATCTTGCGAAGAATCTTTCTCTCGAATGCTCCTAAAGTCTTTTCATCTAAACTGCTCAGCGTCCAGGTTTGTGATGCATAAAGTAGGACGGGCATGATGAGCGATTTATAGAGCGTGATTTTCGTTCGTCGAGAGAGGGCTCTGCTTCTCAATTGCCTACTGAGCCCAAAGTAACACCTGTTGGCAAGAGTTATTCTTCGTTTGATCTCAATGCTGATGTCGTTGGTTGAATTAATGCCGGATCCCAGATAAACGAAGTCCTTTACAACCTCGAAGGAGGTATTGTCAACTCTGACGTAAGTTCCAAGACGCTGGGACTGTTTGTTTGTTGACCCCAAGTATTTGTCTTATCTGTATTCACTGCCAGACCCATTCGACTTGACTCTCTTTCTAATCTGGAAAATGCTGCACTGACTTCGCGCGTATTATGGCCAATGATATCTATATCATCAGCATACGCAAGCAGCATAACACTCTTGTAGAATATTGTGCCACTACGTCTCAGATCAGCAGCTCGGATGATCTTTTCCATCATTAGGTTGAAAAAGTCGCACGATAAGGAATCACCTTGTCTGAAACCTCGTTTGGTAATAAATGGTGGGGAGAGGTCTTTCCCGATTTTAACTGCGCTGCTGGTGTTGCTCAGTGTCATTCTGCAAAGTCGTATTAGTTTTGCAGGAATACCAAATTCAGACATGGTGGAGTACAGGTGCTTCCTTATTGGGCTGTCGAAGGCGGCTTTGTAGTCGACAAAAAGATGGTGGGTGTCGACTTGTTTTTCTTGAGTCTTCTCCAAGATTTGTCGTAGCGTGAAAATCTGGTCGATGGTGAACTTTCCAGGTCTGAAGCCGCACTGATAAGGTCCGATCAGTTCGTTTACAATGGGCTTCAATCTTTCACATAAAACGCTCGATAGGACCTTATATGCGATATTAAGAAGGCTTATCCCACGGAAATTGGCACAAATAGTGGGATCGCCTTTCTTGTGGATTGGGCAGAGCACACTAAGGTTCCAATCGTTCGGAATGCATTCTTCCGACCATATTCTGCACAGAAGCTCGTGAATGCATTTAAGTAGAGCTTCGCCTCCGTTCTTAAACAGCTCAGCAGGTAAGCCATCAGCTCCCACGGCTTTGTTATTTTTAAACCGAGCTATAGCTGTCAGAACTTCATCATAGTCGGGCAGCGGAACCTCAACGCTGTCATCCGAAATTGGGGTTTCCGGAATATCATCTCTATTGGCGGGATTGTTGTCAGCGTTGCCATTTAGAAGCTTAGAGAAGTGTTCCCTCCATAACGTCAGTGTACTCTGGACATCTGTCACTAGATTCCCGTTTTCATCCTTGCAGGAAGATGCCCCGGTTTTAAAACCATCGGCAAGGCGTCTTATTTTTTCGAAAAATTTTCGGTCCTCATTCCTGTCACCATACATCTCAATCTTCTCCTGCTCGCGCTTTTCTGCCTCTCTTTTTTTTCCGCCTGAATATATGTCTCTCTTCCCTCCTCTTTTCTTTGTATCGCTCCTTAGCAGCGCGCGTTACAACCGACTGCAGGGTGGCTTTGTAGGCGGCGTCTTTCTCTACAGTGGCATCGCGACACTCCTGGTCGTACCACTGGTTTCGGCGAGGGCGTTGGTAGCCAATCACCTCTTCAGCAGCCACACGCATGTAGTTGGAAATGTGTGTCCACTGCGCGCATATATCATCGATTGGAGGAGTGCTTTGAAGCAGGAGTGAGAGTCGAGTGGTGAAAGCATCAGCTGTCTGTTTCGATTGCAGCTTGTCGACGTCTAGCTTTCTCTGTGTAGGGTTGCGTGTATTCTTAGCTGCGCACAGACGTGTACGGATCTTGGCTGCAACAAGATAGTGATCCGAGTCAATGTTTGCACCACGGATCGTGCGTACATCCAATACAATGGAAGAGTGCCTTCCGTCGATCAAAACGTGATCAATTTTATTTTTAGTTTTTTGATCAGGGACATCCAGGTGGCTTTATGAATATTGAGATGCTTGAATCTAGTGCTACTTACGACCATGTTTCGTGCTGCGGTGATGTCAATCAGCCTCATTCCGTTATCGGAGGTGTTGTCGTGGAGGCTGAACTTTCCGACTGTTGGACCAAAAATATTTTCCTTGTCCACCTTAGCGTTGAAGTCACCAAGCACGATTTTTGCGTCGTGGCGGGGGCAGCGCTCGTAAGCATTTTCAAGGCGCTCGTAGAAAATTTAATTGATCTCATCGTCCTTGTCTTCTGTCGGAGCGTGCGCACATATTAGGCTTATATTGAAAAATCTAACCTTTATGCGGATTATGGCAAGTCGTTCGTTCACAGATGTGAATCGCAGGACGTGGGGCCGTAGTCTCTTGCCAACTACAAATCCGCATCCAAACTCGTGCTTCTCCGCATGGCCGCTGTAGTAGATATCACAGGGTGCATGCCGAATGCAACCCTGTCCCTTCCATCGCATTTCTTGGATAGCTGTGATATCAGCTTTGTATCTTTCCAAGACATCAGTCAGTTGGATAGAGGCACCCTCCCAATTAAGGGTTCGGACATACCAGGTGCATATCCGTAAATCATTATCAGTTTTTCGTTTGCGGTAGTCGTCATCAGATTTGGGGATCATTTTTCTTCTTTGCTTATTTGCTTTCATTGAAATTAGTTTTTACGGGTGGGCTTCAAACCCGACACACAACCTATTTTAAGCCTAGGGAGGCCCGCCGCTCAGATTAGCCGCCAAACTAACGGTTTTCAGTTTTGACGTTGCCCAAGAACATGAAACTATCAAATTGCTTAATTTTGACATAAGCCCAATAAACAGTTTCTATCATTAAAAATCAAGGGCTACCACCCCTTATTATTTTTTGTATAAAATTTAATTTTTCAAAATATTATTATATTTTTTACAATATTCTACAGCTTAACCCTTTCAGTCACGAAAATCGTAGCGTTGTGGTAAAAATCTGAAAATTTGTATTTATAGTAATCTAAACTCCTTGAACATGAATCAGTAAAATAGTTGTAGGTCGTTTGTTTTCCCGGGTCGGAACACCATGTCCAATATATTGGACATTGGTTCTACAGGTACCACAAATTTCAGAAAATTGTTAGTCTATTTTTTATGTGAAAATATACTGTTTCACTACTTTTTCACTTTATAATTATAAAAACAAAAATTATTCAAAATATGCATTTTTTTACATATAAAAAAAAATTTAAATATATATGTAATAAAAAGTCATTGCTTGTAGAATTCTGAAAAACAGTTAAAGCCGTTTAACACATAAAAATACATTACAATTCTTACAGATAATAAACGACTTTTTTAAACATCCTGGCATCATCATGTTTCGATGATGCTTAGTTGGAATAGTTGGAATAGTTGGACTAGCATTTTTTGCCGATTCGAAATAGGGAACATGCAGATAAGCATCCTTTCGAACATTATCTGGTGGCTGTGTTTGTGCAGTTCGTTTCCGCTTCGGTTGTTGTGGTGTTAGCATATCCTCTGCGCTATCATCGTTCTCAGAGTATTCTAGAGTTTCCATACAGTTCTGGGATTTTTTAAGAGCATTTATTGAAGAAGATGTAGATGGCAACTGATTGGATTTGGTTGGTCGCCCACGTTGACGTGGTTGTACTTCTAAATTCGGTTCAACAACCGTTTGTTTTACTTGAATAAGACTATTAGCAACTTCAAGACGAAAATGTAATGAATATAAAATATTTTAGTTTGAATCGAATTTTCCAAACAATCATTCCGATACACCATCCACTATGCAGTTACAGCCAAATCGATGAACGGCATAATAAGACGAACTGTCCATTTTGTGGTACGAATGTTGATTCTATAATATTGAATCATTTGATCTAGCAGATCAACTCCACCCATGCTGTCATTGTAACGACTTTAGGTCTGATAACTTCTATATACTTTTGTCCATCTGTATCCCAACGCTGAGCTTTGTCCACCAAACCAATTCCAACATAATTCGACGAAAGGTTTACAATTTTACTGTCGTACCATCGTGTAAAAATTGCTTTACCATTTTCACTGAAACATTACGAAGAGACTCCACGACCACGCTTTGCCATAGTTTTTTGATCTGGCAATGGTGGATTAGCAAAACGATTTACACAAACGGTTTCTGCAGCTAAGATATTTCGGTTGAGCAAATTTCAAATAGTTGGAAAGTAGTTATCAAAAAAAAGGTAATGCCATTTTTCTTCTACCGGAATTCGGTTCGCTAGTTGGAGTACGATCGCAGACCCACTGCCAACCGTTTTAGCCAATGTATGGTTAAGTGGTGTAGTCGATCCCTGATATATAATGAAATCAAAGGGCATGCCACTTTTGCCACAAGTAAAAAATACTTTAATTCCCCAAGGGCATGGTTTTCCTTTTATATGCTGCTTTGCTAAAAATTTGCCCTTAAATGGTATGATCTACTCATCCACTCAAAGATTTTCTTCTAGAGGAAGTTCTTGTAAACGACGACCTACCTGCTCAATGACAGGTCGAACCTTGAATAATCGGTCTTTGCAGGTGACTGGACGAGCATTTATGTCAACAATATGAATGTTGTTTCGGATTGAAAAGAATTGATTCCGCGTCATGTTACTAATAAAGAAAGGAATACCCCAGCGCTTGTCAAAATACATTCTTACTCGTGGTAATTTCAAGCATCCTAACATGATATGTTGTAAAAAAATACGCACATTTCAACTATGGTTGGCTTGAAATTTGAAAGCCCTTTTTGAAAAGCATAAACGTTTGTGTAAAGCATTGTATTAGCAAAAAACTCATCCACAAAGTATTTTTTGAAGTACGAATATGGAGTACCTACTTTTTTTACTCTTACCTCCGGTGGAACGTAAATGTAATCCTCTGAATTGAGTGTTTGGTGTTGTTTGATTTTCCATCGGATTTGATTTTTGGTCGTTATTTGTGACTCATTTATTGATTTTGAGCATGAAGGTATTGACTCTTTAGTAACAATTTTTTCAAATATTTCTAATCCCAAATTCTTGAGGTCATACTCATTTACTATTGGCAACTCATGATCTTCTTCTTCTCCATCATCTGAAGCTCGATTCGTTGTATTTCTTATAGCCAAATCAGCTGGATATCGAAATCCCTTTCGAGAATGTTGAAAATATCCTCCTCAGTCAGAATTTTTCTCGAGGTCATTTCTGAGCATAAAAATAGCTTTATATTTAAACCAAAAATTGTCACCATCACACAAACTAAAAACAAGTAGCTTACCCTTGTTTACTTAAAAAAAAACTATATCTGCAGAGTAACTTTGGAAAAAACACTAATAAATTTTTTTTGTAATATCATTTTAATAGCATCAAAATAATATCTAAACACAACTCAGAAATTTTTAGTACGCACAATTTTTATTATAATACACATTTTTTTCGGCTTTGAATTTGAAACTCACGTGCTTTGCTACACGACCTTACTAAGAAATTCATTAAGAAAATAAAAACGGTAAAAAATGTAAACATTTGCAGTTTTTTCAGAGAGCTATATGAGTATTCCAACTAAAAAAGAAACCAAACAAGCTAATCTCCGTTAAAGAGTAATGCCGTTTAAGAGTAATGCCTGAACATGCTGAACTCTCTTGTCCAATATATTGGACTATGTGACTGAAAGGGTTAAAAAATGATTTCTGCGAAAAAAATTCAAATATTACTAACTACATAATCAAATTTTAGCCTTATACTACGTTAGCATTGGGTCAAATGACTCATTTCAGCCCATTCAGTTAAATAAGAAACGAAGTCATTTCATTTCAAATACAAATTCTCAGTTGCTATTCACGTCTTTTAAAACAATTGAATGAGATTGGATACGTTCTTAAAACTTATTACAAATTATTTCAAACGCATTCAATGGAGAATGTATAAAAAAAACACCGAACACACTGAAAACGTCAAACAACAAATCGTTTTATACACGTGTATCATTATCAATATCTACCAGTAAAAACAAAACAAACAACCAGTTGTCAAACGAAATGAGATACTTTCCCAAAAAAAAAAAGAATCAATGTAAGCACTTTTGAATGACTGATTCCAAATGAGTCAATTGGCCCAATTTAAACGTAGTATTATACGACCAAACCCGTTTGAAATATAGCATTCGCATTGATTTTTGGGAGACTTAAGAGGGCGGGGAAACCCATTTTTAGTACAGCTGTTAAAAGTAACCATACAAATAAAATTACCAAATTTTAGTCTTGTACGACCAAAACCGTCTAAAACATAGAATTTTTTGAAGCGTGTCACAACGCTTTAAATAGTATAGATAGACTAATACAACCTCAAGTGGGAAATGTTAGCTGACAAGGCTGCAAAACACAATTTAGGCTTATAACTGAATTCTGGCAGCTCCCCTTAAAACATTTGCAAAGAAAATTAATCAACACTGTATGACAGCAAGAATTCCCCTGAAAGCAACTATACAACATGGCTGTCGTGTTATATTGTGAGAAGCTTTCGCGACAAAGAGAGGATACCTTTGTTTGCTGTTGTATTGTGCTGCTTGTTGAATGTAAGAATCAAATAAAATACGTTAATTTTGTAATACTTAAAGAATAGATTTTTGGAAAATCTTAGTAAGCTATGACACTGGAAATTATCATAGGAATTGAGTAATAAAAAAATTATCAAAATTATCAAATTGTAATCAAAGAAATGTTAGCGACAGTTAAATTTTAAAATGTTAGATATAATTAATTTAAGTAACTTTTAAGAGTGGTTTTAAAAAAATAAGGCTGCAAGATTTTGAGTTAAGCATATAGCTTTATATTAGTGAAAGAATTGAAGTGGTTTGCAACTTTTTACGCTGTTTCATTGTAGTTGCCTTAACACTAATATATTAGATTTTATACTTTCTAGACCCTAAGGCCTTGTCAACGGGCCTTATACGTATTCAAAAAATCATTCTTTCTGTTTTGGGCTCTGTTTTTTTAATAATTAATGACTATTAAACCAATAACACGGTGCTACGAAAAGAAATGGCAGATGCCCAAGGTTCGTTGCAATTATTTGTTTCTTATAAACGGACACCAAATTAAATACGTCAGTCTCTAAATTCAGTGATTCTTTATTTACTAATAAATTTAATACACTTACGTCGAACTTAAAATTACACTTTATTATGTTATGTTGATTTTGAACCTTATATCTCTGAAAGTCAAACTTCAGGTCTTACCTTATTGTAAGGTTTTGCTCTGAATCTAACAAACTTTAACTTAGATGCTATTGTGTGATTCTGACTTAAAAATAAAGTCTTTGAAGGCCAAACTTCAAGTTCACTTCTTGTTTATTTCTAATTTAAAACTATAAGTCTCTGAAGGGGCGAACTTCGAATTAAATTTTATTATAAGAATCAAAATTTAATAATCAACACAGAAGGTAAAACTTCCCCCATACGTGGCGAGTTCTTCGCAAGGTTTGCTCGAGTTCCACGGTCGACGGAGTCAAGTATTACCTGGTGGCGACAGTAAAGACTATCTTGCAACTCTTACCCCTCCTGGAATCTGTGGCCTATCCGAAACTACACGGCTTATGTTACTCCCGGGTTTCACTTATGGTTTCACTTTTCCAGTCCTATATGTGTAGCTTATCCCTTTCAGACCTGACGCTAAGCTACTGAGAATTTTTTATGATTTTTTTTTAGTAAATGGTCTTTATATGATATGAAAACATATTCAATGCCTAAATTTTGATATTTTCATATCCTTCAAGGATTTTCAAGAAACGAAAGTTGGTACTGAAAATATTTTTTTTGCACCAAATGTTGTCAAATCATTTGAGATTTTAAAATATGTTATTTTTTTAGTTGCAATGTGTCAACTTCACTAAAATTGCGCTATTAGTATTTTAGTATAGGAAAAAAAAACAACTAACTTCTACGACTCATTTAAAAAAAAAAAATTAAAAGTGACGCAAGAATTTCGTGAAAATTTAAGAAACGACAAAGTTAACAGCTAAAAGTACCTCTACACTATATGTTTCATACATATGACACGTCAAAAAATTACAAATGGTTTTTAGCTACAGATAGTGTGGAACATATGAAACTGTGGTTTTGAAATGTCGTTTGTATTTGCGTCTGTAAATTTTTGAATTAGAACCGTTTCTAATTTCGTATGTTTTTCTATCTGTACAAAATGTCAGTTTGATAAATTTTTTATTTGAAAATGGAAGAAAAGGCAGATATTAAGATATTTATTCAATAAATTGATTAATAATTAATTTATTCTTAGTTTGAATGGCTACAAGAGGACACTTAAGAGCTTTAAGGTTTACAAAAATTTCAAAAGCTGTTTTATATTTTCAAATGACGTGTCGATAGTGTGGAGACAATAGAAAAAAGCTGTCTGACAAAAACTTAATTCTGACACACAGATGAAATTCGGTATGTAATTTTATTTGACATGTCATATGTATGAAACATATAGTCTGGGGGCACCTTAAACAATATGAAAGGCAAACATAAACAGTAACCTGCGTAATCGATACATGTTAAATACATATACATTCGTGAAGTAGAAGTAAAGATATTTAGACTAAAAGTTACCCACACAATCGATGCATCACGGTCTGAAAGGGTTATGAGGCGAGGTGGGGTACTCTACTCAAAGTCGACGGAAACAATATTAACGTGCAAGCTGGGAAAGGTCAGATTCTGCCTTTGCCTTCTTGACACGCGCTTTTGTAGAAGATCGGAGCGAGCGTGGTATTTACTATATATGCTCGACCAAAATCGAGCTACAGCCAGGTTGCCCCACCCAATATAGGAAGATTTACGTGTAAGCCAGCTGAGGTCAGAACCTGCTTTAGCTTTCTTTACACGCAATAGCGCAATAGATCGGGGCGAGCGTGGTACTTACCACATATGCTCGACCATGATCGAGCTACAGCCACATTAACCAACCAGGTATGGGGAAAAATATGTCTCCTACCGTATCCTTTCCCACTCAAATTGACTCTACTACGAGCTGCACAACGCTTCTCTGCCCGCCTTGTCCGCTATAGTACCGATTACCGATAACGCATGGGGTTTTATTCCTTCTGACTACTACTTTGTCATTCTCCGTAATATTTAGCGACGGTTTATGATCCAATTTTAATCTTGATACTTCCAACCTAGCGCTGTTTCAAGACCGAACTCTTGAACAAACGAAACCTCCTACTCTACTATTTCACTCATGGGATGAAATGATTTTACTGCATTTATGTTTTACCATTCCACTTACAGGATGAACTGATTAAAACACTACGCTTCTGTTTCACTCACGGGGTGAACTGACTAAACACTTTTACTCGACTGTTTCACTGACGGGGTGAACTGATTAAGATACTTTTAATCTGCTGTTTCTACTCAACTGTTTTACTCACGGGGTGAACTTAACACTTTTTACTCAACTGTTTCACTCACGGGTTGAATTGATTAAACTTACTTTATGATTTTTAACGAAAACCTAACACTGATAAATACTTAAGATAATTAATAAGATAAAAATGGCCACTCTATAGGGGGTCCTCCTGGAGCTGGTTCCTGTCGTCGTCGTTGTTTTGTTGTTTTATCTTCGCAAGTTTACGCCGCAGTCGTTGATTTTCGGTGTCGCTGCTGATATCGCAGTCATTACATTCGCTGTTGCTGCTTGCGTCGAAATCACTGGCTTCGATGTCGCAGTCACTGAATTCGCTCTCGCTGCCTGCGTTTGGATTCGCTGCTGACGTCGCAGTCGATGGATTCGCTGTCACTGCTTACGTCACAGTCGATGAATTCACTGTCGTTGCCGGCATTTGGCTGCGCTGCTAGCGTTTCAGTCGATGGATTCGCTGTCGCTAAAATAACTGGCAACCAATCAATATGGAATTAAAAAAACCACGTTCGTTAAACATATCATTGAGCTACTAAAAATGACCACACTTTTGGTTTTAAGTGATTTTATGTAAAACAACAAAAAATATAAAAACCACTCGGTAAAGTGTGGTATCAATACCACGGGGTTTTTAACTACACTGAAAACAACGCAATTGTGAATACCTTTAATGTGCTTTGTTTTTGTTGCTTTATAAATAAATTCATTTAAATTCTTTTTTTAGTTTCTAGTAATTCATAATAAAAAATTGTATTAAAAACGGTTTGAATTTTATACTTCTTAAAATTTGTAATCCCGAACTATTTTCCGAGATTGAGATTTTCAATCCCGATAATACCGGGATCGATAAAAGCTTTCGGGATTGGACTCCCTAGTATGTATGTCTTTATGTACACAGTAAAAAATATGAGCATACATTTTATACTATTTGGTATTCATATGAATCCAAACCAAAAATGTTTTAAAAGTTATACCATCAAATCTTATGAATTTTTCCAGACCATTTTTCTCGTCAGACCAATCGAAACCACTATATTTTTAAATTTCCCGATTTCGGTGAAGTTTTTTCTTTTGAACCAGAATAAATTTTGATTTACACATGATATCCATATAAAATGTTTAAATTATATTTATTTTATTATTTTTATAATATAGAGTGATATAAAATTTATAAATTATTTGGAATAAAAAAGTTTATACCACACAAATGTTATAAAAAGATAAAATTTACCCTAAAATTTTTTACTGTGTATGTATGTTCATTTGTTCCACTCTCACTTCTAAGCTACTTTTCATAATTTGACTAATTTAGCATCATTGGAAGCGTTTTGATCGCCTGCTGGTTGTAGGCTATGTAATTTTCGGTCGTAGAATTTAGTGGCATACTCAGTTTTTCCCAATCAAAACAAAATCTCGAGGTATTCGCTATTGAAATTTTGTCACTTTTAGACCCATTTTTAGCTATATTTTCTTTATTTTTGGAGAACAAAAATTTTGACCAACTCCGATTTTGCTTAAACTTTCAGAATTGAGTCTTATTTTACTGAAAGTTTTTACGTTCAACCACAGAGGCTATATTATACAGAGGTCCCAGTTTAACTTCGAATGCTCTTCGAACTCAAGTTTCGTTGTACAAGCGTCCGAAGATAAAAAGAAAAAACAAAAGTAATTATGCTTTGCCTCAGCGTTCGTTTTGACGCTGCCTATACTTTTCTATAGGTGCGCATGAACAACTGCTGAGGCACAAGCCTCATTTTTGTTTTGTTCTTCTATCCTCCTGATGCTTGTACAACGTCAATTGAATGCACTTTGAATGAATTTGGAATGCACTGACACCTCTGTATAATATAGCCTCTGTGGTTTAACATTCAAATTTGGTCAAAATGGAAAAAAGCGAAACTGCTTAACTTTTGAGAAATCATAGATTCAACAAGGCTAACTCGATTTTTACGTTGAAGGTATTTTTGAAAAGAAAATAAAAAGTCATTGTTAAGAAACTATAAAAAAAATTTTAAAGGAAGGTCTAATGATGGTCAAATAACAAAAATCTGAATATCTCGAGATTTTGATCTGATTTGGAAAAACAGAGTATGCCACCAAATTCTACGACCGAAAATTAAGTTTACGTGTCTCGGCTTTTTTATGTGTCTTTTCAAAAGTTGAAAATTTACCTACAGTGTTATCATAATTTGACAAATGAGATATTATTGGAAGCGTTTTGATCGTCCGCTGATTAAAGAATATGTTACGTCACATTAAATTGAACATGACGTCCTCTAGAGGACTAGAAATAGAATAGACTAGGAATAGAAAGTCTACTACCCCCATAACTTCTTAACTGCTTATCATATTTGTCAAACGAGATATCGCAAGAGGTGTTTTCCTCGTCCACTGGTTATAGGGTAAGTGGCATCAGCTTGAATATGGCGCCCTCTGTAGGACATAAAGTCTTGAACTTAAAAAAATTTTTAGTGACATAATAAACATATTTGTTTATAATTTGATCATCAGATAATTGATTAGCAGTAATTACTTTCGATTATATAAAAATTATATCCCCAAAATAATTAAAAAAAAATTAGTTTAAAAAACCCGACTACTAAAAATCACGGTCTAAAAAGTATGAAACAAGAAAATATTCTCATCTGAAATTATTATTTTCAAACTTTTCAATATTGTTTGTCTATTAAATAAACAACTTACACATAATTCGCACAACTTACACAATTTACCTACAACGCACTCTCCTCGTTGTTTTTCTTATGTCAGGCTCTAGCTATTCACCTATTAGCGGTGATGAGAACCAAACAATTTTAATACTAGTCTTATGTAGACAACGTACTGGCCTTAATGTAGTTCATTTTAATGCCCGTAGTTTGAACATGGCTAAACTTGAGTACATAAAATATATATTTGAAAACTCACTCCTTGACATTATTTGCATTTCGGAAACGTGGCTATGCAACGATATATGTGATGCTGTCTTTAGCATTAGTAATTATATATCGTACAGAAACGATCGGACTGGAAAAAAAGGCGGAGAAGTTGCTATTTACTGTAAAACCACCCTTAACTCTAAAGTTGTAGGTTAATCCAGTGGACCAGGTATTGCATTTTTTAAATTTATGTGTATGGGATAATAGTACTAATATATTTTTGTATAATCCTAATAAGTGTTTCTCTATTGATCCTCTGTTTTCTGCTTTAGCAAGCAGTACTCTTGATTATGATTTCATAATGTTGTGTGGAGATTTCAACATCAATATTTTTTCCAATGAAACTAGTAAGTTTTTACTATATGATAATTTATCGACAGTAGGGCTCTCAGTTGTAAATGATACTGTACCCACGCGGTACTGCAATAATATCACTCCTAGTCTACTTGATTATTTTATTGTTTCTGATCTTTCCGTAGTTTCTCTATTCGATCAACTTTATTTTTTATCTGACCACGACTTAATCTTTTGTTCGTTAAATGGTAATTTGTCTCGTAATGCAATTTCTAATAATTTTTCTTTCCGTGATTAACTATCAGTCCCTGTTCCTCGATGTGTCAATGTTAGCTTTCAATGAATGTTGGCTTCATCATAATATAAACGATAAGCTTAGGTCTCTTTTAGCACCGATTACATATCTTTTTGATAAACATGTACCGCTACGTACGACAACCGTGAAAAATGTGTCTTGTCCCTGGTTCATCCAATACGTGTCTAATAGCACTTAAAAAAGAAACAAATTACAGAAAATATGTAAAATCAGACATCAAATCAAATCTCCTGAAAACTGGGAATCTTTTCGCTTGGCTAGAAATGAAGCTGTTCTTTTAGTAAGACAGGCCAAAACACGATTTTTTTCTGAGAAACTAGATTTATCTCTTAATTATAAAAAAATTTGTGGAACAACATAATAAGACTTGGGTTATGTAATAAAAAACTAAATGAATGCAATGAAGATCCTGAGATTCTAAATAATCTTTTGGTTGACATTTTTTCTACCTCTAATGATATCTCTACGCTTTCCTGTGACAATCTGATTATACTACAGTCTTTTAAGTTTGAAACGGTTAGTGAAATTGATGTTGGAAACTGTGTTATGCAGATAAAATGAAATGCTGTTGCAGAAGATGGCATTTCCATCAAATTCTTTAAACTTTTACTACCTCTTCTCTTACGCACATTTTACTTCTCTTACGCACATTATAAATCATTGCTTTATAACATCCTCCTTTCCCGACATGTGGAAAATTGCCATCATTACACCTATAGCTAAAAAGCAAAATCCATCTGGTGCGAATAATTATAGGCCTATAAGTATACTGTCACCATTGTCAAAGGTATATGAAAAACTTATGGCTCAACAATTTAGCAAATATCTTTCTGAGAAAAAACTGCTATCCCGCTATCAGTCTGGATTTAGGGCAGGGTGTGGGTGTTCCTCAGCGGTAGTAAAGGTTCTTGATGATATTTGACCAGAATATGATGCCGGCTCTATAACTTTACTCTGCTTACTTGATTTTTCCAAGGACTTTGATAAAGTCAATCATAGTTATTTGTGTCAAAAGCTTAGGTATCCTTTTGGGTTCTGTGGTAGTGCTGTTAATCTTAGGCCAAGTTATTTGTGTAATAGAATGCAAAGAGTTAAGGTTAGTCAGGTATCCTCGTCATACAAATTAATAGTAAGTGGTGTTCCACAAGGCTCTATACTAGGTCCTCTGTTATTTTCAATTTTTATAAAAGATATCTTTATTGTATGGCGGAATGCGTCTGTGATATCCAGCTTTATCTTTCGCGACGAACTGGACTTCTTGATTATCTGTGTTGTAGATTAAATGAGGATATCAGTAGCATCAATGAGTGGACCAAAAGTAATGTCCTTCAACTAAACGCTGCCAAATCGTATGTTCTTCCTATATGTAAGAGTAAAACTTGTGTCGTTGATGTCCCTGATCTGTTTATTGGCAATAGCACACCGACTGTGGTGTCAAAAGTAGTAAATCTAGGTTTCTACACTAATTCTTCTTTGCCCTGTGTAGACCATGTTAATAGTGAATGTCTGCTAGTGTCACTCCTACGGAAATTAAACGTAAATCAGTCATACAGCTAATTTTACCAATCATTTCTTATTCAGACATAGTTTATAGTAAACTTGGCGCATTTTCCGAGTTACAAATTCAAATTGCATTTAATTACGCCACGCGATATGTGTATGGTCTCCGAAAATACGATCGTGTGTCTCGTTTCCGAAATCCAATACTTGGATGTGACATAGCTGCTTACCTAAATGCTAGAAACTGTATTTACCTGGACAAACTAATCCATGGGAAAACTCCTTGCTATCTGCATGAAAAACTTTAGTTTTGTATGTCAAGTAGAAGCCATGTTCTGATAGGTTCAAGGCACAACTCATTAAACTATTCCCACCTGTTTTTCATTAACGCCATTAGTTTGTGGAATGCTTTGCCACGATAGCTTAAAGAGGTCACTGGGATAGGTCCTTTTAGGCAATCTATCTTTTCATTTTTCTCTACTCAATAGCTTTTCACTTCCTTACTTCTCTATGTTATCTATTCTTTATCTATTCTTTGTTTAAGAAACTTTTTCAATCTTTACTTAACTTTTAGTCTTTTTATTTTTTATATTCTTTAAGAAAAAAAATAATTTAAGGCCAATATTGTTTAAAAATTAAGGTCATTATTTTTGATTCTGTTTTAAACAGTTGTTATTATTCTTAATTTTTAATTTTTAACTTTAATTTTAAATTTTTCATTTTTATTTTCATTTTAATTTTAATTAAATTAAATATAAATTAATTATATATATGCGTTTATGTTGTACTATAAAATAGCACAGCTCTTATAGTACTTATGATTACTTAAATAAATAAATAAATAATAATAAATTTTATTGTATTTAATACTAATTTAAAGGTATGTTCAAAAGAAATCCGTGGTCGTATGCCACCTACCCTAACAAAACAAAACATTTTAACAGAAGTAAGGGCAACATATGGCATACTAAAACGTATATCTTCTGAACATCACTATGAATTATTGTAGTACTAAATACAAATATACTGTATAATGTGTAAGTTGTTTATTAAATAGACAAAACATATTAAAATGTTTGAACTAAAGCTCTGCAAAGAACCATCCAAGTACACCAGTTGTGTGTTCTTATTTTTTCTTATATCTACTTGTATCTGTTTCAATCTCTCTAAGCATTGAGTATGCATGGAATATTTCTCTTTTAGATAAAGATGGAATAGGTATGAGAGAGTGAAATTACCAAGTATCAAAAATACTAGTTTGAGCACATACAGAACAAACAGATATATCGATAATACTGTTATCTTTATTTGGAACATCTGGAGTATGTGACGTAGCAAGCATAAAGAATAAAGAGCGAAATAAACAACAACAAAAAAGAAATAGTTTATATAATTACGATGCATTTAAGTACTTTTTTATGTTTTAAATTTGCCAAAAATACGAAAAACGTCCATTCACAGAAAGACACTCACCATTACTTTCTTTTAGTAGAATAGAAATAGAAAAACACAACATCAATACAAAGAGAACTATCTGGAATATCCATATTGAATGGATATATCCATTTAAAAAAGGGTTAAAACAGATACTCCACTTAGTGGAACAGATAAAGAGAAAAAAAGCTTGCACTATAATGAGAACCAGAGAAAGAGATGAAAGAAATGAGCTCTCTGCTCATTCCAAAGCATATAAGCATATGTTCTGTTCTACTCCTTGTTGTATTTGTACCAATATTATCAGGGGCCGAATTACAGCATCCGTGATCGAGCAAAATTACGAAGGGCAGGACGAGATAAGTGCCTATCAATCTTGTACAATTTTGCTCGATCACGGATGCTGTAATTCGGCCCCAGGTTTTTGCTTGTTATATCTGTTTGTACAAGTAGAACGAATGGTTCGCCGCAGACCTTTAGTTTGAACGTTATTAATTCAGATGAGAATATTTTCTTGTTTCATACTTCTTCGACCGTGCTTTTTAGTAATCGAGCTCTTGTTTTTTGAACCAATTTTTTATTATAATTTATTTTGATGAAATGTTGCGCTTGTGTTGGAATCCCTGCCTACGCTGTGCACCAGAGACCTGCAACGAGTAGTTATAAATTGAGTTGACTCGAGTATATACGTATTAATTTGCCTTCTACTTCATATTCGGACTCATTCCAACATGTTGTTATACGTATAACACGCAGCTTTATTGTAATGCTTCATAAGCCATACTCCAACGCCCAGTCGTACGTAGTCGATAACAAGTTGCGTACAACATTTTAATGGCCTTCAAACGAATTATCGTGACTTTTGTAGGGTTGCCATCTTTGGCGTAAGTTAAGAATTTTAGTTAGAATCTTATTATTGAATTATTCTGATGTTATTGATTGTGTCGTAACACTATACATAACGGTACGATATGAAGAGCTACGGGATTGTTTTATATAATTTTTTGGAGTTAAGTGCGCCATTATTCTTTCGATTGCTGACTGCATCAAAGCGTATTAAGTAAGTTTAAAATATGTTTTCAACACCTGAATATATAAAATACCCTAGGAAAATTAAAATCAAATAAAAAATCAAATCAGGCTTGGCTTAGCAAACATATAAAAAAATATTCATGAAAATATTATTTCAGAAATTATTATCGATTCATACGCACGTTCATTTCTTTTAAAAATATGTAATTCGGTTTTCTCGGTTCGATATAATTTGTTGTATGAATTTATTAATTTTAAATAAATATTCAAACGCTAATTTATATAGCGTGTTTTTAGTTCAGCGTGTTTATAAATAATTATATAAAATTTAAGAAAATAAATATTTTTGTATGCATAACCTTAACAATAGTAGTTTACCACTTATTGATGATTTTAATTACTGAATTAAAATTGTTTATTTTAAGCTTGTATTTTATGCTTATGATTTTCATGATTTTGAAGTGTGTGAATTTAATTATTTTAGTTAGTTTAAATAAACAAACCTCATTAAATTGATATGTCTTATTAATTCTTTCGAAGAAGCTCCCTTTATATACAAGGTGTGTTGTCTTCGTTTTTGCACCATGGCATAAATCGCACAGAAAAGTTCCATAAAGAAATGTTTACCGCAACTTATATAAAGGCAAGCGATTTATATTTATTTCATAAAAAAAAGTTCGGTGGTAACCCTTTTACTCTGCTAACAGCGACAAAAACAGGGGCCGAATTACAGCATCCGTGATCGAGTAAAATTACGAAGAGCACGACGAGACAAGTGCCTATCAATCTTGTACAATTTTGCTCGATCACGAATGCTGTAATTCGGCCCCAGAGCGTTAGTTCTAAACAGCCACAGCGTTTTCATAGAAAAATACTCTAGTAATGAGCTATGGGACTGCTACTTGAGCTATGGGACTTCTGTTTGAGCTATGAGTATTTGGTATGATTTATAACAAGGTTTGATGTTGAAGTCACTATTAGGTTGAACTATGACGTTCGATTGATGGATCAAACAATGAACGATGTGTTACTCTCTGAAGCAAGAGTGCTTCGAGTGGTAGTGGTGGTTGTTGTTTGATGTGCACGTATAACTATTAGATTTTGCATGAATCACTATAAATCGCAAAAACATGACTCGTTGCAGGTCTCTGCTGTGCACCACTGACCTAAACAAACGGTAAACCCAATTCTATGAATAGTGTTGCCTCAACAAAATAAAAATTTAGTGCATTTTTACTTTTTTTTTAATCTTACTTCAGATTCGGGCTGATTTCTTAATAATGGTAAGGAAAAATCTAAAGAATGTCCGATGGCTTTTTTTACAATCCAACAAAAAAAAATAATTCATACTTTACTTTGATGTGTGTAAAGCGACTAGGTTGCCTGCCATATAGTATGATGCAGAAAATGAGTAGAAAATCGGCTTTTTTGTACTGAACTTTTTTTACCCATTTTTCTGGAAAACCGTAAAGAGATATCGAAAAAACGTCCTATACGAATAAATATATATGTAAGACACACAAAAGTGGTCCAGATGACCCTACCCGATTTCTTTATATATTTGTGCCATTTCAAATATAAAAATGCAAATTTCTTGCATTTTTTAAAAATAAAATTATTATAACTTTTGTTTTAAATTGATGTCCTTTATAAGTATGTATATCTTTTTTAAAAATATTTTTTAACGAGGGAAATAGTTTAAAATGATAAAAACACAACCCTCTCAAAAAACGGAGATTTTTTTCTTTAACGGAGAATATTCTTCAATGGCTATGTTTAACAAAAAAACAATACCAAGCCTAACCTCATCGAGCATCGAACACGGAAACCCTTGCATATGAGACCAGAAGAATACTTCTGCTATACTATTGCCACCACACATTATAGATTATCAAAGTGTGTATTAAAAGTGAGCTATTTAAACTTTTTTGTTCTTAAAAAACTTCTTGGAGCCTCCTTTTTATGTTTTGCGTCATATCTTCAGCAATTACAGTCGGATCTGAAGTATGTCTGTTACATCAATTTTTTTGTCTCAAGGAGACCAATTTTTGTTGTTGTTTCGGTAATTGGCTTCAAGTAACTTGTTCTTGTAAAGGGTGTTTTTATAGAGTGATACAACTTTAAGTTCATCACTGCTTTATTTGACCACCCATTTAACAGTTGATAGTTGATTTTTTGATTAGTTTGCTTTGACATTTTATTATAGATCAACTTACACTAGAACAACGAGTGCGAATTGTGGAAATTTTTAATCAAAATAATGGTTCTGTTCGTCAAACTAATCGTGCACTTCGTTCATTTTATGGCGTACATAATCGTCCTTCAGAGCTGCTAATTCGAAGAACAATAGATCGTTTTCGAACCACATTTACTGTTACTGATAATGTGCATCCCGTGAGACGCCGAACAGTGCGCACTGTAGAATCTGTAGCCGCTGTACAGGAAAGCATTGAAGATGATCCTAATCAATCTGATTTTGAATTTCCATGGAAAATTTTATTTTCCGATGAAGCCCATTTTTGGTTGAATGGGTACGTAAATAAACAGAATTGTCGTATTTGGAGTGAGCAGAATCCACAAGCTTTTGTCGAAACACCATTACATCCACAGAAAATTACTGTTTGGTGCGCTTTATGGGCTGGCGGAGTCATTGGCCCATATGTCTTCAAAAACGATGATGGTCAGAATGTTACTGTCAATGGTGAACGGTATAGGAACATGATTCGAAGTTTTTTCGTACCTCAATTAGCTGGCATTAATCTTGCTGATATGTGGTCTAACAGGACGGAGCCACATGCCACACAGCGGGCTCTACAATTGATTTACTCAAGGAAACTTTTGACGAAAAAATAATTTCACGAAATGGCCCAATTAATTGGCCCCCAAGATCGTGTGATTTAAGGCCATTGGATTATTTTCTTTGGGATTATTTAAAGTCACTTGTCTACGTCGATAAACCACAAACAATTGAGCACCTGGAAATCAACATTCGAAGAGTTATCGGCGAGATACGGCCGCAAATGCTGCGAAAATTTTGTGAAAATTGGTGTTCCAGATTGCGCCTTGTACGTGCCAGCCGTGGCGACCGCATGGCCGAAATTATAATTAACCATTAATGTCATAAAATTTTGATATTAAAAATAAATTACTATGTTTTATTATGATTTAAACTTGTATCACTCTATAAAAAACACCCCTTACAATAGTACAATCGAATTTGCAATTATTATCATTTAAATAAAACACGCAATATTTACAGTGGGAAAATTTGTGTTAAAAACCCACTTCAATTAATTTATTAAGCTACTTTTGACATGCATATTTCTCTAAGCTCAACAGTAGGCTGACTACAAATCGATTGTTTGTCAGCAGGGCTGAAACTGTTGTGTTATGATGTTATTTTTCAGCAGAATGGCATTCTATATAAAAGCATCGAATTTTAATCGATCATATTTTGACGTGATTCAAGTTGGCTGTACTTCTGGCGGCTCTCGAGTTTAGATAAAATGTGACCCATGCGTTGTTCATCGGTCTTGAGAATGGCAAGGCTAAGCTGTAAAAATATGAAAGCTAAGCATAGAAATCTATGCATCGCAGTTCAAAAGAAAAGACAAAAATTTGACTAAGACAAAAAACCAGAAAATAATTATTTAAGTAAAAAAAATTTTTAATATAGTACGTTTTTAAATCGAAATGAAAGAATAAAAACGTGTTATATAAAAAAAAATTTTTTTTCGAATAATTTTCTAATTCCTTTGGATATTTTTTTTATTAAAAAAATACGTTTACTTTCATACCTTTTTTTTATGTGAGGAAAAAACTTAAAATGGTGACGTTCGGCAAAAACCTTTATTTTTTTAAAAAAAGTTCTAGTGGAATAATTGAAAAACTTTTTAGTAAAAGTTTAATGATTTTTTGTGAGCTTTAATTTTTTGACATTGGGATGGTACAACTGTGATCTGGTGGGTAAGTACCAGAACGGAGTATCTGAGGTCAATAACCTCTGAAGCAAAAAAGGTTTCTTCTTGAAACAAAAAAAAATCGGTGTATCATACTTTAAGATCGGGCTGTTAATGCCGAAGATGCAAAAAAAAACGTAAATAGGCGAACCATACGTTCGGTAAAAAAAAAATTTTTCGGATTTTTCTTTCAAAAATGCATTGGATAAGCTGGTGTAAGGCAAACTTAATTTGTTTTTGCCTCTAAGGTGTTACGCTCTAAAGTGCTGTCACACATTCAAAAGTTTAAAAAATAACTTTTTTGACATCATATTTTAATTTGAGTTTAAGATTTGAGTTTAATACCACGTAAAAACAATTTTTTTTTTTGCTTAGATCCATGAAACATTAAAATATTTAAAAAAAAAAACTCAAAAGGAATGTTCCGGATTTTGTTGCCACATTGGAACTGTAAAATGAAAATCATTCATAAAATGTCAAAAATCAAAATTTGTTTTTCAAGCTCCAACTACACTAAGTTTGAGCACATTTTTTACATAGGGTAAAAAAGTGAATTTTACAAACTGATGACCAGTTACCAGTAACAAAGAAAGATAAGTGTTAGTAGATAAGCTATGAGAGTTCTAAATCAAAAACGCGTGTATTTTCTTATGGGCCTCAAAATTCACAAAATTGTGCCCGACTGCGCAGTCGGCGTCGTACGATCGGTCAAGTTGGCCGATAGTAGGGTGGCTGAAGCGTGTTGTTGTTGTTGCAAATTGGCGATAAGCATGCAAGATGTACAGACGGAGGGATAGCTAGGGGGTATGATTGGTCAAGCTAGCTGAAGTAGGATAGCTGAAGCGTGTTGTTGTCGTTATGAATTGGAGATAAGCATGCAATATAGGCAGATGGACGGACGGACGGATAGATGTTGTTGCTATAAATCAAAACCGCAAGTTTAAGCTATGGAAACAGTGCAGAAGTAAAATATTTTTTATTTTTCCCATGCTTGTTTAATATGTTTATGAATTTAAGTATTCACAAAAATTTCAAGTTAAAGATGATAAGTCCAAGCTTCATAGTAAGCGTAATAAGCGTGCCAAAAACCACAAGTTCAAGATAAGGCAGCAAGGTAGTTGTTAAGCATTTTAATAAATTTAATATGAGTGTGTTGACTAATGTAAAGACAAAGTATGAAAGCAGCAAAGGCGGCTGCGACGGCTGCGGGGGTTAATGATAAAATTAAGCTAGAGAGTCAAAGCGTCATCATAAGCATGACCATACTCAACTGTGCCGTTATAAATAAAGCAAAACGAGCTGATTTATATATGAATCATTATTTTTCTTTTAGTGATTTGTTATATATAAATTGTGAAAAAAATTGATTTTGTATTTAAATTATTCTTATGATTTCATTTGATAGAGGAGTGTATGGACTACCAAACAGCAGGCTGACGTTTTGTCTGGAATCGGTTTGTTTGCTTCGGTGTAAAACTCAATTCGTACATCAATAGGTCCTGTTTTAACTGCGTCATTTTGATGTGTTACATCAACAACAATAAGCGGTGCTGTTGCCTTATATTCATCAACATTGAGCGGATGTTGAGGAATTTATAGCGTAAATGATCATTATTTTTACTCTGGCTTAAAGTGAAGTCTTATAGAAATTTTTTCCCCTCGAAAATTAATAAGGTCACCGTCTTGATTTAAGACTTTTATCATTATGCTGTTTATTTGTTGACAGTTGACGGGTAAGTAAATGACATTTCGAGGTTTTTCATTTATTTTATATCCTGGTGAGACATCGAGAGGAAATTCGTGAATAGTATGAACTGATGTGTTGTTAATATATGATCCGGTTGTCAAGTTGCATTCAATTCGTATTGTGTTTATATTTGTAATATTTAAAGGTAAATCAGATTCAAACTTTTTTCTAGTTTTATCTGACTGACCTATATGTATATATTCCGTTTTTTCTATCTCTTGTAACGGATCTATAGGAACCACTTCTATAAATTCCTCATACGCCAACTCATTTACTATCAACTTTCTTATACTGAATCCCAGCACCTGCCCTATACTGTTTGGTTTTGAAAAATCTATGTCCACGGAGGATACAATTTCAATTTTAAGAGTGTTGTTGTTTGATTTAATTTCCAGGAAAATTGAATCATCAAGGTCTCTTACGGCTGATTTCAAGAAAAATCCAATATCCTCAAATTCATATGAACCAACTGGTATTGTAATAGTATGCGGCCCGATATGAAATAAATTGTTGTGGACATCTTCATTGGGTATAGAATTAAATGTTACAAAGTCTACAAGTCCGCAAACATATTTTGTTGACAATTCAATTGGTGGAAAATATTTTCCAATAAGAGTTGACGTGGTTCCGCTTAAAGAGATTGTTATAGACATTATGAGTAGTCGTAATGAACTGAGCATCTATACATATTTTCCCCCGATTTAGTATTAAATAATTACTAAAATAGTTTACAATTTTCTTTATTCATATTCAAATTAAATTTTGCTCAAAACATGAAGATACTAACTGACACTGATAGTGATATTAATACTTATCTGATATTGATGCTGATACTGATCGGATGCTGATACTTATCTGATACTGATCTGATACTGATCAGATACTGATCTGATACTGATCTGATACTGATCAGATACTGATCTGATACTGATCTGATACTGATCTGATACTGTTCTGATGCTAGTCTGATACTGTAGTAAACAGTTTTACAGTTAGATGTAGCAAGTCGTTAACAATTATTAATAACTAGTTGACATTAACTAATTTGTTCATGTCAACATTTTCGATTATTCTCATAAAAACGATAAATTGATTCTATTTTCATATGTGTGTTTTATTTGGGCGTTTATTACATAGAATAAAAACATAATTCAAGTAGTATTTCCATTTAGTCCTACATCAACTCTCGATCGAGGACATATAAAAAAGAATCTGTTATCAACATTAAACATAAAAATTGTAAGTTCTTGGGATTTAAGCTTTAATCATGAACGAAATATTAAATGTCCTTAAAAAACCAATATATGATGATATTATTATAAAGAGGGATTACCATAGCTACTCCCCATATTTAAAATCATTCAACAATAATGATGAGATTCGTATACCAATTCAAAATCAGGACCTCTTTGTCTTACCAAGTGAGAGTATGATTTACATTCATGGCTTCATAGTAAAACGTGAAGGTGGAAAAGATGTGGCAACAACAGGTGTGAAATTTAAAAATAACTTTGTGTCATATTTGTTTGACGAAATTCGATATGAAATTAATGGTTTTGAAGTTGATCGTACACGCAATCTTGGAATTTCATCCACCATGAAAAATTTTGTATCATTGAATAAAGCTGAAAGCGATGCATTAAAAAACGCTGGTTGGTGCCCTGATGAAAGTCTACTTTGGAAAAAAATCACTTTAGTTGCTGTATACCACTAAAAATGTTGATGGGATTTGCCGAAGATTACACTAAAATAATATTAAATTCGAAGCATGAGCTTATCCTTCAACGTTCTTCGTCTAATGATATCTCATATTATCCTACTAATGCCGCAGATCAATTGAAATTGACAATACTGGATATAACATGGAAAATGCCTCACATACAACTATCGTACTTTTCGAAATTGGAAATGTACAAGATAATTAATAATGAAAACCCTATTTTAATGGCTTTTCGAAGTTGGGACTGTCATGTAAATCCTAGGATTTCAGAAAGTAAAAGTACAAAGGTTTTATGGAATGTAAAACTGAGTCAGCAAAATGAAAGACCTAGATTTCTTATTATTGGCCTACAAAATGAGAGGAGCAAAGAGGAAGGAAATACGTTCGACCATTGTAATATAACTAATTTAAAAGTTCATTTAAACTCTGATTCATATCCCTATGATGATTTAAATACGCGCTTTGAAATGGGACAGTATGCTATTCTATATGATATGTATGCAAAATTTCAACAAAGTTATTATTATATGCGGGAACCTCAACCATTGCTCAATGTTGTTGAATATAAGGCAACAGCGCCGCTTATTGTTGTTGATGTAACACACCAAAATGAAGCAGTTAAAACAGGACCTATTGATGTACGAATTGAGTTTTACACCGAAGCAAACAAACCGATTCCAGACAAAACGTCAGCTTACTGTTTGGTAATCCATAATCGTTTAATTGAATACACTCCTCTAACAAAGGAAATCATAAGAATTATTTAATTATAGCAAATCAATAAAAGAACAATAATGATTCATATATAAATCAACTCGTTTTGTTTTATTTATATCAGCATAGTTGCGTATGGTCATGGTTATGATATCGCTTTCAATCGTTAGCTTAATTTATTTTGCTGCTTTCATACTTTGTTTTTACATTAGTCAGCCAACTCATATTAAATTTATTAAAATGCATAACAACTACACTCTTTACTTCTGTACTGTTTCCTTATCTTCAGCTTGCGGTTTTGGGTCTGGGCTTATCACCTTAAAGTTGAAATTCTGATTTATAACAACAACAACAACACCGAAGTTTATGTAGCGACTTAAATCTATAAACATTATGCTTGCTTTGAAGCTTGGGCTTATCACCTTCTAGCTATCTCCCCGTCCGTCCATCCATCTGACTATCTGTCCGACTGTCTGCCCATACGTCTTCTATGCTTGCTTATCTCCCACTTCAGCTAGCTTGACCAATCATACCCCCCTAGCTATCCCTCCGTCCGTACATCTTGCATGCTTATCGCCAATTTGCAACAACAACAACACGCTTCAGCCACCCTACTATCGGCCAACTTGACCGATCGTACGACGCCGACTGCGCAGTCGGGCACAATTTTGTGAATTTTGAGGCCCATAAGAAAATACACGCGTTTTTGATTTAGAACTCTCATAGCTTATCTACTAGTGTTTTATAAAAATAAACAAAAAATTTACAGTTATAGTTTTTATTTTTTCTTTGCGTTCTATTCTTAGTTTAGTATCAATTTATCACTGCACCTCGTTTGGGGGTTTTTTTTTTGTACAGCTTAACAACGACACTGTTGAAATTTTTCCTTTAGTAAAATCTAAATTTATGGATTATTACATGAATTAAATTGTGAGCTTTAGATAAAGTAAGTTTTTTTAAAGAAGGCAACAACAACAACAACTCTGTATAGAGTCAATCACTTAGCTGACTAGACAGTCTGTTTCGGAAATCGCTACATATTCCTATTCAGTTGCCTTTGAGTGATTAAGCTGTGATCAACTCACTGTTTAAACTCGGCAAACTATCGAACACCAATGAATATTGAAATAAATAAAGAAGCAACTAGAACAGATGGCAACCCTTGAAATAATTGATCGATTTCGCTCAAAGTCATGTGTAATTGAACATTTGGTTGTGAAAATAGCCACCTTTCAGTTAGAACACTAGCTTCTGGCGAAGCAAAAAAACTCGTTTCATTTCTATGGTGCATTTCGACAAGCTATCTAACACCAATGAATATTGAAATAAATAAAGAAGCAACTAGAACAGATGGCAACCCTTGATAGAGTTGATGGCGGTGATCTATATACGAATATAGCCTACTGCTTTGAAATGTCATATGATTAGCAGCCATACAATTCAAAAGAATTAACTCCAAATCTGCGCACTCACATACTATTGTATTGGGGGTTGGAATTAGTTTTAAAGGTTTTCTAAGAGATGGCGTAACTATCAATAGATCGCATCGGGCACACCTGTGACTATATTCATTTCAAAGCACATTGTCTAAGCTTCATTTTTCAGTATGTGTCATTCCACTGAAGTGTAAACAACATATATTTTTTTCTCTGTGAACATGTCGACTTTCGTTCCAACAAAACGCAATTTGCGGGAAGGTTTACTTTTGTGCTTCCATTTGAAGAAAAAAGCGGTTGAAGCACAACGCACGCTTACTGAGGCTTACGGGGACTATGCTGCATCGATTTCTACTTGTGAGTACTGGTTCCGTTGGTTTAAAAGTGGTGATTTTGATACGAGACAAAGAGCGTCCGGGCCAGCCGAAAAAGTTTGAAGATGAGGAATTGGAGGCTTTGCTCGATGAAGACCCGTGTCAAACCCTTCAAGAATTGTCAGAATCATTGGTAGTCGACTTATCAACGGTCGGCAAACGCTTGAAGGCCATGGGAATGATTCAAAAGCAAGGAAATTGGGTGCCGTACCAGTTGAAGCCGAGAGACGTTGAACGGCGATTTTGCATGTGCGAACAACTGCTTCAACGGCATAAAAGGAAGAGTTTTTTGCATCGTATTGTCACTGGCGATGAAAAGTGGATCCATTACGATAATCCTACGCGAAAAAATTCGTGGGGACCACCCGGCCATGCATCAACATCGAGGGCCAAGCCGAATATTCATGGCGCCAAGCTTATGCTGTGTATGTGGTGGGATCAGAAGGGTGTCGTGTACTATGAGCTGCTAAAACCTAACGAAACCATCACTGGGGAATGCTACCAACAACAATTGATGCAATTGAGCCGAGCATTAAAGGTTAAACGGCCGGAATATGCCAAAAGACACGACAAAGTGGTTTTTCAACATGACAACGCACGGCCACATGTTGCAAGAACCGTCAAGGAAACGTTGGAGGCGCTAAATTGGGATGTGCTACCCCACCCGCCTTATAGCCCAGACATAGCCCCTTCCGACTACCACCTATTCAGATCGATGAAGCATGGCTTGGCTGAGCAGCGCTTCACTTCTTACGAGGATACCAAAAAATGGGTCGATTCGTGGATTACCTCAAAAGACGAATCGTTCTTCCGGCGCGGAATCCATATGCTGCCAGAAAGATGGGAAAATGTTGTAGCTAACGATGGACAATACTTTGAATAATATACATTGTACCGTTGTTTCTAAATAAATGCTCAAAAACCGAAAAAAACCTTTAAAATTAATTCCAACCCCCAATAGTTTAAACAGTGAGTTGATCACAGCTTAATCACTCAAAGACTACTGAAGAGGAATATGTAGCGATTTCCGAAACAGACTGTCTAGTCAGCTAAATGATTGACTCTATACAGAGTTGTTGTTGTCTTCTTTAAAAAAACTTACTTGATCTTGATCTAAAGCTCACAATTTAATTCATGTATTAATTTCATAGATCATAAAAACTAATTAACTTTATGGATGATTTTCAAATGAAGTCAAAAGCCCAATTGGATTTAAGCTCAAATAAAAAAGATATAACATTTTCTTAATAAAAGTTCTGTCAAATAGACACTAAAGCGTTTGGAGGTTAAATAATTTACTAAAATAATTTTTAATTTTTAAATCTAAGCCTGAAAAAGTATTAAACTAGAAGAATTTTAAAAATAATCAAATGTCGTTTCATTTTTAAGAATTACTAAACTGTGTTATTATCTCAACTAATTTAATTGCATTTACAATTATTGATCAGAAAGCCTATTAAATATTTTAAAAAGATCTCAGATTTTTCAAACTGATCAACGTAAAACATAAGAAACGGCAGTGGATAAGAACTGCTACATAAGACCATTTTTACACTTTGATGATGAAACTCGGAATATAGGCAAATCCATATCTGACACAAATTATCACAATTTGTTTGAAATAAAAAAACTTCTGTTATTTTTACTATGATTTTAATTGCGAGCTTTTTAGATCAAATAAGTTTGAAGAAGGCAGCAACAACAACAACTCTGTATAGAGTCAATCACACAGCAGACTAGACAGAACTGTTTCGGAGGCTGCTAAACCTAGCTGTTCTATAGCCTTGAGTGATTAAGCTGTTTAACCCACTGTTTAAGTCCACTTAACCCACTGTTTAAGTCTTATATGATTTGACACTTGTTCGAAAAAATTCGAAAGAATTTTAATGTTCTCAACGGCCATTTAATCATATGACATTAAAGCAGTCGTTATTCTTAGTTACTACTTTAACTCTACCAGTTACTTCTTGCCGTCTGTTCTAGTTGCTTCTTATTTTTTGCTATTCAATGGAGTCCAACGAGTCTACCGAAGTACACCATAGAGTTGAAACGAATTTCGCTTCGCTAGAATGCAAAATACCAAATTTTTGCTGGTTTAATGCCAAACCCAAAAAAACTTTAAATTTTTTTTTTTTTAAAGAGATTTTCTCCTTTTATTTGGTAATATTTTTAATATTGGTAATATTGTCACGTTTGGAAGGTTATCTTCTGCTTCTAGTTTCACGCGTATATTGTTTACTTCGTGAGTGAAAAGTGCTGTTTCACGGTGTAATTAAGGTAGCTTTTTCGAATACAGTTTAATTCAGCTTATAAAATATTGTGAGAAAAATTTAGTGTAATAAAATCGACCTGCTTACCAGTATTAATTGAGTTTTTAGAAATATTTTTATTATTAAGCAGAATATAAAAATAATTATTTAGAACTATTTGCATGACCACCATAATTTTCTAATTTAACGCCATTATATTGCACACAGTCCATATCATTATTTCATTAGTGTTTTTTCGACACATTCAATTAACACCAAATCAAAAAGTTCTTTGTTGTTAATCAATTTCACATTTATTCATTTTTCAAACAATTTCATGCAGTTGCATTGATTTATAATTTCAAATCAAAAATCTAATTTCAAAAAGCTCTGAACTTAAATTGCCTTCAAAATAACAGCAAAAACAAAAACAACCGAATTAATAACAACAACCAGTATCAAATGATGCTTACCGAGATGAGCTTTTCGGCCATCAGCAGCAACACCAGCTACACACCAACAAAAACAACAACTTATTGCCACTCAACCAATATCAATACAACCGCAATATTTTCATTTTGTTGAGCAGGTGTAGGTGTTGCCGGTACGTGTGTGTGCTTCATGATAACCACCCAAACAATTTGCAAGAAAAAAAAATCCAATTTCAATGCTCAACAAAGCCGGAAGTTGACTTTGTGTGTGAGTGTTTGAGTGTGTGCATAGGGCCAGAGGGCTTATAGGTTGTTGTTATTTATGTGGCACATACACCTAGTAAAACATCGATAAACATTAAGAATCACAGAAGCACGCAGTCAGATAGTTGAAAAGTTGTTTTGTTTTTTTACATGGGAGTATGTATGTAAATAAGTGAATGATAGCCATCAATGAAATCAGTAGGAAAAGTTCTTTAAACTTGGCACATCTGTGATTATTATCTTTCATATATGACTTTCACAGCATCATGTATTCATATAAAACTTTTTAAGAAATTTAACAGTTAACAGTATTTTATATTTAACAGAATTTGCAAGACTTGGCTAGTTACAAGAGATTCGTTGGAAAATTAAAAGCAGTTGTTTTAATAAATACATTATGTCAAGAAAGTATCAGGAAATAGTCATTTAAAAAACACGCTTACAGGAATTTTAAAAATTCTTTTTGTCATTAAGTTGGCAAAACTGCCAGTCTGTATTATATATATATGACCAGACCAAAACTGTAATAGAATTTAAATGGCTTCAAATATTAAAATTGAGTTTTATTTCCTCATGGGACTTAATCTTAATACATAATTGTTAAAGATTTAAATATTTTCGACATAAATAAACAATAATTAAATCTGTGGGGTCCGAGCCCACTACCTTTAGGTTATAAGTTCATTGCTCTAACAACTGCTCTATGAAGCCACATATATAAAGAAATGATAAACATAATAAAGAACCATGCTAAGCCGAACGCTGCTTTTTTTTCAGTAATCCAACATGTATTAACCCTTCGTTGCATGGGCTTGCACGTATGCAATGTTGAGTTCTAAGAGATGTAGAGTACAGACCTTGTTAATGTTCGTAACATGATTTTTTTCAAAAATTTAATTATTTATTAGTTGTTGTCTCCTTTTGTCAAATTGATGATTTAGTTTGTCCGAAATATTAAATCAAACAAGGTCTTTCTTATATGCAGACAAAATAAGTACATTTTTATTTAATAATACAAGAAATATCATTAAAAAAAAACTGTAAATATAAGTAATATTCTAGAATATAAGATTAATAAGTTCAAGATTAATAAGTTTTTTGTGCAATAAAGCTTGAATTTAATAAAATAAATGGCTTAATTACAAATATGCAATATCATGCATTTGAGACATTTTGAAGTTACATTTCAGGTATGAGGTTATATTGCAGATATGCAATTCCATGCATTGAACTTTAATTTAAGCTGTTAACTTTAATAGAACGCTTACTGACGATGTATTTCGAAAAAATTCTGATTCATAGGAAAATAGCATGAATGAATTAAGTGAAGATGATGATAATGGTCATGAAGATGATTACGTAGACGTCATGATAAATTGTACAGAAAATGCAGAAGAAGAACAGCCTGTAGTTGAAGAAGACATTTCAAATATCCTAATACTACGTTTACATTGCAGCTTAATCTCGAGATTTGGTTGAAAAAGTTTTCGTAATTTTTGAACTGTTTACACTGTCTGTTGGGGGGCTCAGTCTGACGTTTTGCGAAGTCAATTGTAAATTAATAGAAATTTTATGTTGACATTTGCCACATATTTTTTAATAATTGCGTTTTAGCCAAAAACTGTAAAATTTTGAAAAGATTATAAATAAAAATGTGTGATGGCGTCATAATTTTTCAATAAATTTGTTTAATCTAATTACCTGGAGTAACCTAAATATAAAAAAAAAATTGTGAAACTGCTATTTTCCCAACGGGCAGGCATGTCAGCACCCAACGGGGAAAGAAGCACTCCAAAAGGTCTTTTTGAGTGCTTACAAGTCAGCTGAAAGCGTGAAAGTGCTGACCCGACGTATGACACACCATTGTAAATTTAACATTGTATGTCCCAGGAAAAAAGCACTTCATTGCTTCAAAAGACCTCTCAAGGAAAGCTTTGGGTCAGCATTTCGTTTAATTGCTTCAAAAGAGGCTCTTGGAAATCTTTGTGGCAGCAGGTCTTTTTGTTTTTAGCACACTTTTCAATACTTTTGAACTGTTCTATTCTTCACTTATCAGCACTTAACAAGTTCAAGAAGAACTTGAAAGAAAAAAGAGAACAGTTTAAAAAAAGTGGAAAAGTGTATTCAAAACAACGAATTGCTGACAAAAATATTTCCAAGAGCCTCTTTTGAAGCAATTAAACGAAATGCTGACCCAAAGCTTTCCTTGAGAGGTCTTTTGAAGCAATTAAGTGCTTTTTTCCTAGGACATAAAAAATTCCTAGGTAAAAATTACAATGGTGTCTCATACGTCGGGTTAGCACTTTCACGCTTTCAGCTGACTTGTAAGCACTCAAAAATAACTTTTGCAAATTTTGTAATTCATGTCAAAAATTACTTCCATTTTTTGTAACGTAACGCCAACACATATTTTTGCTTCTATATTAAAATCGTCGATTGTTGTCATTGTTTGTACTTAATATAGTGCTTCTTAATTACTACGCAAATATAAAAAAGGCTTTTTAAAAATAAGACATTTTCATTATTTTTTTGAAGTGAAAACTTCTTTAGGCACGTTGAACGAATTTGGTAGAGGGTAAATCATTGGTTTGCGTCATTGACTTTTTCCGAGTAACTCTCGTCATCAATACAGACAGCAAAGATAACAAGATAGGAAACTAAGAAAGCATAAGCAAGCAACCATCAATAAGTTCCTCTGCTGACGCATCGTTCTTTCCCCTCCCTTTGCTCCGCTGCGAAACATTAGCTGCATTCCCGTGGCACTAGATCAAATCAAATCTCAGTAAAACAACGTTACTTCAACTTTATACCAATTTGTCATCAAAGTCTTGAAATAGCTGTTTTAAGAACAATAACAAAAGAAAACAACAATACCAAAACGCCCATTGAGTGGTGAAACGTCAAAATAGGAAAATGAATAGTTATTTAGATTTCCCAACTATGTTCGTTTTGATAAAGAATGCTTGAAACTTGGCAGCATTTTAACTGTGCGCTTAGACCGCCTGAACGAACGAAAGAAACCTCGTTCGTTCAGTTTAAACACTTTGCCCGAGCGAACAGTTACTACGTTTCCATGGCGAGTTGAGTCTGAGTTGGGTTTTCGTCAAGTTGACAAAATGGTGTTTCAAGCTCAAAAGTGTTTCCATGTACAACATCGAGTCGAGTTGCAATCGTCAATTTTTTTAGGTTTTTCCACTTGTGCTCAATATGCACAATATTTTTATTTACGATGTCCCTTTTCTTAAACTCACTTTCGACAATTTTATATATTTCACTTCTTCTAATTTTTTTTTTCCATCCATTATATCAAGAATTTTCTTTTCTTTAAATATTTCAATCAACAGCAAAGTTTCTGCAGCACTCCAAAAAACTCTTCCACTCGCCATTTTTTCTTGTGATAAATGAACTTATTCGCTTCGACAGATAGAATCAGCTAATTCTAACAAGTTTCGTGGAGTTTTGTGAATTTAACGAAGTTCAACTCAACTCGCGTTTCCATGGGGAGTTAATCCCTAGTAATCCCGACTCAACTCGCCATGGAAACGTAGTAAGTGTTCGCTATAAATTTATCGCGAACGATGTTTGCCCGGTGTAAACAGTAAATTGGAACGAACGAACGAACGAAGATTCCTTCGTTCGCTCTGATCGAACAAGCTTTGATCTTTTTAGGCGAATCCGGTGTTGCGCAGTGTTTAAAAACAGAAAAGTAGCAAATAGGAGTAGCTTAAGAGAATAATTTATGAAAAGTACTAAAATATGTTGAAATTTATGTTTTATGTTTTTTAAAGTGTTCTGTTAATTTTCGCTGCAATATAATTGTGTTGTGTAAAGGACCAAATTAAGTTTTTTAAGCGGAAAAAACCCTATATTTAAAGTTTCATTTTAAGGCGTCTGTTTATTTGAGGTCATTTTCTTTTTAATAATAACTATATAACTTTAAATGAAAATTTTGAGTTTATGGATAGCAAATATTATTTAATATAGCAGGAGGAGTTAGCAATAGAGCTTGTTCAAATAAAATAAAAGAAAAAACATTTTAGGCTCTGCTGAAACTTTTTGAGTTTTTAATCGAAGATTTTAGAAAGATGTGGATATTAACCAAAATGGTAGTTGAAAATTCAATTTGTGACTAAAAGCAATTCTTTAAACTTATAACATAAAAAGTATTTCTCTAAAATAAAAATCGAACGACTGAAAGTACCAATTGTATTTGCTTAATAAGTGCATACAATTTGGTAGCAATTTTTATTTAATTGACTTACAATTTACGAAATTCATTGAAACACACGAAAAATGTGAAAACATTTAATTTTTGTTCGTTGCAAAACTTAAATGGGCCCTTAAGTTAAACACACGTCTTTTCTATAATAACTAAAATGAGTAATATATTTTTATGGAGTGGCAAGCCATTTGTTGTTGAGAAACGCAGTATAAGTTTTAGTACTCATATAAAAATAAGGAGTTATCAACCCTGCATTTATTAATGTTCGGCCAAAATCAATAATTGCTGTTTACACTGCCTGAACGTACAAGATGGCGGCCAATGTATGTTCGCGATTGATGTTCGTGCGGTCTTAACAGTACTCCGAACGAAGAATTTATCGCAATAAATTGTTCGCGATAAATTTTTCTTTCGTTCAGGCGGTCTTAACCCAGATTAAGATCAGAAATAGATATAGAAATCGAGCTGGTTTTAATTTTTGTTTTTGTTTTGTGAATAAAATAGAGCCGCGCTCTAGATCAACGACCACGGGAATGCAGCTATTAAATGTTAGTGTTTTTTTCAATGTATATGTAAAGCTAGCTGTAGCTAAAATGAAATAAATTTGCAATTTTTCATATTTGTATTTTGTTGACTGGAAGTGAAGTCTCTTTTAATGCCTCCACTTGAGATCTTGCTACCAGGCAAACAAAAACCATAGCAAGCAAAGTGCTATTTATTTTCCGCCGCCAATTCGGTTCATCCCCTCTAACATTGCGCAACCGGTGTGATACTGCTCTTCTCTGTTCATCGTTGTAGTAGATTTGCTTGGTAATTGTTGTTGTAAATGTATTTTAGTTCAGCTACAGATCTACATATACATTGACAGAAAAACAGTAAATATCCTTCATGGTTTCTTTATGAAGGAACGATTTGTCAGCAGATAAACTTATTGATGGTTGTTTGCTGCCATAGTAGAATTAGACAAGGTAGTGTTAGGACTGAATGTGTTCTCTTTCTAAGTGACCATAACTGTCAAACTCATCCAATTTGTTATTTTTGCCAATTCTTATTTTCATATTGCATTCTCATTGGTTGCAGATTTTTTATGAAATGCCAACTTCGTTTTGACAGTTTCGGTCACTGGCTCTCCGCCCTAACACTACCTTGTTTAATTTTGCTATGCTTACTGCATTTGCTGAGCACCTGGTAGCCAATATCCAAGAGCGTGTTTTTGAGTTTCATGACCAACATAAAAACATTTGAAGTTTTATAAATGTCGCCAGCATATTCTCTGACTTGGACATGGGACATGGTATAATAAATAATAGGTAGGAATGACATTTCGTGTTTCGACCATCGAATGTCAAGCAAAAGAAAACAAAATAGAGAACGTGTGTCACACACATTGGCCGCATTCAGAGGAGTCACTTGCTGTGAATGGATCATTTAATTGCAAAGGTTTCTCACTTAAATCTAAAAAAACAGTTGCCAACTATTGTTTATTGATAAGTTTAATTTTATTTTTTTGTGTATGTTTTACTTTGTTTTTTATATTAAAACCCATAATTTAAAATATAATAAAGTGATAAAAGATGAAAATAATGTGCATTAATGATGAACCGGATGTACGGCTAAACCGAATAGGTGGCAGAAAATAAACTGCACTTTGCTTGCTATGCTTTCTGTTTTCCTTGTAGCAAAATCTCAAATGCAGGCATTAAAAGAGAGTTCAAGACCCATCAAACAAAATATCATATATTAAAAAAAGTAAATTTATTTTATTTTAGCTAGAGCTCTACATATACATTGAAAGAAAAAATTAAGTATCCTTTTTGAGGATTATTTTTCATTCAAAGTGCTGCCTGTATTTTATTTTTATATCAACAATTTTCAATTTAAATATGTAATAATATAGTTTAGTGTAATTATAAAATAAAAATGCTATCTGAATAAAAAATAATTTGAAAGAAATAATCAAGGTTGAGGGGGTGAAAATATAAAATTTTTTTCCGATTAGCATGAAAATTCTTATATAGCAGTAAGGCGGTCCGTGGCAGGACAAAGTCTTCCAGGGAATACTAATATTTTACATATATGTTTTCGCTTCGGTCGGCAGTCCCCTCACTGCTAAACTTTTTTTTAATTTGTTTGTTAATCTGTTAAAACAAATTTACTTAATAATTTTCAGAAAAATTTGTTGAGAAACTTACATTTTATCATTCGACATTTTCTGATTTCGAAATTTTTAATCTGAATTTAAATCTTAATTCCTTTTTGTGGCTTACGAAAAAAACATAAACACAGTGTTACATTACGAAATTTTAAGATTTCGATGGTAATTTAGGTGAAACCTTTAAGTTTAGAAGGTTCGTATTTGTATGCGATACCCCAGAGATTAGTAAGGGATTGGGTGCTTAATCTCATTTTTGGACTTAATCTCCAAATTTGGCTGCAATGTAAACGTAGTATATCATTGAAAGATAAATACGCACTCACTTTTTAGAAAGAACCACATTTTATTCCACATTAGCTATGGAATAGTGACGAAGGAGATTCCACTTATAAATATTGGTTCTTCGATACGCTGGGACCATTAATTTTGTGAGGTTTGAAAAAATGCATGAACCAAACAATTAAGGGGATGGGAATGGGTAAATGCCGTCTCATCAAGGTCAAAGTTAAAAAAATTGTGAGGTTTTCAGACAAATAAGCTCACATTGTTCAGGAGTCGCCCATAGAATGGTGGTTCATATGACCGACCCTCATTAACTATTCATCCTCAACATTTTTTCCAAAAAAACTTTCCTTCTTTCTCAACCCCTTAGGCTTCCATACAAAATTGACGTTTTTATAAAAAAAAATAATTACCAACGCTCCCACTGCTACCACGATGCTCCTAGAGGATTCAAGTGTATGCCCAACACCCATTAATTTATTCTTCTTAACAATTCTCCTGAATTCACTAACCTCCTATCTCCACCCCTTAAGGGGTCCCCCATACAAAATACATCTTCAACCTTTCCACCGCTTCCAGTGTTTCGTAAAAGAGTTAATTTGTATCAACGGCCCAAGCAAACTAACCCTTTTCCAACCCTTTTGGGGGCTTCCATACAAATGTGACGTTTTTATAAAATTGACTCCCCAACTACTGCTACCAGGATGCCACTTGAGGATTCAAATTTATGCCCAAACTGCATTAATTTATTATCCCTAACATTTCTCCTGATCATACTAACCCAAACCTTGGCCCTTGAAGGGGTCCTCTATACAAAATTACCTTTCTTACGGCTTTTGGCACTTTTCAACCTTCCATGGCCCTACTAAATGGTTTGATGCTATCAACAATCCCCATTTAGTTTTCACACCTATAATTTGTTCTGATCATCTTACCTTTTTTTGCTCCCCTTGAAGATTTTCTAAGCAAATAAACGTACATGGATTCCCATTATTTTTTAAAGAAATGCAAGTTTTAATTAACATTCAAAGATAATGCCAAAAAATATTCATATTTCGAAAGCATTTTTGCTTGACTGAAAAAGAACTAAACGGGCTTCGCGATATTTGTATTCTTATAGTGATACTTTACGTAAAAGCTTGGCTTGGCAGCACCATAGCTATAGAAGCCCCCAATCAAGATTTACATTTTTTGAATGATGCTGCTGGGTACGCTTCAATTTACCCGATTGCTTCGCATAAATTGATGGTGAAATTCTGTGGACATCTTTAGTATCTCATTAGCGAAGCTGTGGCTCTTGCTTTATTTGATACAACCGTGTCCTTCGCCAACGAACGAAAAATGACTGAAGCAATTCGTAAGTTTTATATGGGTAAATACACGGTTAATAGTCTTGGACTAAATTTTAGTTCCACTAAAATATTACTGAATTTTTTAAACCTTGCAGTTTAAAATTTAAACTTTGCGAATACTACACGGTCAAAAGTTTGGGCTTAAATTGAAAACCTTGAGGGTTTCTATATTTATCCAAGCCCAAAAAGATTTTTAATTTAAACCCATATTTTTGACCGTGTGACTCATAAGTAAGGAACGCCGAAGCGGACAGACAGGTAGACAGGCGCAGGAAAACTATGTGAACAAGCGAGATAAAAGTTAGCTTGGCCTTATTTCTGTCTAGTTTCTCCGAGGGTTACTGCCTGCGACTGTCTGCCTGCCTGTCTGAATCGGCGTTCACTCTGTCCGCAACCTAAAACTCTTCTGTACTAGAATTTAAACCAAAAGAAATACTACAGCATCCATTTTAGCTTTTTGGTATCAAGTTTAGCTTTTTGGTTTCAATTTCAGCCTTTTTGGTTAAAACTTAAGTAGAATTCTGTATTTCTTTTTGTTTTTAATACAATTTATACTAAATTCTATTACATTTGGATACTAAATTTAGATTAAGCCCCGTAAAAAGTTAGCCTGGCAAAACTGTGACTCGGTTCATATGTTTGTTTGTCGCGCTTGTTATGTACAGGCCAATAGCCCGGTGGTTAGAGTATTGAGCTTACAAACTGAATTTTAGTGCATTCGAATCTCGCGGTGGTTATTATTTTTTTAATTTTACCCGACTACGGCGAAGCAAAAGGAGAGGTATTTGTGTTTGACCAGTATGTATGTATGTATGTTTTTCTGTTCCACTCTCACTTCTAAACTACTTATCATAATTTGGCAAATGAGGTATCGTTGGAAGCGTTTTGATAGTCTACTGGTTAATAGCTATGTAAAGTCACATTTCATTTAATGGGCAAATGAGCAAAAAACATAGTGACACAAGCAAATGAGGTATCGCTAGAAGCGTTTTGATTGTTCGATGAAGAAAAGTTATGTGACGTCACATAAAGTTTAGTATAGCGCCCTCTAGAGGACAAAAAGTCAACTAAACCCCAAACTTCTAAACTACACTATCTTCTAAACTACTAATCATAATTTGACAAGTGAGAGGTATCGTTACAAGCGTTTTCACCGTGCGCTGGTTATAGGTTATGTGACGTCACATACAATTTACTATATCGCCCTCTAGAGGACAGAAAGTAAAATAATCCGCAACTTCTAAACTATTTATCGTAATTTGACAAATGAGATATCGTTGGAAGCGGTTTGATCATCCGCTGAATAAAGGCCATGTGACGTCACGTAAAATTTAATATGGCGCCCTCTGGAGAACAGAAAGTCAACTAAACCCATAACTTCTAAGCTACTTATCAGAATTTAATAAATGAGGTATCGTTGGAAGCGTTTTGATCGTCCGCTTGTTATGACGTCACATTCAATATAATACGGAGCCATCTAGGGGACAGAAATCTAACTAAACGCCTAACTTCCAAACTACTTATCAGAATTTAACAAATGAGGTATCGTTGGAAACGTTTTGATCGTCCGCTGGTTATAGGTTATGCAACGTCACATACAGTTTAATACAGCGCCCTCTAGAGGACATAAAACTAAAGCACTAACTTCTAAACTACTTATCATATTTTGACAAATGAGGTATCGCTGAAAGCATTTTCCTCGTCCGGTGGTTAAAGGCTATGTGACGTAAAATTGAATTTAATATGGCGCCCTCTAGAGGACAGAAAGTGAACTAAACCACTAACTTCTAAAATATTTATCATATTTTGACAAATGAGGTATCGTTGAAAGCGTTTTCCTTGCCCGCTGGTTAAAGGCTATGTGATGTCACATTAAATAGAATAAAGCGTCCTCTTGAGGACAGAAAATTTACTAAACTCCTATCTTCTAAACTACTAATCATAATTTGATAAATCTGGTATCGTTGGAAGCGTTTTCTCTTAGTCCGCTTATTATAGACTTTGTGACGTCACATTTAATTGAATGTGGCGCCTACTATGGGATAAAATTTTACGCACAAAAAAAATTTTAAGTGCCATAATAAACATCTTTGTTTATAAATAGATCATTAAATAAATCAGTATCAGTTTAAAAGATATCGGTGGTAGTATGCCACGTACTCTAACAAAACAATACTTTCTAACTGTAGTAAGCGATCAAAAGCTTTAGGGCAAAGTGCATAATACATCTAGAGGGCGACATATGACAGTATATATGAGGTAGCATACTTCCACGTATATCTTTTTAACATCACTATAAATTAGTATTATATTGAATAAAATATATTATGTGTAAGTTGTTTATTTAATAGACAAAAAAAATGTAATAGTTTGTACATAACAATTTCAGGTGAGAATATTTTCTTGTTTCATACTTTTTAGAGAGCGCTTTTTAGTAGTCGGGTTGTAGTTTTTTAACTTATTTTTTATTTCAAAATAAAAAAATTTTTAAAAAGATTCCGGTAAAAGAGACAAAAAAAGTCAAACTTTGCCAGCGTTTTAAAAGTTTGCATCCAAATAAGTTTTAATATGGGTTGGAGGGTGGATAGAAAGTAATAAAGTGAAACTTTTGGTGTAGAATGTTCTTAGTGTGGCAGAAAGCAGTATTAACATGTGATATTAAATCTGAGGAAAGTTTTATGCCTTTGCATCAGTCAACCCAAGTTACTAAGCGATCCTCTCCACAAACTTTTCCTACCACCACCAACTACAACTTTTCGTTTTTGGAAAGTTTCCTTTCAGAAAGGGAAAAAAGAAAGGATCATAGCCTGGCCAGGACTAGAACCTGGGATCCCTGGGTAACAGTCAAGCAAGCTATCACAAGACCAGATCGAGGCGGCATTGATATTGCAATGATGAAAACTACATGGGCTGAAAAGTCCCAGGATTTTTTAATAGGTGGTACCACAAGAAAATTAAGCGATTTTCAAATAGATCGTACAAGCCTCGATGTCGCACCTTTCTCTGGGCCAAAAAGGGCTACGAACGCGGAAATCGCCTATATGGCGTAGAAAAAAGTTCTGTACTATCACGATAACGCACCGTCACACACTTCCTTAAGATTATTAATCACTATTATTTTAATTCGATGTTGCTTATTTATATAGAATCAAATGTACTTAAATACGCGTTTTATATAATTCAATTTTTAGATTCCGCTGAAAAGCCAATTAATGTGCTTAGTGTAAAATCCTAATTGCCAATAGGAGGTGTCTTTTAGTACGTAGGTGCATTCTGCCTGTCCCGGCTGATCCAGGCAGGATCTAGAATGTAAACAGTGCATGCGTATAGGACGGGTAAACGTATCTTTGGAAGATTTCATACCTCCGGGCGAATAAAAGAAAAAAAATATCGATGGCCAAATTGGACCAATTACGATTCGAATTGGTTGCTCACCCACCGTATTCTCCAGACTTGGCCCCTAGCGACTATTATCTGTTCCCAAAGCGGTGGCTCCAGGGAAATAGATTCGGAATGAGGAAGTCATCGTGAAAGCCGAGGCGTATGTCAGAGGTTTAAACGTTTCGTACCACAGAAAGATCATCGAAATGTTAAAAAAATTAAAATACAAAGTACATATATAAGCTCGAAGGTAACTGTTGAATAAATAAATAAATATAACTTTGCTCGTGATAAACTGTGATAATCATATAATTCCTTTCTTAAAATACTATTTTTCATTAAATTCTGTACTTATGTGTGTTGGATAAAATATTCGATTTGTTATATCTAAATTGTTGGTCACATTTTTTTACATTTTACACCACATTGAAGGATGCGGCGTGCAAAATCCAGTTACCAGTAAAAGGATAAACATTTTTTAATGAGCCCACATGTGTGCGTGCATGCGTGTGTGGGTGTGTATTAAAAAGCCGTAACATATTGGAAAAATACCATTAGGCATTGAAAAACCAACAAAAAGTCATATCATAGTTATGAACATCAATGAAAAGAGAGAAAAAGGCAAGGATGTATGTAGGATGGTTAAGTTGGCTACATAAGGGTCAAACAAGAGCTCGGAACACGTTCATGTTAAAAAAACACCATTGCAGAATAAGTTTAAGCCAATACAGATATCTAAGGATTTAAGAGATGTAGGACGGTAAACCAAGCAGTCAACCAGACTGACAGATTAACAGACAAGCAGCTACACAGGAGTGGGCTCCTGTCTAGGCATCACAGCAATGAAGGCAAAATGTTGGCTTTGTTGAAAGGATTGTTTTGCTAACTGTTCAAGTATGTATAAAGCTTTCATTAGCTTTGGCAAAATAGTCGATTTGAGTTACTCTCAACAATTTTTGAACAAAAGATTTTGACCATGCATGGGCGCATCTGAATACAGTAGTAGTTATTGTTGTTGTTATACAACCTCAAGCTGAAGTTTAAAGATGTATTTGAAATCTTACTTCAAGCCGCGGCACTCGAGTTAAGTGATTTTTATAGATTTTACGTTGTTGTCTGCCTGAATAAATTAAATTAACATTACTTATTTTTTTTCAAACTAGTTTATAATTTACTCATCTTGGGATTAAAGGAATAAAAGACTTTTAAGAGAGAAAAGCTGCTGGCTCTTTGTGTTGCCCAGTTTTATGTAAGCCTCAACTAAATGGCTACTGAATTCATGTGTTTTGCGTCTTATATCATCTAAGTAATGGGTTTGGTGCTTTAAAATGTGCGGAGGTAAACATGCTATGTCCTTATCACATAATGGTTTTATATTCTTAACACGTAAAAAATAATTAGTCCTTACTCAAACCCTTTTTATGGTATAGTTTTTTTTTAAACCTGATTTGACACTTATCTATATATATAAATTGGAATGTGTGTTTGCTTATTTGTTTGTTTGTACCTTATAGGAGACCAAACCTCTGGACCAATCTTCCTGAAATTTTCACAGCATTTAACTGGGACTCTGGCATGATTAATATGATACTTTTTTCGAACACGCCCACTTTTACGCCCACTTTTTTAAAATTATGTAACTGCTCCCATATAGTTTTTAACAGATTTACTTCAAATTGTATACACATTACACTCCAGGCGAGGTAGAAATAAACATTTCTTACGCCACGCTCCCTTTCACGCCCCCTTTCACGCCAAATTTAAGTTTTAAACTTTTTGTTCTCTGAACAAATTTGTTCCTTCCAACGGATTATTTTTTATTTGGTAGTATATTGCTCTTAATACTGTTAACGTCGCAACCACGCCCACTTCACCGCCCCCTTTTTTAAATTCAGATACTTACTTATACCACTAACAATGTTTGCTATACAAAATACTTTTTTGTAATATGTATTTACCTAAAGTTTTATATACTTTTTATCTACTCTTACGAAATAATAAATTCTTGACTATATAAAGTTGTGAGTGGACGAAGGGGCGTGGCCTCGCCCATAGAACCCAAAATTTAAAATCGTCATATCTTGGGCATTTTTTGACCAACGGCGGCAGTATTTGCTATATATGGTATTGGCATGAATAGAAATACGTACCAAAAGAAAAGTGGGCGGAGCACGCCCCTTTGTTTGCGATATATTGGAGGCTGGACCTGATAACTGATCTTAAATTTTCACAGCTTTCAGCTTTGACTCAGGAATACTTATTACATGATAATATTTTTCGACCATGCACACTTCTGCACCTACTTTTTTACTTCGTTTATTAACGGCTTTACCACAAATTTAAAATACATATTAATTAAAATAGTGGGGTAGCCCCATTCTCTTTCTTCCACCATTGTCTTGAAAACAGCTGATTTTATAATACGTGTTAATTAAAATAGAGAGTGGGGTAACCCCATTCTCATTCTCCCGCAACTGACTGCGAAACAGCTGATTGTGTATTGCTGCTTTTAGATTGGTCTAAAAATAAAAAGGGGGAGCGTGAAGCAAATTTATGCGATTCAGTGCTGAATTTTAATTGGCTTACAACAAAAAAAAAGAGGCGAAGCATTGCAATAATTAAAATAAATAAATTTTTGTTAATATATAAATACTTTTAATTTTATTATATACGAGGGGGTAGCGAAGCACACCGGGTTCAGCTAGTACCTTATGAACAACAAAAATTATAAATAAAAAAATTATTTTACAACAACAGTTACTTGTAATTTATTTATGTGACAATAAAATATGACGAAAATTATAAATAGACAATCACTCAATTTGGGTGCTTTCGTGCAATTACAACTTTTCCTGTTCTTAATAGATTTTCTTCAACAATAACTTATTTTTTTTTTTGTGGAAATGTACAGACTGTTAACAAAACAAAATTTGCAATTACTTTTCATTTTTTTTTTGTAAAGTTTTCTGAAAAACATGAAAAATCCTTGAAAAAGTAATTTATTCCGCGGAAACTAACAGCTATATCAAAAATAATGTCGACATTGTTTAAAGGCAATAATATTAACTCTAATGTGGTATTTTATTTGTTTGATTATAGATGTTGGTTCTGGAGATTTATGTAGTTAAGTGGAATAATATTTTTTTAAAAGGAACTACAGTGTGTTATTACGAAAACGGTCTGACAAAAATTCTGACATTTTCGGAATCAGCGCCCAATTTCACATTAGAAATGTATAGTGACATTCATTGTTCAAACGACTTTTCAAAGTCGACCAGTGTTATCAACTTCCTGTACTTTCTGGACCAGAACTACATTGAAATTTGACTAAAAACCTGATGAAATGCATTTTCCAGTTAAAATCTTTTAATATCCCCCCCTCCCCTCCAAAAAAACCCTGTTAAAACCATTAAATGCACTTTTAAAATTCATACAAGTACCAGTTAAAAAATTTTTCAAAGTAAACTCCTTCTTTAAAAAAAACCCACAACCTTATACTGTAAAAGTTTTAAATTACATTTACGTTCTTAATTGACAACCCGAAAAGTTTTATGCTTTCAGCACCTATTAGCCACCGGATGAAATCCTCTGCACAGACACAAACTCCCACAAGCACGGAGATCTCTTGGGGCCATTATACCCAAAATATTTTTGCTTTTAACCACCTGCCTCTTTTGGCCCAACTTTAAGCTGATAGGTTTGTGGTTTTAATTAAACATCAATTCATTAATTATCTGCCTTCCTGCCTGCATGCTGGCCTGAAACATAAAATACTCGTCCTTACCTGGTCAATTCAGCTTGATTCACGATGAGGTGTCCTGAATATTTTGTCCTTTTTTTTGTAGATACTTATTTTTAATTTTTATTTTTTTTTTTAATAAAAGTTTTGTATAGGTTTATCTTCTATTGTATGCTCTCTGTTTATGTCTCTGTCTGATTTAAGTGTTCTCTTTCTCTCTTTCATAAACTTTTAGTATTCGAAGCTTGGTTTCTGTACTGAATATTAGATTTGATTTTACTTTCAAATGCTTTTTTGTCTTTTACTTTTTAATTGTTGTTGTTGGCGCAGTTTTCTGCGTGATTTGTTGGGGCTGACTGTATTTTTTTTTTCAATTCTTGGGTTTTTTAGTAAGCAGTTTGAAAGAAAGCAATAAATGTGCTAATTTAGGCAATCAATTAATTGCCTTCTTTTTTGGGTATTATAGAGACCACATTTTGACCCTTAATTGAGTGCTTGTGTGGCAATACGTGCTATGTAACTAGTACTTTTACTAAAGTAAGTATAAAAAATTTTACAATAATATTAAAGAATAAATTATTTTCAGATAATTATTTCTCTTAAGGGAGCAGTCCGTTTTTTTTAGGCATATTTTCAATATGGTTTTTTTTCATCGAAAAATGTATTTTGACAATCTGCCAATTTTATACATTAATGTGTAATATATTTTTTAACTTAGATATAGTGGAGATAGGGGCAACTGAAGGCAATCCTGCTTAAGTCTGGTTGACATGATTTCTCAGCTGTAAAAAAAAAATTAAAGTTCTTATTAAAATATTAGTTACTCACTACGTAGGACGGGCCAAATTTTTTTGCGATCGTCCCCATCTTAGCGGAGCTCTATAGGTGATTTTAAGAAACTTCAGCCAAGAGAGTATAGTTCTATCTTGAAATCGCCCAGTTTTTCAATACATTCAAGATTTAGCTTAGAAATTGCATTCAGAAGACAAGAAAACATTTTTTATATGGGGTTCCAAAAACCCCAAGAATTGACCCCAAAGGTCAATTAATCCATTTTTTTTAGTTTATTTTCATTTTTGACAGAATACTATTGTGAAGAATAAACTATTAAAAAGCATTAAGCGTTGCCTATACAGAATTCACCTAATGTCTTAAAATATACTAATTACAATTACTTTTAATACTTTTGGTGAAATTCTACTAAGGAGCCAGTGCCGTCTACATCGTAAGACGAAACCAACATCAATAAGTACCGAAAGTAGTTTGAAACTTTCACGATGTTGCTGCTTTTGTTATGTGTTCTGATTTGAGTGGTCTTAATCTGCCAACTAATATCTTACGATATTATTTTTTTCTTGGCTGAATGTGCTAAAATCCAAAGCAAAATGTATTTGTATAAAACATTTACTCCCAACGTAACAGACAAATTGTTTGAAATTTGGAGTAAACTTCATATACAAAATGTCCAATGCAATTTCTGATGGTGCGGTTCCCGTGGATTTGTTAAACCAGGGCCAATTGCACATTCTCGCTGGCTCACAAAAGCCAATAGACATTGGCGTAGCAAGCGGGGGAAAAGGGGGGCAGTTGCCCTTCGCTTATTTAGCTAGATAAACAATTTAAAAAGAAAACTTCAAAAGTTATTAAAAATATCAGTTTTTTTTTCAACGATAATATATTTGTATTATATATTTTGCTCTTCTTTCTCTCTTCTTCATAAGCATGCTTTCGGATAATCATTTTCTTTCTCTGTGCTTGCAAAAAGATAGAACAAAATGTAGATTGTCTACTGCAATTGCAATTTGAAAAAAATTAGGATACACTCAAAACACTATTAAATGAAGTTGAAAAACTTGTTGCTTTGGTTTTGACTGTGCCTGCATCAGCAGCTTCATCTGAGCGTTCTTTTAGTGCACTAAGACGACTTAAAACGTATCTTCGAGCAACTATGACATAGAAACGACTCACTCATGCGGCACTTATACACATTCTCAAAGATAAAACCGAAGAATTTAATTCGATGGTGGTGGTGAAAGAGTTTGTTTCTTGCAAGGACAGAAAGAAACATTTTGGAATAATTTAAATTGATATAACTTTTTGTACCTTATTGCATTTAAGCCATGTAAAGATATGCCTAGTCTTTCTTTATAAAAGCAACAATTATTTCTTATATTTTCATACTGCCATATGAAAGATCCTTTAAAAATCATCTCTAATATCGAAATTGGAAACACGGTTGCCACCTTGGTACAATTGTACAAAAATTGGTACATTTATTTTAACTTGATACCTTGGTACATTATTGGGGGTTGGAATTAATTTTAAAGGTTTTTTTTCGGTTTTTGAGCATTTATTTAGAAACAACGGTACAATGTATATTATTCAAAGTATTGTCCATCGTTAACTACAACATTTTCCCATCTTTCTGGCAGCATATGGATTCCGCGCCGGAAGAACGATTCGTATTTTGAGGCAATCCACGAATCGACCCATTTTTTGGTATCCTCGTAAGAAGTGAAGCGCTGCTCAGCCAAGCCATGCGTCATCGATCTGAATAGGTGGTAGTCGGAAGGGGCTATGTCTGGGCTATAAGGCGGGTGGGGTAGCACATCCCAATTCAGCGCCTCCAACGTTTCCTTGACGGTTCTTGCAACATGTGGCCGTGCGTTGTCATGTTGAAAAACCACTTTGTCGTGTCTTTTGGCATATTCCGGCCGTTTAACCTTTAATGCTCAGCTCAATTGCATCAATTGTTGTTGGTAGCGTTCCCCAGTGATGGTTTCGTTAGGTTTTAGCAGCTCATAGTACACGACACCCTTCTGATCCCACCAAATACACAGCATAAGCTTGGCGCCATGAATATTCGGCTTGGCCCTCGATGTTGATGCATGGCCGGGTGGTCCCCACGATTTTTTTCGCTTAGGATTATCGTAATGGATCCACTTTTCATCGCCAGTGACAATACGATGCAAAAAACTCTTCCTTTTATGCCGTTGAAGCAGTTGTTCGCACATGCAAAATCGCCGTTCAACGTCTCTCGGCTTCAACTGGTACGGCACCCAATTTCCTTGCTTTTGAATCATTCCCATGGCCTTCAAGCGTTTGCTGACCGTTGATAAGTCGACTACCAATGATTCTGACAATTCTTGAAGGGTTTGACACGGGTCTTCATCGAGCAAAGCCTCCAATTCCTCATCTTCAAACTTTTTCGGCTGACCCGGACGCTCTTTGTCTTCCGTATCAAAATCACCACTTTTAAACAGACGGAACCAGTACTTACAAGTAGAAATCGATGGAGCATAGTCCCCGTAAGCCTCAGTAAGCGTGCGTTGTGCTTCAACCGCTTTTTTCTTCAAATGGAAGCACAAAAGTAAACCTTCCCGCCAATTGCGTTTTGTTGGAACGAAAGTCGACATGTTCACACAGAAAAAAATATATGTTGTTTACACTTCAGTGGAATGACACATACTGAAAAATGAAGCTTAGACAATGTGCTTTGAAATGAATATAGTCACAGGTGTGCCCGATGCGATCTATTGATAGTTACGCCATCTCTTAGAAAACCTTTAAAACTAATTCCAACCCCCAATATTTTCCGAGTTGGTACATTTTGTAAAAGATTTTCAATTTAACAACTTGTTACAAACAGCGAAATTTGGTAGCACTGGAGAAATATTCAGACTTATGTTTAGTGGAACTTTCATTGCATTAAGTTCTAAAAGTTGAAAGCTTGCATGCTTTTCTTGTCATATATATTAAAAATCACTTTTTTTGAAAAATTTTTTTGAGACTTGAGGATTTTTTGTGAGAATTTCCACTAAAGCAAAAAAATATCTCCAATCATAAAATTGTTCTCTTATTACCAAAGATATCCTAAAACAAATTTAAGACAAGTTCGATTTAGGTAAAGAAGATCTAAATGTGTTGAATATCTTGTGTTGAACATCTTCACAAGATATGTCAGAAAACAAAATTTGTTTATTTCCCTAATTTAATAATTAATATTAAAATATCACCTCATAGAACGCTACCCTGACTTTATTGTGACTCAGAGGCATCTTGTTCAGGTTTCAAATATTAGTTTTTAAAATTGTAATGACGTTGGAAAAAAATTTGGGTGTTTTGAGAAAATGTCTGGGTCGTGAAGAATGGATTGGGGGAAATTTGTTTTAATGATTTTATCAATTTTGTAAATAGTCTAATGTGCCTTCCACACAGCTCAGCAGCTTTTGAACCAATATTTTTTATTTTAGCCTGATTTAAACTAAGCTTAGAAATAAATTGGAATATAAAACACCTAACAACATAAATCTCTATAAGAAATTGTGTGTCGAAAGCAATGAATCTAGTTATGTTTGGCCAGCAAAAGAACTATTTTGATGTATTTATTATTTTGTTATTAGCGAATATTTTTGTTATGTTTGGTATGTAAACCAATATACTCCAGTGAATTGTTATAATAAGTGTAATCAAGTTATTATATTTAAAAAAAAATGGTACATTTTTTTCGGAGAATTTGGTACAACAAAAAATAAGCAAGTGGCAACCGTGATTGGAAAAACTTTTAAAAATAATGAAATGTTAATATTTTTTATTAAGTTTTATATTTTTTTATTTTGAAACTAAAATAAAAAATTTGTTTATTGATATGCATGTTTCTTTTAACAAATTTTGCGATTTTTTTTTTTTTGCACCCCCATTTGTACTGCCCCCCCAGGTGAAATTAGCTTCCGACGCGCTTGCCAATATATTATTACGGTTATCTACGGAGAAAACTGTTTGCTACATTTGTATTATGGTTAAGCAAAACTTGCGCTTGAATCTCAGGCACTTCAAAATTATGCTAAATTTCAGCAAAAGCTAATCAAAATTTGTTATTCCAGTTTAAAATAACTTATAAAAATTTTGCTTAGTTGTTTTATAAATTGGAATACCAAATTTTTATTCGTTTTTGTTGAGATCTAGCATATTTTTTGAAGTGTAATAATTATTCACGGCCATAATACGCGCGAAGTCAGTGCAGTATTTTCCAGATTAGAAAGAGAGTCAAGTCGAATGGGTCTGGCAGTGAAAGCAGATAAGACGAAATACTTGGTGTCAACAAACAAACAGTCCCAGCGTCTTGGAACCCACGTTACAGTTGACAATACATCCTTCGAGGTTGTGAAGAACTTCGTTTATCTGGGATCCAGCATTAACTCAACCAACGACATCAGCATTGAGATCAAACAAAGAATAACTCTTGCCAACAGGTGTTACTTTGGGCTCAGTAGGCAATTGAGAAGCAGAGCCCTCTTTCGACGATCGAAAATCTCGCTCTATAAATCGCCCGTCCTACTGAGCAGTTTAGATGAAAAGACTTTAGGAGCATTCGAGAGAAAGATTCTTCGTAAGATCTACGGACCAATCTGCGTCAATGGCGAGTACCGAATACGGTGGAATGATGAACTGTATGAGCTGTACGCTGACATCGACATAGTCAAGCGAATTAAAATCGAGCTGCTTCGCTGGCTTGGTCATGTTCAGCGCATGAAAGACGATGCTCCAGTGAAGAAAACATTCGATTCGGTACCCAGCGGCGGTCAACGCAGAAGAGGACGACCGCATCTTCGTTGGAAAGACCAAGCAGAGGACAACCTGACGAAGCTTGGAATTTCCAATTGGCGCCAGCAAGCGAAATACAGAAATGGCTGGCGCAAATTCTTAGATGAGGCCAAGACCGACATACGGTTGTAGCGCCAACTAAGTAAGCAAGTAATAATTATTCACATTAAATTAAATTGAAAAATTAGCATTATCCGGTGAATGAGCGTAGCGAGGGGGAAGGGGGGTCACGGCTTTAGAAAAATTATTTTTTTTGTGTTGAAGTTAGAAATTCAAAACAGTTTTTCTTATAATTAAAATAGTATTAAAGTTTTTAATATTTATTAACGCTTAATTTATTTTTTTTTTTACAAACTTAAGTCAATACATTTATTATTTGGTAAAAAACTTTTATGAAAAGCCTTAATTGAAATGGACTCTGACATATATGCATATTGCAATCTGAGCTGCACAAGTCTTTAGTCGATTTTTCACCAGCACTGACGTTCGTTGTCATAACTAACGAAACAAAATCAGCTTTTCAAATTGAAATTTCTGATAGGATTTATTTGTGCATTTTTTATTTTATATTTTTTTATAGATGGAAATATAAGAAAGTTTTTTGTGGTAAGTTTATATTAAGTTACTGCAAATAATAAGGGTATATATCTTTATTCTAATCAGTTTGCTTTACAGTCAAGAAAATAAAATTGGCTGACAATGAGAGCAGAATAGAAGAGGATGATGAGTTACTAGCACCCACTTGCGAGCTTTTAATTGCAAAATAATCTCTCTACGTCTGCTTCTTCTAGCACATGCAACAGTGTTTAAGTGCCCTTATATCTAAGTACATCTAAGGAATTGCAAATGCTCAAATACCCCTGGGTTCCTCCTTAAATTTACGGTTTTAAGGAGGACACGTTTGTACCATAACTGAAATTTTTCCACAATTTTCTACAAACTTACGCGTCGTGGTTACAAACTCAAAAAAATTAAGAGGTGCACTTTTCTTGTACTGTTTCCTCTTTCGACCTTAAAGCATTCAAGCTGTATCAGGATCACTCATTACAAAGCTTTTCACAAAATATAAAAATGTGCATTAGTATTGTAGAAGCCAAGTCAGTGGCACATAGGATCAGCAGAAGCAACTCACGCATTAGTTACCGACCTGCTTATTGATGTAATGATGCTTAACCCCCACGTTTAAAAAACGTTATGGGGGTATATTAATTTTGTCACTCCGTTTGTAACGCCGATAAGGAGGCGTAGCCGGTACAGAAAAGTATATATTCCTGATCAGCATCACCTCCTGAGTCGATTTAGCCATGTCCGTCTGTCCGTCTGTGTCCACGATAGCAGCCGTCATTTTTGAGCTATCATAACAAAATTCAAGTTCGAATCTGAGCAATATCGTATGAAAACCACGCCTACCTCCCATACAAAGTGACTTAACCAAAACGGTAAGATCTCTTTAAATTCCACAAAAATCATTTTAATGACTTCAAATTTCGTACAGTCTCTTAAATATTTAATATTTATTTTGAGTATTAAATTTGTAAAAATCAAATGAAAACCACACCTACCTCCCATAAAGTGAATAAAACGGGAAAATCTCTTTAAATTCCACAGAAATCAATTTAATGACTTCAAATGTCTTCGCACAGTGTCTTAAATATTGAATATTTGTTTTGAGTATTAAATTCGTAAAAATCGGATGAAAACCACGCCTACCTCCCATACAAAGTGACCTAACCAAAATGGGAAAATCTCTTTAAATTCCACAAAAATCAACTTAATGACTTCAAATTTCGCACAGTGTCTTAAATATTGAATGTTTATTTTGAGTATTAAATTCGTAAAAATCGGATGAAAACCACGCCTACCTCCCATACAAAGTGACCTAACCAAAATGGGAAAATCTCTTTAAATATATTTAACATTTTGCTTAAGACTTTATATATGCTCTAATTCGGCCGTGGGGTTATTTTAACTTCGGCCCAGTCGAAGATAATTCCTTACTAGTTTTTGTATTTGTTTGAGATTTCAAAAAAGTTAAGATGCTAAGAAGCCAATAAATCAGATAATTTGTAGCCGTTTTTAATTTTTTACCTATTTTAATTTTTTACACCAAAAATTTATTGAAGAAAAAAGAAAAGAAAAGCACAAAACAAAGACAAATTTGCAATGTCAATATGTGCAAACAGTGTTGCAGAACATGAAAATATGAGAGCTACTTTAAAGGTATTTTTACAATGTTGTGTTTTAAACGCTTTTACATAAGAAATAAGTTTTCGTGTGTAAAACACGGCATTTTAGCTTGAAAATACGTCAAACGTCATATAGGTTCAAAATACGTCAAAAAGACGTATTTAACGTCCTTCTGGCAACGCTGCTCCTAACTGATATGAGCGATAATAGGTCCAGGTTTCTGTAAAATTTAAGTCCAATTTACCAGATTTGCAGGTTTTAGTCAGAAAAGCGTTCCCGTACTTGAAAAAATGGTAAAAGAGAGTGCAGTCGAGAGAGTAAAAATTTGCCCTCACTGTCAAAAGTTGCAAGTTTTAGTACGAGAAATTATTTCTAGCAAAACCTGCTTAAAATCAGCTGTTTACAAGTTAGCAATGAAATTGCAAAACATAAAAAGTTCTTTGAAATAAATAAAAACTATTGGAATGGTAATCAAATTGCATGTTAAATTGTAAAAAACTAAATGTAAATGTCAATTTGAGAACTAATTTCAATATTGTAAAACATATGAATGTGGTAATGTTCTAATGTTTTTTCTATTTTTGAGGGTTTTTTTTTATTCTCACGCCTTTAACAGTTTTAAAATTTTTAGTCCAAAAAGTACGGGAACAGACCTAATGTGTACCCCACTTAAACGCGTCATATTATGTTGCGTCATATAATGTATTTTGAACATCATGAAGTTAACTGCATATTTCCAGTTGCTATTCGTATCTCGTAGAATTTTAAGTATTTGAACATTATAAACGAGAAATTCCGAAATATATTTTAAACCAAAACGGACGTGTTTTAATAAATCTGTGCTTTACAGACTTCCTAATAATTGCAGAAAATTATTGGAATGTACCTGTAAGCAGGTACAAATTCAGTAAACCAAATATTGCCATGAAAGTTTTTATTAAAATATCTAGTCGACCTTTTTTGGATTTTTTTTCTAAAGAAGTAATTTTCGTGGTTCTTTTAAAGATTTATAATCCAGGAAACATTTTCAATGCTTAGAGGAAAAAAGTAAAAAAAACATGAAAACTTTTTTGGTTATGTGACGCCCCCTCTAGAAGATAAAAAGTCATGACTAAAAAAATTTGTTTAGTTACATAAGCAAATGAATTATCGTTAGAAGCGTTTTGATCATGCGCTAAAGAAAAGTTATGTGACGTCACTAAAAATTGAATATGGCGCCCTCTAGAGAACTGAAAGTCAACTAAACTCCTAACTTTTAAACTACCCTAACTTCTAAACAACTTATCATAATTTGGTATTTAAGGTATCGTTGGAAATGAGGTACAGTTTGCTTTCTGTCCTCTAGAGGCCCCACTTTAAATTTTATGTGATGTCACATAACCTATTACCACCCTCCAGAAAAAATGGGAAGGCTTCCATCTAAAAGTGATAAAGAAACATTTCCTACCGTATCTTTCAGAAGCTTAAGGGTAATTTTGTATTTATGCTGTTTCCAAACCACTTCTTTAAGAATGCATGTGGAAACTTTTACTTATTGTCAACCAATAGCAACAGAAAATATTAATATCATTGTTTCCTAGCTGCTTATTATAGAATTCGATTGTCTAGTGGTGCTTGACTGTCGCTCAGGTGTCCCGGGTTCGAATCCTGGCCGGGCATTTTCATAACAAGGGAGAGGAATGTTTTCACATTAATTTTTAGAACAGAGGAGAGGACTGCTTCTAATTCACTTTTTAAGACAGCGGAGAGGAATGTTTCCACATTAATTTTTAACACAGCGAAGAGGAATGTTTCCCTTTAATGACATGCTATATAAAAACAGAAATGGAGTGTCCAACAGAAGGGAATGCTTCCTACATTCCATGGAATGTTTCCTGTTTATATCCGGCAATGTTTCCATTTCCTGAAGGGCAGCGGACGAGCGAAACGTTTTCAACGATTCTTTATTTAGAAGTATTACTTTATGATAAGTAATTTAGATGTTAGGGTAGATTAAAAGTGAAGGGTTCAGTTCATTTTCTCTTTTCTAGAGAGCGCCATATTAAATTTAATGTGACGTCACTCAACTTTTCTTCACCGAATTATAAAAACTCTTCTAACGATACCTCCTCATGTGCTTATGTCACTAAAAAAAATGTCAGTTCATGACTTTATGTTCTCTAGAGAGCGCTTTATTAGATATAATATGACGTCACATAACCGTTTAACCAGCAGACGATGAAAACGCATTCAACGATACCACATTTGTCAAATTATTATAAGTAGTTTAGAAGTTAGAGTGGATACCGGTCAAACACATATACCGTTCCTTTTGCTTTGCCGTAGTCGGGTAAAAATCACTCCCTTTGTTTACACTATGCACTTCTTCTTATTGCTAATTTCAGGTACAGTATATGTCTACCTACATTTTAACATTATTTTCCCAACAAAATCGGCAATTTTCCCAAAAACGAAACCATAAAAAGCACAAATAGCAACAAAGCGCCCTCTGACGGTACTCATAAATAAAAATAAACGTCAAAAATGGATTCCTTTACCCCAAAAACTCCCATTTAGACATATAACAAATGTGTTTTTGTCTTTTTAATGCAATAACAATGCCAAACGACATCAGCATTGACATCAAACGAAGAATAACTCTTGCCAACAGGTGTTACTTTGGGCTCAGTAGGCAATTGAGAAGAAGAGCCCTCTCTCGACGATCGAAAATCTCGCTCTATAAATCGCTCATCATGCCCGTCCTACTTTATGCATCGCAAACCTGGACGCTGAGCAGTTCAGATGAATAGACTTTAGGAGCATTCGAGAGAAAGATTCTTCGTAAGATCTACGGACCAATCTGCGTCAATGGCGAGTACCGAATACGGTGGAATGATGAACTTTATGAGCTGTACGCTGACATCGACATAGTCAAGCGCATTAAAATCGAGCGGCTTTGCTGGCTAGGTCATGTTCAGCGCATGAAAGACGATGCTAAAACTTGGCCAAACTTTCTTAAAATTACCCATATAACACCGTTAGGGTGGGGCCAACATCGACTATTTTTGCTCCATACAATTTGACCCGCCAGTGTATTTTAACACATGTGTAGAAATTTTAGCCCGATTGGTTGACTAGTTTTTTCGTAATCACGTCAACGGCGTCGAAAAAGTTGATTCGAGTAAAACGTGTTTAAAGTTTATTGGTTGAAATTGATGCCATCTGGACGCGTCTACTAAATAAGTATCTTAGGGGTCGTCCATAAACTACGTTACTGATTTTCCGGTTTTTTTTACGCCCCCCTCCCCCTGCGTTATTTTTTGTAGTACTTTTCAAAACCCCTCCCCCCCATAAAGTAACGTGACATATGAAATTAATTCATTCGAATGATTATATATTTTGACTAGCTCTGACAATTTTCACTAGTATTAGTGACTAGTATGACTAGATACATTAAAGGAACAATTGGAAAAAAATCAATAATTAATACAGTATAGTCTCGCTTATCCGGACACTCGCAATTCCGGACTTTGCAGTAATACGGACATCTTTACACATCGTACATTTTAGATATTTTACCCTTATAGTTTGGACAAAAAACAAAATCGAGCATGTTTGGTTTACAAATATACTGTCGCTATGTAAATCAAGGGAAAGTTGTCTTTTTAAATGTATTTCGTTGAGTTAACGGGGCTTTTTGTGAGAACAAGGATTATTTACTTGCATATTTTCATTCAGTTCATTTAGTTTACGCAGAGAATTTTTGCCTACATGTTGATAATAGTGTGAATATTAAAATTTAAGTTTAAGTAGATTAAGTTTAAAACGATAAATCTTTTAGAGGTGTAAAATTTTAGATTTTATTGAAACTGTGAAAATCGAAAATCTACAATTTTTGATATAAATAAAAATAAAGACAAAATTTAAAAATATGTGTCGCAAACATCCCAAGGATCACTTTTAAGGAGGATAAAATTAAATTTAATCAAAGAAAAGGCAAAATAATTGACTAAATTTTTTCCAGGGAAAAAAATATCAGCCAAGGCGAGCGAGCATCCGCAATTATGTAAAAGTATTTTTGTGAAACAATATTAATTTATTATTATTATTCATTATTTATGTTAGTATATGTAATTTATTTACAAACATTTCTAAGTAAAAGCGTTTGAATTAATAAGGCTCAACTATGCATTCAAATGTACTCAAATTTGTTTAACAAATTCTTCAGCTTTCTGTTTTCCGGACACATTCAGTAATACGGACATAAACCAAAACTATATGTGTCCGGATTAACGAGACTCTACTGTATCATCTGTAAAAGCTATTCCATCTGCGATCCAAGATTCGAAGCTCTCAATCACTGGGATAGAAGAAGCTGGTAGCTTTGTTGAGGATTATTCAAAATAGAATTTTTCATCGGATTCTATGTCGACCCATTCAGGTGAATCCTCATTTCTAACGCAAAGAAATTCACCTGGTCTTTGACAGAGTACCCTTAAAGGCTGCACCCGAGCTGCACCAAGTTCTGTGTTTTTGTGTAAATGCTTTCTGAAAATTGATTTATTTAAATAGTATTTTTTATTCCGATTTAATGTAAACGATATAATACAAACTTATGGCAATTCATAGAAGTTTTAAAAACGAAATACAAGCCACAGGTAGGACACGACCTTGAACCGATTTCTCCTTTCTGAGAAGAACAGAACATGTCATACGGTATCTCCTTTGATCAAGAACATTCAGGCCTTAACGTCAAAGCCTGTAGCAAAAGCAAAGACCCAAATTTTTCAGACGTGTGCTGAGATGGTGAAGGAATACCAAAAGGTTCCTGTGTCGAGGGAAAAGGTGGTGGAAGAAATCGTTGAAACAAAAGTTAACCATCAATTTAGACGATCAAACATAAACATGTAAGGTTAAAAATTTTTGAAATGATTGTGTTATTAATTAGAGGTTTTTCGTAGATTTTTTTTAATTTTTGGTAACGTTACAATATCTAAACACCTCCCCCCCTACCGTTACTTATCGTAGTGCATTTCAAAACCCCTCCCCCCCCTAAATTGGTAACGTAGTTTATGGACGACCCCTTACATGTTTCTCCATATTGGCGACTTCAATGAAATGCATACTATTTCTAATTGTATCTAATATATAAAATTGATTTTTTGAAAAAATGGAACCAGACTGTCCTCTTAAAGATATATTTCCTATTTTCCTAGTTTAGCTTTAATTTTAATATTTAAATATTGAACATTTTTTCCCTTCCGTAAAATGTGCACTCTTGCATTTATGTTACTTTTACCCCAAGTTGGGTCGTTTTTCAGTCGAAGTTGAGACACACGCTACACTTTTTAAAATTAATGCATGAATAATGTTGATAGAAACTCATTAAAAAATCTTTCAAAACAAAAATTCAACCAAAATAAGAACAACTCTATAACAAGCGAAAGCAACGTAAGGGGCTAAGTTTTGTTGCACAAGCTGACAAGGTTTTTACCGTTTTTTTATTTTTTACCATTTTTGCAGTTTTTTTAATTTTACTTACTAAAACTTCACACACTTACACTTACACATTCATACAAGTTGCCTTAGTCCTTGGTTTTGTTTTGATTTATTTCTTGTGGGAGCATCAGTTTTTTCCGTTTCTTCGTTTTCAGCTGAAGTGTTAATGAGAAACGTCAGTTGGTCATGAACAGTGGGAAAAGTCTAGAATACTTACACCAAATTATTTTCATCGAATGTTAAAAAGATTTTTGTATATCAGAGAAAGATGTACTGTGGGGTAAAAATACACTGTACAACAGTTTACAATTTTTTCCAAAACTTTATATTTCGATCAACAGACTCAGTCAGAAATTTTTGTTGCTTTGATGTACGTTTTCCAAAATTTTGATATGGCTTGGTGGCCAAGAAGCTGCTTGTTGCTGAAGTCATTCAGTATATATGTTTATACCCCCACGAGGGTATACCTTTGTCACTCCATTTTTAACGCCGATAAGGAGGCGTGGCAGGTAGAGAAAAGTATATATATTCTTGATCAACATCACCTCCTGAGTTCATTTCGTCATGTCCGTCTGTCTGTGACCACGATAATAGCCATTATTTTAGAGCTATCGTCACGAAATTAAATATATAAGCTTTTTATTTAAAAACAGAGATCAAGTTCGAAAATAAGCCAAATCGAATGAAAACCACGACTACCTCGCATACAAAGTGCCATTATGAATACTGTTAATCTCATTAAATCCCAGGTCTGGGCCGGGTCCTTTATTTGGATCAATTTCTTTAATCTCATTGGATATCTCATCACGCGTTAATTGGATATGATTAATTATATGGCGTATTCCTGAAAAGGGAGGGGGACTATAAGTTTTACTTGTAAAGACAAAGAAACCCTCTTTAAAATAGTCTGCATATAAGTTCCTGATTTTATGAGGGTTGGAGGAATTGACATTACCTTTAAACATAGAAGATGTATAGCCGCTAGATTTTCGCTTCATGTTAACAAAGTCAAAAAATTTTTTTGACTCTTCGACAATTTCCTCTCCGATAAGGTTTGTGTACAACTTGTACGCTTCTACTGACTTGATAGAGAACTCTTTGGATAGCTCGTCATGTCTTAGCTTTAGTTAATCGACATTATCGGTGGTTTAGAGAAGGTTGCAAATTTTGTTTCTCTGGTTCCTCAAAAATCTGAGATTTTTGTATAGCTTGGCACCGAAAGCTTATTCTTTTTCTTTATTTTTGGCACATAATTTTCGATAGCAATAAAAATGTGCTGATAAAATCTTGAGGCAGCGCTATATAAATCTATGTTGGATAGAATATTATTCCTGTTTAGAGCATTAAGATAACATTTTATACTTTCGTAATCGGCGTTGAGGTAATCGTACGCAATGGAGTTATTATAAGACTGGGTAAAAGTAATGTCGTTAGCAGAGAAAATAACTGTTAAGGCTGTTAGTAAATAAATTTTAAAGTTAGTAATAAAGTTAGTAATAAATAGATAAATACAGTGTTAGTAAATATATTTTCTGCTTTAGTGCATGGACTAACTTTATTTCATCGTACGAGTTTGTAAAGATAAGGTCCAACCATTTGCCATTTTTATTTTTTTCAGAAGAAACTTGCTGCAGATCAGTGCCATAAAAGGTACTATATACTGAGAAATCTATGGCATTAGAAAGGTTAACAGGAAAAATATAGTTGTCATTTTCATCAATGACAAAAGAGATATTTGGACTATTGAAGTCACCAAGAATAGAAACCTAATCTTATACTTTTTATACTTATTAATACTTTAATCATGCGGTGATCGAAGAGCTTATGGGTATGCGCAGGGCCGTAGCTAGGATTTGCCCATGTGTAGTTTTGATGTATTTTTTTTTAATTAAAAAATTAAAATATACACGTAGTTATTTGTTTCATTTCATTTTAAAGTTGAGTTTTTTATGTACTATATATGTATATTAAGGTGCTCTGACTAATGGGGGTGTAGCTTCATTTGTACCTCTCTAAAAACTATCCTTGGTCTTTTTTATAACGATTCTTAAAATATTTTGGCTGTTACGGTAACCGCCAGTGAACTCTAAAGCATTTCGCAAAACCTTAAAGAAATCATAATATCTTAATTATTTTAGCTGGTGTAAAATTTGTAAGAACAATAAAATGCCAGAAGTTAAAGGCCGGGAAAACCTTTTCCAATCTTCATGAAAAAATTAAAAGTTTTGGAATAGGATTAAAGATAATGTTGTTGTTCGTGAATTTTTTTGAGTTATTTTAAAGCTATTTTTACTAAAATTAAAAAACTTTATTATTTCTAATGCGGTCTTCACTTTCAAGATATCGTTGGAAAGGTTTTGTTTTTAATATAAGGTTAAATATAAGGAAATAAAATTTTTGATGCAGAAGTTGAAGACCTTTCTCCAGCCTATAATTTCTGGCTGTTTATTTTTAACCACTATTACACCATCGAACAACAAAACGAAAAACATGGTTTTTTGAGGTTTTTGAAAAATGGTTTAGCTCACTGGCGTAATAACCAACATAATTTGGAAGTCGTTATAAAATAGAAAAAGGTTAATTTTTAAGGGGGTACAAATGGAACTTTTTTCATGGCACCCTAATGTATATACATTTTTAGTAACATTTTTATATGTATAAATAAATATTTTTAGTTATCTTTGTACACATTGTTAAACATTTTAAAAGTTATTTGCTAGAGATTTAAATTTAGTCTTCTTTTTTTTGCAAATTCTTCCAGCACGTCCTGCTCTGTTACAGTGCGATCATTGTATATGCTAATTGATGCACATCCGCTCAGACGGCTCTCGCCCATTGAATTACGAATGTATAATTTCAGAATTTTTTGAGATTAACACTTATTTTATTTCTCTCAAATATTTAAATTATACACAAACTTCATAAATCATAAAACCAAAAAAAAAATCAAAATGTTAAGATCTACTTTGAAAAACTCATGAATAACTTAACACATTCCTTAAAAATTAAACCAGGTTTAGACTCACATCTTTTATTCTAAAGTTAATTAAAAAGCACTCTTGACTACAAAATAGTCCTAATGAAAGGGTCTGAAAATTTTATTTTATAAAAATTTTTTGTTGTGCCTAAAATTTTGAAGAGACTGTGATGCAATGCCGCCATAAGAAGAGCTAAAGAAAACGCAGAACTTACAATAGGATCCATTTGCATATTTGGAGTAAGCCAACAAACTCCAGCGACAAAACCATGGGGGCTGATATTTAAATTTTCGAGATCCGCTCGAGGGAAAATTAAAATAATTTGGTGGCTGAAGTATCCTTTAAAATCTCTCGAATTAGAAAGGTTTTTTCAGATTATATATGTCATTCTTGTTAGCTTTACTGTTATCATCACTACCATTATCTACAACTGTCGATGTTAAGGGAAGTGATGACAATTGTTAATGTATCACGTTTGATCCGATAAAAAACGATACATTGGTTTTCACTATTGTTGTTTAGACGATTCAACTCATAACACAGATTTTTACACGTAAACGCAACTTCAGTATATGACTTGTTAAGTTTTTAGAACATATTAAAGTGATTCAATGAAACATTTGCTCAAATACATACATATTTATTAATACGTCGGACCTCGGGGGGGCTTGAACCCCCACTTAACAACTATTAATTTAAAAAAAAATTTAATTTCATAATGTTTAAAAAAAAAATCGTTTCCTATATCTTAAACATCGAAAACAAAAAAAAATCCGCAAAATAATTTCATCCGTCTAACTTATATGAAAAGCAAAACTGTGCGACGTGGGCCTACGGCCTCGCACCCTTCAGGCTTCACAGATCTCAAAAGCTTATGCTTTAGGTATCTAAAAGCCGTGACTGCACGAAAAATTTTTACTCGTAATAAAACGATTAAAGTTATTAGCAATTCTCCGAAATGTCAAATTTGTATTTGAAAACAATCAATTAACTTTTTTCTTTCGTTGTTAAATTTTTTTATTACATCAATCGGTGCAAGCGGTGCAATTGGACAGGAGAATTTCTAACTAATGTAATACTGGAAGAGCTCGAAAAAATGGTTTTAATATTCTAAATTGTCATGACCAACAATACGACAATGATGCCAATATGGTAGGCGTAAATAGTGGAGTTAAATCTAGAATATTAAACACTAATCTCAGGACATTTTTAACATCCTGCAGTTTTCATAGCTGGATTCTGCTGTTGATAAAAGCTACCAAATCTTCTGCGATAGCAAAAATATTTTTTAATTTTATTCAGAAAATTTATTTGCTATACTCAAGTTGCAGCAAACGCTGGGAATTAAAGGCAAATTTAAGCTAACTATTGAGCTGATATCGAAACAATAGGTAAATCGAAGCTATGAAGGCCGTTTTATTGCAATTTGGTGATGTGGTCAAATGCATCGAAAGCTTACAAAATTAAACTGAACAATCTGACACAACTCAGATATTGCGATTTGGCTTTAAACGAAATGTTCAGTTCAGATTTTATTATATTATTACATATATGAATTTTTACATACTGTGTTATTAAGCATAGTGATATTTTATTGTATCACTATCAAACTTTTTCTTTCATACAAAAATGAACATGAAGCTTTGTTATAACAAACAGATCTTGACCAACTTTGTTACTGGTGTAAAATTAATTGCATGACACTCAACATGAAGAAATGCAAACACATGACTTTCTCTCGTAAGCAACCATTAAGAAACACTAACAAAATTAATGACTATTTACTAGAGTCTTTAGATATTTTTGATGATCTTGGAGTAACTATGGACCGCAAACATCGCTTTAAGAGTCATATTAGCAGAATTATTAGCAGAGTATGGCCCATTTTAGAAAATGCATCAGTTGTATTTTGTCATTTTGACGGGTGTTATTTTGACGATATTGAATCTGTTCAAAAAAGTTTGTTCTCTTCTGCTTACGCAATCTATATAGAGATACCTACTTTCAATTACCACCTTATGAATATCGACTACAGCTAGTAAATCTTTCTTCTTTGAGGAATCGGAGTACTATGCTAAATGTAAGTTGGATTATAAAACTTTTACATGGATATGTTAACAGTCCCTTTTTACTGAGTACAATATACTTCAATGTTTCTCTTCGTTCTAGAAGATCTTTTGAGTTATTTTATATGTACTTTTGAAGAACTTATTACTTGCATAATGAACCACTGAGAAGAGCTTGCGGTGATTCAATGTTGTCTCCGATGTCATATTTTTAAATGAATCTATTTACTCAATTAAACATAAATTTTACAGTATCTACGGTGCCGCCAATGATTTTGATCATGCTTTCCAAAGGGATGTAGCTAGTGTCCGACTGAAACCGGAATTTTGGCGGTAAGCGAAACCGAATATTCGGAAATTTTAAAATATTTGGCCGAAAACGAAACCGAAACGGAAACTGGTTATTATTATGAAAATTTAAGTTTTTACAAATAATTTCTTTTATTAAAAGCAAATAAAAGTACTTTCATACACATAAGAAAAAATTTTATATAAAAAAGTTTCATTTGAATATTGAAGTTCATAATAATTAATTAAAGTTTGCTATAATAATAATTGAGATAATTTTTTATTTCAAATTATTGCATAGTTTACATCTTCCGTACACACTCAAAATAGTATGCACTTACAATTATAGAATGTAAATTTTTATAGAACTACAAAACAAAGTGTTTTTTTTTTTAAAAGGTTTAGTATTATAAAAATAGAAATATTTCGTTTTCTTTTCCTTTATTCCACACACACACAGAATTCGTTCGTAAGTTTAATTGCCAATTTTTGGCTTCAGTACCTATAAAACTTTAATATAATTGCAATAAAGATTGTAAAATCGAAAAAATAGTATAGAACGCATAAAATTAACCAAAATGTTTTGTGTTAACACGATAAATCAAATTATAGATGAACTCATATTTTTGTTTTATACAATGCGTTGTAAATATTTTTATTAAACCAAACTATGTATTTGAATCAGTGGCGTAATTTCACCAAAACCTTAAGGGGGACGAGAATTTAAATCGCCACATCAGCATGAGGTGGCTTAAACGGTCATCTCCCATTATTGTACGAAAATACAACTTCACTCTCTTTAAAGTGGAAAAAAAGCTTTCTTTGGATGCGGTAGTCACTGGCAGTGTCAAAACAATTTACATTAATTATATTATTTGTGAGAAAGGCATTTCTATTGGCATTTTTTCTACACTCTGTACCATATCTATAATTGATTTTGTTTTATTTTGTTTCATATATTCTCTCGCCAAACTCAATTGGCTCCTGAGAACAATTTCATCAACGTGGGTGGAATACAGTTTAAAAAATTGTATTATTGAATCTTTGGACAAAAATGTTTCCCAATCAGGATGAAATGTTTCTAATATATTCATTAGCTCTGTGTTGTCTTGACTTTTTACACTCTGATAACAATTTTTCAACGACTTTGAAGTAGATCTTAAGCATATTTTCATCAAATTTCAGTGGTAGTATACTGCGTTGGCCAATTATCAATTGTTGGACATTACCAATGACTCCTTAATCTCTGAGCTACCTTAGCTACTCTGCTAGTAAAATAAAAAAACTGGAATTTGAGAGAACTTCTCTTTCATCCAAACACTTCCAAGCAACAGACAAATTATGTGCACAGCCCAATGCACAAAACGATTTCGACGTAGGCAGAAAGGAGGTTTGAGATTGCAAATTATGAGTACACAATTGTTGCTTTTTTGCTGAAATTTGAATGTTAAATACTGCACTGTGAACTCTCGAGGAACTCTATAATAATGAAATCGTTGGTTTCCTCTGGCTCAGACACGAATGTCTTATCATTCTTCTAAAAGCGGTGATGCTACGCAGCTTATAGTACGATAGAATTTTGTCAAAATACGTGGCAACGGTGCTTTTGGAAGAACGATTTAAATAAAACTGATTTTATAAAACTGATTTAATCAGAAGATTAGAAGAAATACCATCGCCTTTCGTATCGGTGGCGCTCTGACATGACACAAAGAACGATAACGGTTTAAATATTGTGGTGAACTGTACTTTAGTCGGGCCAAAATAAAATGTAACGTAATAATTATACAAATATATTAGGTTAAAAATAGACGAAGTCTATTTTTATAATATAATTATATCAGTGTATAATTCTACCACGATTAGATGGTTTTATTGAATAATAGTTGCCCCCCCCCAGCCCTACCCAATTAACGACGCTGATTTAAATTAAATGACTGATGCAAGAAATTTTTACCAAAATTTCGGCCTCAATATGGCCGAATGCCGAAACTGACGAAAAGGGCCGCAACTGGCCGTAACCGAAACCGAAACCGAATATTCGTTCGGAAACTAGATGTGACATCTTTACCCGGCGATGTATGCAAATGCAACACAATAATCTTAATGGACCTGATCTTGATAGAACGTATATCTGCGAGGCAAAGTTATTTAGCTTGTCGACTGTATCGTGGTGGTTTGAAATTTTTCTAAATATTTCCACCACGCTTGAACGATTTGTATACGCATATATTAATATGAGTGCCCAACGAGACCTAGTTTGTCTTATTGCCTGCGTTCGCAGCTGGTTTCTTTTATACTGGCGTGGTAAAGTAAGCCTAGTTTGTCGCAATAGCACCTTGCCAATTTGTCTTAGGGTCTGCGCTCGCAGCCGTTTTCTTTCAAAACGACATGGCAGAGTAAGCCTTGTTTGTTGAAATACCATCATGCTGAGCTGAAACTCCATCGGCATAGCCAAGAAAGAACGATAATATTATATATTTGTATATACTATCAGTTGTATCCTGTCTTATCTTAATAACACCGTTCGGGTCGATATCATAACGCGTAAATTGTGGCCTTGACGTAGCTTGTCAACATCGGCAAAGGCATCGGTGCAAAAATAGGGAATCGGTCAAGCACTAGTCTGATGCTCATCAATTTATGGAGAAAAGCACTTATGATCTGCCAAAATAATTTAAAATAAAAAGATAGGCAAAAAGAAAAGGATGTTTGATTATGAAGACAGCGATCAACCAGTACTTTTACTCAAGAACCAGTTTAAAAAAAGCATTTTCAACACCATGATTGATTCTATAATAAACAATATAGATTCAAGATTTACTTCTTTTAATCATCATTTTGAAAATGTTACTTTGTCTATGATCTAATTGATTTAAAAGATGTGAAATATCTGTCCAATACAAAAAATAGCTTGAAAGAAATTAACCCAAACATATACATATTCATTAGAATTTTGAAAAAATACCGGTTAGTATTTGTTGAAAGGAGTTTTACAAAATTAAAACTAATTAAAATTATATTGTATAACTATTTTTTATCTATACTATTTTATGAAATGCTTCTCACATATCTGCGACGACGCTAAACTTAAAAACTACTGAACGGATTTTAGTAATACTTTCGCTAATATAAAGATACATGCTTAAATGAAAATCAAATCCATTATTTTTTTAAAACCACTCATAAAAGTTATTAAAATTAAAATTTATATAGTAGCTAAAAAAACTAAACATAAATATCATTGCTGCATTAAATTGTTAGACACACAACCAGCATAAAGCTTTTTCTCTCTTTTCCTTTGCTATACCGTTTCACATTGTTTCTGTTGCGGTGTCGGGTAGCTTTGTACAGTTATACTCTCCCATCTTGAGTATGTATTAAAAAAGCACACTGAAAAAAAAGTTGTGCCAAACCGATTTTTGCAGAAATCTAATGAGACTAGGTGATTTTTTTTTGTGCTCTGATTGATATTGCAACATTAAATAAATTTTTAGAGAACAGACTGCCAAAAACAAACATACCGATATACGAATAAGTTGAAAACAGGTAAACAGGCAGACATGAAAAAAGGCAGACGAATTGTTAAAAAAAAAACAAATGTTTTTTAAGCTGGAACAAGAACTGGCATATGAATTTACTGTAAGGTGGAGCGAAAATTATTTGTTTATTGTAAATTTTATTTTGGCCGGCCGCGATAAAGTTGAAAATGAATGTAAGACTTATTATAAAAACATCTTCATAATGAAAAGAAAGGAACGAACATTTTCAGTATCCACTTTTAATATCTCCATATAAGGAGATCAAAATTGTTTGATCACCCAGACTTCACCGCAAGGATGTAGCTATTGTTCGAAATCAATTTTTTGTTGTTAATATTTTCCATATGGGTATTTTCAAACTGGAATGAAAAAGTCTAATTTTTAAAAAGGCTTTTTTGTATTTGCGTAGAAAATAAGTAGCACTATATTAAGTAAAAACAATGACAACAATCGACCCTAATGCTTGGTTTTCACTATGTCATTTTTATGACGACACAAAAGTTTATCACCTAAAATATCATCTTAATAAGACTCAAGAACATTTTCTGCATATCTCCAATTGTTAATTTATTTGTTTTTAATTTTCCAAGATTGTCAAAGTTAGAAAAAATGTCAACATGTTGTTATTTTCAATTTGATTGAAAATGACCACTGAAAATGACATAGTGAAAACTAAGCATAAGGATTTAAAGATATAAGCAAAAATAATGTGCTGGCGTTACGTTAAAAAAACGGAAGTGATTTTTGACTTTAATTACAAATGTCTCTGAATTGGTCAAGACTTTTTGTATATAACTTTTTTTAGAAGGGTTTGAAATAATATAAGTTCATTTTCCAAGTGATCAAATTTAAAAATCTCATGTTTTTTATTAGGCTTTTTAATCTGGCGTTACGTTATTTAAATTTCCATTGCAGTTTAATTGGGTAATTAAGTTATTAGATTATATGTCGTCTTTCCCTTTCGTCTTATGTATTATGAGGACTTATGCCTTAAATTTTTACTAAAAGAAAGAAGCTTACGAAACATTTACGAAAAACAAAAACTTAATTTGTGAAACAGCGCAGACGGTTTGATCATCATGGTAAATGAATTTATGAGTAAATTGCTTTAATTAATCAAATTAAAATGTTTCTCTTAGATAATATTATCAAATAATAAGTTTTCAATAAGTTTTACCGCCTAATGTTGTAAATCAAAAACGCAAACCAACGACAAGCAAGACACGAACAGCAAAAGAATTTCGTATAGAAAAAAATATTGCTTCTCGTGTTTACTTGTCGTTGGTTTGCGTTTTCGATTTACAACATTAGAGCCTGAACAGAATCAAAAATCGTTGCGATCGACGGTTCGTTGTTGTTGGAAAATACATGCAAAATACGCAGCTCGTTTTCTGCAACGATAAATCGCAGACTTAGAATCTATGCTATTTCAATCGTCGGTCGCAACGATTTTTGATTCTGTTCAGGCTCTTAGGCTGTTAATTTCTTGATCACAGTAGACTTTTCTGTGGAAAGGCCTATATTTAAAATTGTATGTATCTACTCTAAGTTTTCGTTATTATATGCTGTAACATATTCTATGTTAGTTTTTACTGCCATAAGCTGCTGATTAACAGAGCTACATTGCTATATTAGGCTCGCCTTACACTGATCAAGGACTGACGATCATTTGCACGTATTTAAAAGAGACGCTTACAGAAACGCGAAGAAGAGTAGTTAAAGAGGGCGATAGCAAAGAATTGACGTCAAATTGTGATTAGTCTAAACAAGGGCATATAAAGTTTTCTGTGTTGATAAAAGTTGGATTTAAAAAGGTTAACAATTTGTGCCTCTAATTACACTGTAGGGACGTCAAAAAGGCACACAAAAACGGCTAGACACGTAAGTTTATTGCTGTAGAATTTGGTGGTATTCCCAGTTTTTCCCAATCTGATCAAAGCCTCGAGATATTTGCGGTTGAAATTTAGCCACTTTTAGACCCATTTTTAGCTATATTTTAAACTATAAGCACCAATAAGCTCAACAAGCTATGGTCAAAAAAAGCTCAACAAAGCAGCTTTATGAATCAGCTTCAGCCAAAGCGTCCACTATGAACGCGGCTGGTAAAAATTTTGGCTGGTGTGGTTGTTAACAAAAAAAGCAACCATCAGAAGCAATAGTACTAAAAAAGTTATTGCAAACTGCATCAAAAATTTAAAATGTTTGCAATCGGACTAGAAATAAGGATGTTTTTCATGTATTTTTTAAGTTTTTTTTCACTTTAATTTAAATAACTTCATTATTTCTAGTGCGATCCTCACTTTTCTGAAAGATTTTGAGTGCTTGCATTGATTCATAGTCAGAATCGATTAAATTTATACATACAAAAGTTACCATATTATTTAGAAAATACACACCTACTGAAAAATAATGAAAGAAATTAAAAAAAACAAATTGAAGTAATGCAGTTATATAAATTTAGAAAATTTTTGTAAGGAAATAAAATAAAAAAATTATCAAAAATATGCACGAAAACCAGCATTATTTTTAATCTGATTGCAAAAACTATAAATAAGTTAATGCAGATTGAAAGAGATTTTTCTGGCCTATAATTTATATTAGTTTATTTTTTTACAACTATTACACAAGCCAATATATTAACGAAAAACATGATTTTTGGATGTTACTTCAAAATTGTTTAGCTCACTGGCGGTTATGGTGACAGCTAAAATATTTTGGGAATCGCCATAAGATAGATCAAGGTTAGTTTTTAGTCGGTGGCATCGATAAATTCTTTTTTTATCTGTGGAGGTCGAGGCACCTTAATAAACACCAATAAGCTACTATGTGAAGCGTTGAATAAGCGTTCACTATGATAAAAAAAACTCGACAAAGCTGCTTTATAAATCAGCTTCAGCCAAAGCGTCCACTATGAACGCGACCTAAGAATGTAAAGTATTGCTGTTTATTCTCTGTTAAGTACTAAGCTGCAAATAGAGGAAACGCTGAAGTGGTCTGGCAGGCATGCAGAGACAAACTATGAATACAAGCGAAATAAAAATCAGCAGGGGTTTATTTCTATCTCACTTGCTCGGAAGTGCTTGTTCTACGCATTCACTCTGTTTGCAGCCCAGTACTTAACAGTGAATCAACAGCTACAATTAACTTCCGTGAAATGGTTGAGCAGACGGAAGTTCAATACATGGTTGAAGTATACTGAGTAATTTTTGATCTGAATGAATATTGGGGGAGACTGGGGTAGACCGCATTTAAATTTTAACTAAAAACTCAAAAAAATACTTTTTCTGAAAATTTCAAAGCTTGAATTTGTTCGAGAAATAACCTTTCTTTGGGTCACATCAATTCGGTCAAATTGTATTAAATTATAAAAGTTATATCAGTTGGCACAAAAACCGTGTTTTTTGGGATTTTTATAATCTCGGGGAATTACGGGCAAATCTATTCAAAATGAAAGAAGATTCCTAATAAAAGAGAAGCAAAGCTAAATGCAGTGGAAAATGGCAATGAAAAGCGCAGCCCGAAAGGCAATGTTCGCAAGTAAAATATCTTGCAGTCATTTCGTCACATGCCAAGTAAAAATCTTGAACGCACACATTGCAATGGATGGTATTTTGACGGTCCATCTCTTTTGGCATATTTTTTTAATAGGTTATGCAGAAATCAGTGTCTTCTTCCACGTCACAATCGCTTGAAGACTGCTGTTTCTTCGGTGGTGCCTTCGATTTGCCACGACCTTTTGGCTTTTTCGATGATGGTTTATTGCCTATCGTCTCTAATCTCTTTCTCTTCTTATCAGCCTTCCCACAACGCTCAATCGAAGCTTTACAACCTCTGGCGATGTCAAAACGGCCTATTTAATGGCTTACGGCTACGATTCGATTTCTTGGCTGGTGTGACAAGTTTCAATGGCCCAATAGCGGCCAGTTCAATAAATCTCGAAGATCTTCGTCCAAGTCGATGCAACACTCGTTGAAGCTGCACCGCTTGTTGAAAGTTCGGATGTTCAGACACTATAGTACAACGGTAGTTATTGGCATTCTCTTCATCACCGTGACACACATTTTCGCTTCTCAGATGTAAAGCGACCAAGTCGGACTCCTTGTTTCTTGTAGCAAAACGTAGTCCATTCTTTGATTACCAAATTATTTATTATTCCATTTATTATTTAACCTGCTTTCAATACACTTTTACTGCAGTAAGAATCTGCTTATTTTGTTTATAAATTTTTCCTACTGTAGCGGTTACAGTGTAATATTGTTAAACATATTTACATCCTTCTATCACCTGCAGCGAAAAGAACTCGACACACGTTAGAGCAGATGACACCTTAGTGTGCTCTACCCATATGCATCAGAAGCAACCCACTTTGTTCCCAAGCTCATGTAGTGTGCTTGTAGCAAAAAAATAGGGTTGACACCAATTCCCTTGCACTCTCGATCCCATGCCTGCTTATCATCTTTAAGCACATTTGTGCGCATAGCGTTCCGCAAGCAAATCCTTTGCAGGTACCGTTGAATATGTTGAGTCCTGACAGCCTCCCAGCCAGTGGAGCTTCATCGACTCAAGCCTTGCATCCAATCATGCACGATACCTTCTTTCATACACATATTCATTCATCTTCTTGTAAAGTAAACGACGGGAATTCCAAGCATTGCTGACTGGCAGCGACAGCAACGTTCAGACGCTGCAAGCGCACAGGTTATGATGAAGTCAGCAGTGTGAACGTTTTATAGGGCGATTGAATGGAGGTTATGTTACTTCTGTTGGCTGAGTCGTTACAGGTTGTGGGGTAGAGTCGCTTATGTGGTTGGCGCATTTAACATATGTAGCATATTTTTATAAAACCCCGTTAAAAATGTATTTAAATTCTTTGGTGCATTCAAATTCAACAGACACTCATTTTTTAAAGCATACTTATAGGCGAAGTGCAAGAATTACTCGCGTACCTGCAAGAATGTTAAAAACGTACCTATGTATTTTTCTCTTTATTTCTGTGTGTTGGTGTGTGTGTGCGTGTGTGGAAAGAAAAATTAAAATAAAATGGAAAAAGTAAAGAAAAGACAACACTTGATGTTTTAAGTGCTGCCAGACTCTTTTTGCTGGTTTCTATACTTCTGCTTATATACATATGTGGTGGCGTATATCACATGAAAAACTCGACCAGCTTTTGATGCCTCAAACTAACACTAACTGACGTGCTTGGTATGAGTGTGTGTGTGTTTTTACACACTTGCATGTGAATGGGAGTAATTTTTTCCAAGCCAACCGCATTGCGATTTTGCATGCATTTTTTTCATCTCTAAACAGTCGCCACTGCCAACTGCTGCAGCATATCCTGTCTGCAACAGCTGCAAAAGTTCTTCTTTTGGCACCGTCGTCACCCACCGTTTGCCGCTCTCAAGGCGATAACTTTACAACAGATGGGTGCAAAGAAAAAGAAACATTCTAAAAAAATTCTATGCTATGGTTTTTGTATTGAACTTGATGCTTTGAATTATGAGTTTAGAAACAGAGCAGACAAAAAACCAAAACAGAATACCAAAGAATACAGTAACAAAAAACTTCACACTTCAACAAAGCTATGTCTCGTTGTGTGTCTGTTTGTGTGTATTAGTGTCTTACCATGTGTGCATATGTTTGTATTTGTGTGTGAGTGACATATCTGCCAGCTGCAAATAAGTTGGTTTTTTTTATTTTTCACACAACTTTTTTGTTTGCTTGACATTTTAGTTTGCACGTGATGCAATGTGTATGAGGGTGTTATATATGTGTGTGTGTTGATATACCTTTGTTGTCTTCTACCTCCTGCGCTCCTCTTTCTTCTTCTGCTTCTCTTGTCTTCTCTTCTCTTCATAGGCTGTTTAAAATATTATACCCTGTTTCTTAAATCTTCTTTAGTTTGCGCTTCAGTTCAACCAAAATTCAATCGTGCAATTGCGCGAAATCCGATTTAAACTGTAATTTGTTAACTGCGCAGCTGTTTCTTATTTGTTTTCCTTGCAATTTACTTTAAATAATTTATTTTGCCTTGCAACGAATAGCATTGCCTTTTTTTATTTCAATAATATTTTATTAAGCATAGTGTGCTTTTAAAAGAGTTTCAAGATTTAAAATAGATTGAAATATTTTTCTCAATAATAGTTATGCCGAAAATCATGTCTACTTCTTCTTGCAATATATCACTGCTACAGTATAATAAACATTTGACTTCCAAGTAAATTACCAAAGTTATTTGTAATATTCAGTGTTTTGACATATTACTTTGAAAAATAATATGTTACTTATTAAGTTAATTAAGAATTAACTAAGAATTAAGTTTAAAAAGTTATATTAAAGACTTCGAAAAAGAGTTAATATAATTTAAGATATGTTGTTATATCTTAAAAGGTGCAGCTTTTCGAAAAACATCAATAAATTTTTTTTCTTCACGAGGTAAGAATATAGCCTTCAATGCTAAAAAGTCGTTCAACGGGTGCAATTGATGACAATGTTGCACAGTGGAACGTTTTCATACGACATGCGGCCATTGATAGTAACCGCAATCAGAATGCAATGAAATTTGGTATATATGTGTTTTAGAGCAGTAGAATAAAACTTTCTAAAAATGGTTAAAATCGGTTAAAGGACACCCCTCCCATACAAATTTTATTCTAAGAGTGTCATAACTCCGCGAAAAGCAGTCGTAAAAGAATATAATTTCGCACACACACACAACACCAAAAATAGCAGCATATTATTGAGAAGAAATTTTTTAAATCGGTTAAGAACCACGCATATCTCCCATACAAAATGATGTTTCCAAACACAAAAAAGACATAAAATGTTACAAAAAATAAAATAAGTATGAATTTGGAATTTGTATTAAAATATTTATAAACATGTAAACATGCGAACAATAACTAAGAATTAGATCTCTTTAATGAAAATCAGAAAAAAGAAAAAATATTCGCATTTATTTTTAAATAATGTTGCAAAATAAATTCATAATACTACATGGCTTCTCTTAATCTCTACCGCTGGATGCATTCGAAATAAAAGTTTTTGAAAAATCCCCCTCCTGCTCTTCCTCTCGCAGTACTTCGCCATTATAAATTTTACCATTTTTAAGGTTTAGATTGTTACTGCAATACATTTGGGGCTCAGATGATATAAGAAGCGTTACAATCAGAAACGAGACTTTATTGTGTCTTTGTGCTTTGTGTTGTGCTTTGCTTACAAAGCCTCTTCAAAAAAAGTTTCGATTGGCAAGGTGAAATTTTTAATACTTGTACATCCGTGCACAAGAATTTTGAGGACTGCCGATACCAGGAATAATCGTACTATAAAATTTCCCTTATTTTCCCTAGTAATTTTTTAAAATTGAACATATTCATCTCTTGACCGCTTGACAAGATTAACTGCATCTTTTTGTATAACGAAAACTGAAAGTGGTGCGAGACACGGTAAGCAATACATTTTTAAATATCCAAAAATATTGTTGCTCGTTACTTTCACGACGTTCAGCCACCGTTTCGTTATACATAGACCTAAAAGGAAAGGGATAGATTATTTAAAGGAATTAATTGGAACCATACACCCAAAAAAAAGCTTCGTACTATGTACAAAACAATTATTATATTCTACAAAGCTGTTTGTTCTTTTCAGCCTACGAACGACTTTGTGAATAATACAAATGACCGTTTGTACATTGTACAAAGAAATATTTGCATATTTTACAAACGCATTCGTATCATCTACAAAGATACGAACAAATATACGAACGCTGCTGCCACCGCTTTGTATATTATCAAACAATGTTCGCTCAGTTCACAAATTTATACATCATAGATTTTTACAAACTAGCGTTTGTAGAATGTACAAAGTTACGAATTAAAAAATTTTTTTCATGCTGCCAACACTACAAAAGTTTTTACTATGTACAAAACATTTGTACATTCTACGAATAGCCTCTGTTTGTATTTCTACAAAGATTTTATTCGTAATTTTATCATAAATATTTTTTGGGTGTACGTGAATTATTGATTAGGCGAAACAACCGTGAAAGACAATTTAAATTGCTTTTAACCGAGGCTAGTGTTATGCCTTAACCTCGGAAAGCATTTCGAGCCCTTAGTTGTTCCTGTCCTTTAATTCGACATTTTACACAATTTAGTTGTGGATTTTTAGTTTTTCCATAATTCTTAAATGAAGGAGAGAACAAAGAAAGTGAAAAGAACCATTCCCGAGCCCGGATTTGAACCAGGGGCCTCTGGGTTGATAGTCTAGTGAACTCTCCACTAAACTACAAAGGCTGCATTTTTTGCCATTATTCGAGTTTTACCCTATCTACAATTAACGCCAATTAACATTTGATTTCGAATTGGATCCTTATTTTATTCCCTTCCACAATTGACTTACCTTCGTGAATATAAGCTTGCCAATGACATGTAGGGATTCTTAAGGCAATGTAGATAAAAAATTCGAAGCATTGAATCCAGAACTTCTTCACTTACAGGCTTCTCAAAAACAGCAGGTGAACTCATTTCTGTAGGGTTGCACCACAAATATAACAATTTTAAGAGCTTGTTTTTTTCCAATATATTAAGGATCCATCATGGTCAAATGCATTTTGAATTCAGCACTTATTTTTTTCTTTAATAATTGCTGTAAATGTTGTTAAATTTTTGATTGTGGATGGAGAAACTTTATTAAGTTAGTGATGCGCAATGGCACCAAAGCTTCGACAAATAAGAACTTGTCACTTTGCTCTTCTGTGGTAAATTTTTGTTTATATAGGCTATGACCTGAGCTGCCATCAAATCCCCATTTACACTCTAAAATGACCCTGCTGTTTTCACTAAAAGTGCAGCTTTGTAGAATGCTTTCAGCTGTTTTGTTCAAAAAACTTTGAAGTGGCAATTCTGCAGAGGACTCGGTGATTACGATTGCCTCTGGCAATGACGTATTTGTAAGCTTTTTTACAACATAATAACTTGGAAGGCAATATTCGTGAAATGAGCTTATAACAGAACGTAAATAACAATATTTTTGCTTCGACAAATTTAAATTTTTTATTAAGGCTAATAGCCTGAACACATTGACGACGACAAGCGACGAGCGCCAAATGTCACTTTTAACTTACATGTATATTATATGGAAGGAATTTTTGGAGACTTTTGTCTCGCGATGTCGAATGTGCTTCAATTTTAATTCTAATTTGACACGCGACAAAGAGAAATGTCTGCCATTGTATACATTTGTCATTGTTTCGTGCTATAAATGTTAGAAATTAAATTTATAAAATTATGTAAATATATTAAATGAGCACAAAAATAATTGATTGCAAATATCAAATTTAAAAACAGCTGCTGCTAAAGTTGGTTGCTGCCGCGTTTATTAAAATCAAGTCGCTCAACATGTCTGTACAACGACAGAATGGAGACATATGTCGTTCGTCGCTTGTTTTAGTGAATGTGTTCAGGCTATAAGGCATAAGTATGATGAGCACTTACGATTTATTTTACTACACCTATTTTGTTTTTCGATTTGGGCTACTGTTTTTTTCTTTCTTGTGGTGACTTTAAAGCAGTGTCGGGCACATTTTAATTTCCCAAACACGCGTGTTTGGAAACAAAATGCTGCTTGAGCGACGTCAACACATGTACACTATAAGCTTTTCGTGTGGCTTTTAATCGTGTGCCTTCGGCTGTTGCTTTGTTTTGATTTTTGCTAAGGGGCATGTCACACGTAGTGGACACGGACAAATTTGCAGTTGTTTTCACGGGTAAAAGAAGCTCTCTCAATTTCCAGTTTCTTATTTTACCCGCGAAAACAACAACAAATTTGTCCGTGTCCGCGCTAGTGTGACATGCCCCTAAGCAAATCAAGTCAGTTGATGTTAAGCACTTTTTGTAGCTAAGTCTGGCTGCGCAATTTTACAAATGCACAGATAAAAATGATGCCTGAAGAATAAGAAAATTATTTGTATATGTAACGTGCTGTCAAGAACGCAATTTACGCTGACCGCCTGAACGAACGAAAAATTTATCGCGAACAATTTATTGCAATAAATTCTTCGTTCGGAGTACTGTTTAGACCGCACGAACATCATTCGCGAACAAACATCGGCCGCCATCTTGTTCGTTCAGGCGGTGTAAACAGCAATTTGTGCATTAGGCCGAACATCAATAAATGCAGGGTTGATAACTCCTTATTTTTATATTAGTACTAAAACTTATACTCCGTTTCTCAACAACAAATAGTTTGCCACTCCATAACAATATATTACTCGTTTTAGTTATTATAGAAAAGACGTGTGTTTAACTTAAGGGCCCATTTAAGTTTTTCAACGAACAAAAATTAAATGTTCTCACATTTTTCGTTTGTCAATAAATTTCGTAAATTTTAAGTCAATTAAATAAAAATTGTTCCCAACTTGTATGCACTTATTAAGCAAATACAATTGATACTTTCAGTCGTTCGATTTTTATTTTAGAGAAATCCTTTTTATGTTATAACTTTAAAGAATTGCTCTTAGTCACAAATCGAATTTTCAACTACCATTTTGGTTAATATCCACATTTTTCTAAAATCTTCGATTAAAAACTCAACAAGTTTCAGGAGAATCTAAAATATATTTTTTTTTTTATTTGAACGAGCTCTATTGCGGACTCCTGCTATATATTTAATAATATTTTCTATCCATAAACTCAAAATTTTTATTAAAAGTTATGTAGTTATTTAAAAAAAAATGACCTCAAATAAACAGTCGCCTCAAATAAATAAAATATAGGGTTTTCCGCTTAAAAACTTCATTTGGCCCTTTACACAACACAATCATATTGCAGCGAAAGTTAACAGAACACTTTAAAAAACATAAAACTAAATTACTACATATTTTAGTACTTTTCATAAATTATTCTCTAAAGCTACTCCTCTTTGCTACTTTTCTGTTTTTAAACACAGCGCAACACCGGATTCGCCCAAAAAGATCGAAGCTTGTTCGATCAGAGCGAACGAAGGAATCTTCGTTCGTTCGTTCGTTCTAATTTACTGTTTACACCGGGCAAACATTGTTCGCGATAAATTTATAGCGAACACTGTTCGTTCGGGCAAAGTGTTTAAACCGAGCGAACGAACGAGGTTTCTTTCGTTCGTTCAGGCGGTCTAAACGCACAGTGAGAAGCGTTCGTTTACTGAGAGAATTGGGTAATAGAGAGGAAATCACATTTTCTCTTCGTTCAAGTTTTTAAAGTTTTTACAAGAAGAATTTCATCTTGTAAAAAGATGAAAACTGTCAAATGGTAGCTGTGTGTGTGTAGCAGTTGAGTTTGTTTAGATTTTCTTAGACGTATTTGACATTTTTTTAATATTTTACCAGAAAGCGTTCGTTTACTTTTTAAAGTTTAAGTTAATTCTCTCTCAATTTTATTACTTTTGAAGTTTTTCATTTTTTTACCAGAAAAGTACGCGAACAGACCTAATATGTGTGTGCCCATCACTGCTTTAAAGCAACTAGTTGCTGCACACTTCGCCTTTGTGTTCTTGAAGAAATATTTTCAAATGATCGCTGCCGCTTTCTGCTAGTACTTGTACTTTGTTCCCAAAAAGTGCTGAGTGTAAAAAGTTAGCAATTTGCAGGTAAATAATGTAGCATTGGTTTTTAAAATGTACTATATAATTTGTGGATGGAGAAATAAACAACAACTAAATTTTGCTAATCAGTAAAGCAATGAACTTATAGTAAAAATATAGAATGCTTGCATTTTAATAATATGTGTGCATATTTCTGTTTGAATTCTATGCAAGCACAACCTGCATACCTCATCATACCGACGCATATTGAGGGTATGAATGTAATATTATTAAAATAAAGACAACAAAAAGTTGAACAGTTGCTGCTGCTTTGACTTACTTTCGGTTTTGTTCACAGTTTCAGTCAATCAAAACAAAAATTACCGAAGCTGTCGACTGCTGAAGTACTTCGCAGTCTATCAGATATTGTTTTTGCTTTGACTGCGTCTGTTTGATTTTTAGATGCATTAGTTTAAGCAGCAGCAAAGGCAATGAAAAATATTAGAAGTTTTTAAACGCTGAATAAAACAATTATGGATGTAAAACCTTAACTTTCACATCACTTCGGCAACACTACAAATGCTTTTTAAAAGTTTTTTTTTTTAATTTGTATTGTTTCAAGTCTTAACTTTCAAATGGCAGTCACAGTTTATTCAATTTTTGTGTTGTAATTTAAAAACTAATTTTTTATGTTAGGTAAATTCAACAAGTTTAGACTTAATTTTAAGTAGTTTTTGCATTTGTTTTGTGCTCAGCAAAACAAATTATTTCATTTGAAAGCAATAAAGTTGTTGTTAATACCAACAATTTATAATGTAGTTACAAGAGCAGAAGTTGTTAATGTTACAATGAAAGAATTTAAAATAACTAAAACAAAAATCGTAAATTAAATAATTCTGTAATTTTAACGGACTAAATAAGGGGCTTGTTATTTCAACAATGCAATTATTTAAATAAATTTAGAAGGTAAGTTTTTGTTTTAAATACTGAAGTGAAAAAAACTTACCTATACAAATAAAAAAGCAATCAAATTCAGATGTATAATCGTTTTAGTTGTATTTAACACATCTAATTATATTTATTTATTATCACGGCTTAAAAAAAGAGTTCATACTTGTATAAAATGCCTAATATACTTTGTATGTTGTTATATTAATATAGAAAGATCCCGTCCTTTTTTTTATTACTTTATAGGAGAAGAAAAAAACTTATTGAAAAATTCATTTCTGTAGTTCCGAATTTTTTTAAAGCATTTTTATTTAAAACTATTGCTATGATGTAGAATTATTTTACTACTGAAAAAACTTTTCTGTCTGAGTTGGATTTGAGCCCGGGCTACCGCGGTTCTTTAGCTTAGGGGCCACGCACTATAGCCACTAGTCTACGGCCGCCACAAAGTAATTCTAATAGAGAAGACAAAAAAGCTAATAGTGTATTTGCGTTTTATTAATGCAATATTGAACATAGATCTTAAAATATAGATAATATAAATTTAGCAATTTACTAACATAAATAGTAAGTAAATAGTAATAGTAAGAAAATAGGTATGTTCGCAGACCTATTATAGAATTTTGTAAAGAATATATTTGTAATATATTTTTACCCTCAAACTCGTTTATATTGCCTTTTTACCATTTGTGGGATTCGTTTTACCCTCTTTCGTGAAAACGATCAAAAATTACCCATAAAAAGGACGTCTGTGAACACAAAAACTATGTCAAACGCATATATTTAGATGTTTTCTCACTTTTTATTCTGAAAACAAGCGACTCATATAGCGATATATATATAGACAGGCAGTATATATAGTAAGGATATATATATGCTGTAACATATTCGATGTTAGTTTTTATTACCATAAGCTGCTAATTAACAGAACTGCATTGCTATGTTAGGCTCGCCTTACACTGGTCAAGGTTGATAATATAATTTTTTGTAGTTCAAGATGAGGTTAAAATTTTTCTGCAAGATATGAAAGAAAAGTTTTTTTTTTGTATATATGAAATAAACAATATTTGTACTATCAAATAACACTAAAAAGAAGTCATTTTGTAATGAAGGAGGTGACTGTACTTTTTTGAACCATTTTTTCACCCATTTTTTCAACTTCGAATGGACTTCAAAAAAAAGTTCGTTCCGAAAGTTTAAGTTCCGACTACAATAACTAAATTTTTGAACATTTCGAACACAATGCAAAAAATTTTACTGTCGGGAAATGTCGGGAAATGTCGGAAAAATGAGTTGTAACCATTTTTATCAGGAAACCTGTGCCCTGTTTCATGGTCTTCCAGTTGAACTTTCATTGCGCGTGTTCTGGTATTTTTGATGATATAGTTCATAATAAATTATCGGATTGCAATATTTAGACTCTTATTTTTATTGTAAACTAGTATTTCCCGGCAGACGTTGTCCTGCCATAGACCGCCTTGTTGCCACATTCGAATATGTCAAGAAATGCCAAATATATTAACCTTTCTCAGAATAGTTGCCGAAAGTAACCATATGAACTAAATTACCAAATTTAAGTCTAATACGATCAAAACCATGCGAAATGTAGCATTTTTGTGTATTTGTAGGCGTAAAAAGGGGTGCGTAAAAAGGGGTGCGGCAAAATTATTTCCCTTAAACCATCTCGTTCTCGAAAAAATCGGCTGCCAAAATTTCTGCTCAATTTAGCACAAACCTGGCGCGCTTTGATTGACTCCCGCTGACCCCCCGAAAAGTGAGTGTAACTAAAATGGGACATGTCCATTTTTAGTGCACTTGCCGAGAGTAATCATATAAAACTGTTGAAAGAAAACATTTTCATTGTTTTGTGGGCGGTAAAAGGGGGCGTGAAAACCAGTTTTTAGTACAGTTGCTGTATTTAATCTAAGCCAATCCATACAAACTCAGCCAAAATTTAAGCTTAATCGACCCAGCTGTCAATTTTAATGATTTCTCAAAAAGTGAGCGTGACTATATAGCGATCACGCCTATTTTTAGTACAGTTGCCGAAAGTAACCATACGAACTCAATTACCAAATTTTAATCTTATACGGCCAAAACTGCCTGAAGTGAAGCTTTTTCACTGATTTGAGGGCGGTAAAAGGGGGCGTGGCAGCTTCTTTTTAGTACAGTTGCTGACAGTAGCCATACAAACTAAATTACCGAATGTAAGACTTATACGATCAAAACCGACTGAAATAAAGCATTTTTATTAGTTTGGGGGCGGAAAACAGGGGCGAGGAAACCCATTTTCAGTACAGTTGCCGACAGTAACCATACAAACTATATTACTAAATTGTAGTCTTTTACGACCCATACCGTGTAAAATATAGCATATTAATTGATTTGGGGGCGGTAAAAGAGGTCTGGCAAAAAAATGTTTAAACCATCTCCTATCTGAAACAAATCGGCTGTCCAAATTTCAGATCAATCGGTCCAGTAGTTTTGGAGTCTATAGGCTTCACACAGACAGACAGAGTTTTGCTTTTTATATATATAGATATACAATTAATATAGCAATAAGCATTGTAAACTTTTTTTTCTTGTTATGCCAATATCAATTTATAGGGTGCCACGAATATATTCCTGAAGTTCATATTTTTTATAAGGCAATAAGTGAAGATATTCTAATAAATATTTACACAGCAGTTAAAAAATAAAGGGAAAGGAGTTTTTTCAAGGCTTGCTTTTTATACAGGATATAATTCCACAGGTAACAAAAAATTTAAAAGATCCGGGTCAATAAGAGTATTATGCTTTCTTTAATAGGTGAAAAACTTTATGAATTCGATTACTTTAGAAAGGTAGTTTACAAATTTATAGTTTGGGTAATAAATATACTATACTTTTTCTTTCAACTTATTTCAAGGAAAATGGAAAGAAATTTCCCTTTCAGTTTCTATCAGTTCTTCAAAAAGCTGAAAACAGAGCCTTTCACTTTGTTCTATAAAGAAGTACCTGTAAAAATGTATACATCAAATCATATTATATATGAAATTTTCTATAGTTCTTTAACTGACTTAGACTTCGGAGCAGCATTAAAAAAACTTCCTAACATCACTGATGAAAAATTCGAAAAAACTGGAATTCGGGAAAAAATTCATGAAGTATTCAATAGAGTAAAAGTTAAATGGAATAGTGTGCGTTGTTCAGATAAAACATTCAATTGCAAATATAAAAATTGGAAAACCTGCAAGAGGAAGGCCAAGGAAATCATTAGACGAAAGTTCAACATTCACAAAAGAAACTTATGGATGCTACAGAAGCGATTTCTACCGGACAACTGGCAACTAGGCTTGGGTAGTTCACGAACGAACTAGTTCAATTGAACTATTCGCACTCACGAACTATGTGAACTAGTTCGTTGATTCCCGTTCTTTTAGTTCTTTTAGTTCAATCGATTTTGCAGCGAGTCAGATCGAAATGAACTAGAAAAAATTTTGTTTCACTCAACAATGGTTTGAATCCGTGCTGATACAGTTTTTCACTAATGAACGGTAAAAAAAAACGTTTTTGCAAAAACAAATTTTTGTGGCAAACATTGTGTGGAATGCCCCATATGTAGTATTTTTATGTAAATTTCTTCTATGTCCGCAGTTAATGATTGATTCGGTCATATAGTTCGTTTCATTTCATAGATCTTGATCATGCAAGAGCAAACAAAACAAACTAAAAGACTTATTGAACTAAAAAATACAACGAGCTAACATACCTAACGATCTAAAACACCACACGAACTATAAAACCTAACGAACTAACAACATGAACGAGTGCACGAAACGAACTAAAAGAGCGAACGAACTAGATGAACTAAAATAACTATATGAACGAACTAGTTCATTAAACTCAACTGAACTAAAAAGAGCGATCTTTTTAGTGAACTAAAATGCCCAAGCCTACTGGCAACAGCATTAACAGTTAAATACAACAGTTAAATACAACAGAGATAAAAGAAAAAACAAGAGGCGATATAACAAAGGCAGTTTCTGTTGCTAGTCCTATCCGATTAAAGTAGATTAAAGACATCATTCCTACTTCACCGAATGCATATCCCGTAAGGATATGCCGCTGAGGAAGCTTTCGTTTTATTCATGGACTTGAGACTTTCGCAGGAAAAGTACAATCTACTCCGGAAGTCTTTGATGCGACACAACGTGGATATACAACCAGAATATAAGAACATCACAGCAGCGAAGAAAGCAATTGGTCCAGAAAATTGTGAAATAACGGAAGTTTCAGCTAAGGTAAAAGTTCATGATATGATGGATCATACTGCTCTACGCTTAATAAAAAGTTATTTGTTGATCCATAAAGACTTTCAGAAAATCTGACTTTGTGTAAGTGGGGCTGCGATGGATCATCTGAACAGCCAATTAAACAATCATCTCACAAAATAAAAACAAAATATCCAATGCAAATATGTTCATGACTTCTGTTGTTCCACTGAGATTGAAGAGCGAAATTGGTGAACACTGGAAGAATCCCCGACCTTCATCAGTTCATTTTTTCCGACTCATAATGTTTCAGTATGCGAAGAAATCTCCGGAACTGATAGCAAGTACAGTTAAAAATATAAAAGAACAAATTGCTACTATTAAACTAACCTACTACTAAATTAATAACGAAGCTGCTTTCATCATAGAACATAAATTTTTCCTTACTATGGTTAACTGGAAAGTGGTCAACGAAGTGACTCATATAAAAGGCACAAAAATGTGTCCCATTTATTAAAGACATAAAACAAATTTCAAAGCACCGACAAAAATATTGAAGATGAGGAAAATTACGAATACGGAATATCTCCACTACATCCAAGAATAAGATGTATGGAATTTATCCTTAATCTTTCGTACACTCTTTCAAGAATTGGCGAATGTTTTGATGAAAACACTGCAAATAAGGACAAATAAACTGCGAGGAAAAAATAATTCAAGGATTTAAATATACGAATAATGGAAACACAGCTACGATATTGTTTGATAGATATAAGAAAACCGCAGAGATAACGGATGTTGACAGAGAGATCATTAAAAGGTTGGAAGTTATCCTCAATGTCTTGAACTCACTGCAACAAAACGTAAATCCAGAAAAGCATGGGATTATGCAACAGAAATAGCCGATTTAATCCATAAAAAATATCCTTGAAAAATGTTTACACCTACACTGCATAAAGTCCTGGCGCACGGTAGAGACATCAGAAAATAAAAGTCCTTACCAATAGGAGAATTGTCCGAAGAAGCACAGAAATCCAAAAATAAGGACTATAAAAAATACATAGAATAAAAAAATACAGATACGTATTTCATCATGAGGCATGTCCAAACTCAAAAAGGGTTGAAAAAATATATTCCCCGGATATTTTAGGTTTATCAGATAATTATATAAATATCGAATGTTTCCAAATGTTTCCAAATGTTTCCAAAAAATTTAGCTTATCCTTTTAATTATAGGTACTCAAACAAAACTGCATGTTAGAATAAATTCTTTTTCGAAAATTTTTTCTAATAAATAAATTTATATTGAAAATTTCGTTTTTATAAATTTTTACTCTTCAGAAAGCCTACCTTCAAAAATTAGTTCTTTAATGTCCTCTAGGTCTATTTAAATGAAATGTTAGAGCTGTTTTATTTTTTAGTCTATAGGTAAAAAGTATATTGAGATACCTCAATTCGTTTAGAAGATCAAAAGATTTGCACATCCTGTGTTTTTAAAGTTTTGGGACAGTTTCAGAGTAGAAAAAATGTTGAACTTTAAAATTTTAATTGTTCTATGAACTTATTCTCAGCAACCATAAATTAATAATAATTTATGTTTTTAATAATTTCTTTCTCAAAAAACACTCATATGGAGAACTTCATATTCATAATTTTTACATCTATTAGAAGGTCTGTGATATTCATTGATCATGAATATCATAGCATTTCTTGGGTAAATTCAAATAAAATTTTGTGCAGAAAAGCTGTATTTTTTTTTTCTGTCCATAGCAAAATAAAAATAGAGAAAACTCAATTCGTTCAGAAGTTATGATTTTTGCAACGAGAAATGCCAGATGTCGCCACTGTGCGTTGGAGGTATTTTTGAAAAGACTATAATAAGTAATTGTTAAAATACTATAAAAAATTTTTGAATTAAGGTCAAATATCAAAAATCTGAATATTTTGAAATTTTTATCTGATTTGAAAAAGTGAGTATGCCACTAAATTCTACTACCGAAAATTACGTGTCTTTGGTTTACGTGTCTCGGCGTTTTTTTGTGTCTTTTCAAAGGTTAAAAATTTACATACAGTATTTTTAATGTGTGATATTATAGATACGAGCTAAGGCGAGTCATAAAAGTGTGTGCGCATTAGTTAATAGATATTGCTAAGAAAGTACTGCTAGATGTGGTGTCAGGAAATTCATTAGTGAAATCCTTAAACTAACATTGATGGAACAATGTTTAACCCAAAACTGCTTATTTTAAAACATTATTTTAGAAAACTACAAATCTCTTAAAAACTTTTTATTCATGGTAAATAAAATAAAATGAACATGTTCTTTTTTATACGAAACCAAAATAGATTCATAAGGAAACAGTCCTTTTTCCATGCTTTTTCAGTGGAATACAATATAATAATTTTAAAATTTCAAATTTATACATAAAATAAGCAAAATAATAAAATTTATTGAAAAAATCCTTGGTATTGCACTAAACATTCGAACTTCTTACAAATAATGCGTAATACGCATGTAAAATACGATTTCATGTTGACATCTGACGTACTTCACATCTACCCACTTTATGCGCTTCATTTCTCCCATTCGATACTATTTTAAAATTGCCACAGCGTGTAACACATAGAATGTTTTTGCATAAATCTTTTTGAACGTAGAAAGCCTAATCATTGCTGATTATTTTGTGTACTCCCTTTTTCGATTCGCTTGAAAATGTTTATGAAAATGCCAAAAACACGAATGCTCAAGAAAACTTTTCAAACAAAATGTTGAACACTGTCTGGAGAGATACGAAAAAAGAGTGCTATCGTGGCGAGTGCTAGTACAAAACTGAGATATTAAGCGAGAAAATGTTGGCAGTAGGTAAGAGCTATCAAAACCACTGCTAAGACCTGTTTTATATTGGGCAAGACTTGTAAGCAATTTTTTTTAAGTTCCCGTTTCGACTTGCCGAAAGCTTTTAAATCTATGGGCGTGCTTCGCAACACCCCATGTTTCAAAACTCTCCACTGTCGAATCCATTTTTTTTAAATAACACGGAAGATTGCTGAGTTTTGTTAAAACAAATATTTAATTTAACGTTTTGTTGTTGTTGTTAATAATTGTTGTTAAACAAATAAATGCTTTTAATGTTTAATTTTTCTTAAAAGCCACAAAATTAAGTAAATGAATTAAATTACTATTTCATTTTACTTTTTTTAATTTTTTATTAAAGCTTTAAAACAGGCTTCATCGAATCGACGAACGTTAGCTTTAGTGTATGTACAATCACATTAGCTTTCCAGGTTTAATTACCAATTATCTCATGTTTATTGGCAACTACATAGTTGATAAAAAAAATTAACAAAAAAGTAAGGTTATGTCTTGTAATAATAAGCTCGTATTTTGTAATTTTAAGTGCTACAAATGAGATATTTTTAAAATTTTTATATAAACAGATAAGCCAAATGAAACAAAAAAGTATATGGATTTTGTTTTTCTAAAAAATTCCAAAAACTAAGCAATTTCACAAAATTTATCTGGCAGTACTGCTCGTAGCTGAAACAAATCAACTGCAAGAATTTTTGCTCAATCGGTTCAGTAGTTTTGGAGTCTATATTCATCACACAGACAGACAGAGTGTTTTGTTTATTCTATACCTACATACATATATAGACAACAGTTGCTTTTTAACGCGCCCTAAGAAGTTGGCCATTTTTTGATCTAGACGCCTTATATAGAAAACAATTTTTTGCGCCTTGTAAACTGTTATCAGGTAATATACAATGGTGGCCTCACACTTAAAAAAGTATAGTAAATACATACATTTTCCATTTATTCGTTTGAAATTTTTAATGAACTTTTATTCAAAATGTATGTATATTTTATCCTCTTTTTTTCTTATATATATTTTTTATTTACAAATTTTTTTTAAGGGACTTAAAATCAAGTGGAAAATAAAAAGAAGCATTTCGATTTGGTCATGAACTTAGTACACTAGCAAAAAAATGTCTGGGATGAAAAATGCCTAGGATGTCCAGGATCGGCTATACAGCCAAGCAAATTTGTTTCACTCAAGCTTCTCCTTATGGTTTTTGAGGACATATGTATGCTATATTTGATGAAATTTCATTTTTAATTTCATTTGAGGTCTTAAAAGGATACTTAAATGAAGCTCTATAAATCAAAAGGCTCTCTTTTGCTGTTATTATTTTCGCTCTTGGTCGCTTTTTTACATTTTTAATGCTTCAATACTGTAATGAGTACATATTGTAATGCGTTGTATACTAACTTCCTTGAGCATTTAAGAAGCAGAGCATTCTCTGAAACTGTGCTTCTACACAGTAAGAAATTTGAGGTTAAATTTTATCTTTTTTATAACATTTGTGTGGTATAAACATTTTTTATTCCAAATAATTTATAAATTTGATATAACTCAATATTATAAAAATAATAAAACAAATATAATTTAAAAATTTTATATTAATATTATGTGTAAATCAAAATATATTCTGGTTCGAAAGTAAAAATTTCACCGAAATCGGGAAATTTACAAATATAGTGGTTTCGATTGGTCTGACGAGAAAAATGGTCTCGAAAAATTTATAAGATTTGATGATATAACTTTTAAATCATTTTTGGTTTAGATTTATATGTAAACCAAAGAGTATAAAATGTATCCTCATTTTACTGTGTATTATTCATTTTTCATTTGCAGAATCAACTGCCGCTGAGCCTTTTGCCATACCTTTCTGAAATTTTTTGTTAGAACTCAAATAGAAACTTAATAAATTTATCATGTCTTACCAGTAAAGTTTAATCAACCAAAATAAAATAAGAAATGGAACAGTAATTAGCCTATGCTAAATTCGTGTCCAGCATTTAAACCTTATTAATTACAACTAAAGGGTGTTTTTTGTAGAGTGATACAACTTTGAGCTAGCATCACTGCTTTATTTGACCACCCATTTAACAGTTCAGATAGTTGTTTTTTATATAGTTTGCCTTGACATTTCATTCTCGATCAACTTGCACTAGAACAACGCGTACGAATCGTGGAAATTTTTAATCAAAATAATGGTTCTGTTCGTCAAACTTATCGTGCACTTCGTTTATTTTATGGCGTACATAATCGTCCTTCAGAGCTGCTAATTCGAAGAACAATAGATCGTTTTCGAGCCACATTTACTGTTACTGATAATGTGCATCCCGTGAGATGCCGAACAGTGCGCACTGAAGAATCTGTAGCCGCTGTACAGGAAAGCATTGAAGATGATCCTAATCAATCAATTCGTCGCCGTTCTCAGCAACTGGGGTTGTTTCCTTCCACTTTATGGAAGATTTTACGAAAAGATTTTGGCTTAAAACCTTTCAAGATTCAACTTGTGCAGGAATTAAAGCCAAACGATGTTGATAAGCACAAATTGATATTGATTTTGAATTCCATGGAAAATTTTATTTTCCGATGAAGCCCATTTTTGGTTGAATGGGTACGTAAATGAACAGAATTTTCATATTTGGAGTGAGGAGAATCCACAAGCTTTTGTCGAAACACCATTACATCCACAGAAAATTACTGTTTGGTGCGCTTTATGGGCTGGCGGAGTCATTGGCCCATATGTCTTCAAAAACGATGATGGTCAGAATGTTACTGTTAATGGTGAACGATATAGGAACATGATTCGAAGTTTTTTCGTACCTCAATTAGCTGGCATTAATCTTGCTGATATGTGGTTCCTATAGGACGGAGCCACATGACACACAGCGGGCGCTACAATTGATTTACTCAAGGAAACTTTTGACGAAAAATAATTTCACGAAATGGCCCAATTAATTGGCCCCCAAGATCGTGTGATTTAACCCCATTGGATTATTTTCTTTGGGGTTATGTAAAGCCACTTGTTTACGTCGATAAACCACAAACAATTGAACACCTGGAAATCAACATTCGAAGAGTTATCGGCGAGACACGGCCGCAAATGATGCAAAAAGTTTGTGAAAATTGGTGTTCCAGATTGCGCCTTGTACGCGCCAGCTGTGGCGGAAAACCATTTTTCAACATTAATGTCATAAAATTATGACAATATAATCCAATAATCCAATTAATCCAATATAGCCCGTTTTATTGATATCAAAAATATATTACTATGTTTTATTATGATTTAAACTTGTATCACTCTATAAAAAACACCCTTAATATTTATTTGAAACTAGCTGACCCGGCGAACTTCGTACCGCCTAACATTTTCAATTTTATTTTTTTTTTAAGGTAATAAGTCAACAATGACATTATGTCAAAAATGAAAAACTATAAAACACTCAAAATTCTTTCAATAGTCCATAAAAAATCACAATGAAAAACATTATGATACGTAGTTATTATATTTTATTTTATTTTTACTTATTCTAAATTAAGTTGCATTTTTATTGTAGTAGTTTATGGTACACGATATTTTTTGTTTGATTGCCTGGCGCGTAAACAAACAGAGCAGATGGTTTTCCAACACGGGAACAGGCAACATACAATTGACAATGGGAGAAACATGGGTTTTCTAAATTAATACCACAAACACTTAATGACTGCCCCTGGGATTTGTTTATAGTCATAGCGAAAGCAAGCCGTACTGGAAACTGCAGTCGTTCTATGACAGTTGCTATGACAGTTTGTTATCTACAAACCAGTGCTGCCCATTACGAAAAGTAGAGCGCCATCTATTACTCACACTTACAGCAACTATATCCAAACAACTGTTTGAGTCAATGCTGTTACTTTTTTTGTTGATTTCAGAACCTGTATTTATTTTTTCCACCTTAACATCGTTCAAAATCATGGAATCATGCGATAAAATGCAAAATTTCGTCGAAATTTTTTTTTTTTTAATGTTTTGCGATTTTCGAGTTTTCCATTATTTTTTTTTTATTTTTCCATTTGAAAAGACATTCTGGAACAATTCCATATAAAATTTCACACAAACGTCCATGTTCTGCAAAACAAATCCATGTAAAAGTGGAATCTTTCCGAGAACTCACTGATGCGCAATTCATTTCAGAAGAAAGTTTTTAGATGCACAAATCTTCAAATATTGATTCTGTATAAAAAAATTCTACCTCATGAAATGAATTCAGTATTCGTTCGTTTTAAAAATATATAAAGACTTTTAAATATTTTTTGTGGAATGAAAAGTTTCGAAATGTACAACATGGGCGAAAAAATCAGTTTTCGATTTTTCAAATTTCCCGACTTTTCCGGAGGGTTTTCCAAAATTTTCTTTCGTAAAAACCTGCTCCTGGCAATTACAAATAACTGAAAAATAATTGAGCCAAATCGGTCCAACCGTTCTCGAGTTTTGCGCTTAGCAACACATTCAGCGACTTATTTTTATATTATAGATATGTAAGAAAATGTTAGAATAACTAAGAAATCTACTAACGGTACATTGAGTTAACTTCGTAAACAAAACTCAAAAAAAATATTTGTTTACAATTCTGAAGCTAAAATGTAAACAATTTCAAATTAGAATTACTTATACAGTGTGTGTTAAATTCGTAACCAACACTGCATGTTGGGAATGCATGTTTTTAATATTTTTTTTAGCTCACATAAATCTAAATTATTTTTGAACAGCTGTTTCTCAGAGTGAAGTTGGCATCATTTTGCTATCAGCAAATTAAATAAAAAAAGGAAAAAAATTAAAAAATTTTATTACGTGTCTTGACTTAAAGAGTAGAGCTTAAAGATGGAGCTTAAAGTATCAATATACTCGTTACTTTTATATATGCCAAGTACTCGTTAATCCCTAAATGCTAACGTGAAAGCTTGTTGACGAAAACTACTCGCTGGAATGATGACGCGAAACCATAAGACTTTCCTCTACCAAAAATCGCTCAACGCACCCAAAGAAGTTTGCACTTCAAAAAAACACGACCAGAACCATTTTTCTGAAAGTTGTTCTTCCGACTGTTTGGCACATACAATGCTGCAAATACGATGCTTATACAGTTTCTTTTTTTGTAGCCATAATGAATTTTTGCTTGCTGTTAATTTTGCTGTTTTTTCCATTTTAACTGATGCACATGTGTGAAAATTTAATAAGAACTCTTACCCAATGCTAACACACTCTCTAACAATCAGGGTCAAATACCATCCCAGTAGTTCGCGGCATCATTGCCGAACTTTTCGTAATGATTTCTTAAAGGAAGTTTCTGCATGAGCTGCTGGACTTAAAAAAATGCATACAAAATATAATGCAAAGTAGCGGTTGACAGCGCCTAACTTTTTCCACTCTATTACAACAACTTAGAGATATTCATGATTGTTGTATTTCGCCGAATCGTTCAGAGGATAAACTGTAGAGTTCGCAAAATATCGATACCATCGATAATTTCACACTATCGTGACTATCGATAGTTTTGGAGTGACTATCGATAGTTTTCGATAGTCTTTAAATATTTATGTAGGAACGTCGTTTGTTTCCATCTAAGTAAAAATACGCGTTCCGTTTTTAAATAATCTTCCAACGATTTATTAATATATTTCTTTTGCTTTACATTTTCAATTTTTTAACAATTTTATATTTTTTAACAATATTTTCGTAGCGTTCGTTTCGAGATTTTTTCATATTCTGTTCAGTACAAAAAGTTTTAGTTTTCATATTTATTTTCAAAATCTTTTGTTGTTTAGATTATTTCCGTAAGGTGTATTTTGTAGAGAGTTGGTAGTTTAAAATAATAGTCTGCTTATATTAAATTCTTAACCATTGGTCATCCGTCTATGTCCGTCCGCGTTCGTCTGACCCCTTTCCCACATTCGGCCCTCCTGACGCATCATTCGTCCCGAATGATCGGTTCCATCTTTTCATATATTCTGCGACAGTAGAAGTCTTCCCAGGGCCTTCATGGTGTCCTACCTTTTCAACGGTATAGCGTCCACGATTAAGACGTTCTACAATTTTGTACGGACCTAAGTATTTGGGTTTAATTTTTAAGCCTGGTCCAAATTGTGTTCGCTTTATGGCAACCAGCTCATTAAGTTCATAATGTGTCTCAGCTGTTCTCTTCATGTTGTAATATTTTCGATTTTCTGCCTGTATATTAGAAATATTAGCACGTGCTTCTTCTCGAATCAAATCACGTTCTTCGTTTAGTTCTTTTACTACAGTTTCTCAGATCAATTCACGTAATTCTTCATTACCCGCAGTGCGCATTTCTAAACCAGTTAAAATTGTGAATGGCGAAAGCTTTGTGCTTCGCGGAGGCGTGCTATTTATTGTTTGTTGTACTCTTTCGATGTATTTATACCAGTTCTTTGGATTTTCTACGCACAATTTTGCTATCAAGGGTATTATTATTTTATGCATCCTCTCAACTTGTCCATTTCCACGCGGTACTCCTGTTGTAATCAGCAAGTGTTGTATATTTTCTGAACTGCAATACTCTTCGAACTCGTTTGAAGTAAATGCTGTGCCCCGATCAGTAATAACGCGCTCTGGATTTCCAAAAACGGCTGCTTGCTTTTGTAATTTGTCAACCACTTCCTTAGCTGCAGTACTCTTTGTCGGATACAACCATACAAATTTTGAAAAGCCATCAACTACCACCAGTATGTGTTTGTATAACTTGTGGGTATTGTATTCCATCGGTCCAACGTGGTCAATATGATACGTGCCAAGTGGTTTATCAGCTTTGGGAATCGGGTTTAAATATCCCTCTTTCTTTCCGCGTTTTGCTTCTGCTATTATGCACTCCATGCAACCTTTAACCATGCTAACAACTTTATTCTTAAGATTGGGTATGAAATATGTCTTCTCAATATAATCTTGAGTTCGTTTCGCTGAAAAATGACCTTGTCTGTGCGCAATTTTTATGATTTCTTCTTCCATTACTGTAGGTACCACTATAAGCTCCTTATTTGGATCCTTATACAGGATATCATAAGCCACATAAAAATCTTCATATTGACTTTTTTCTAGGATCTTTCTTACGGCTTTTATCCAGTCATCCTTCATTTGAGCTTCTTTTAGTCGGTGTCGCAACGATTCTTCGAGTATTAGGCACATATTCGACTTAAGGCGTCAACATGTTTCATCCTCGAACTTGACCTGTGTTCGATAATGAAGTCGTATTCCTGAAGAAACATAGCCCATCTAGATACTCTTAATGGAACATCTGCCTTTTTCATAGTCATTGTGAATGCGTTACAGTCTGTAACTATTTTGAACTTTGTACCCATGACATATATCCTCCACTTTTTAAGAGCTTCTATTATAGCTAGAACCTCAAGTTCATAAGAGTGGTACTTCTCTTCGGCAGGTTTGGTTTTACGGCTCATGTACTGCACTGGATGGAATTCTTGATCATCGTTGTCTTTTTGAAGTAATACTGCACCATAACCGTACTTACATGCATCCGTATGAATCTCGGTTAGTGCCTGAGGATCATAGATTTTAAGCACCGGCGCACTAACAAGTGCTGATTTCAATTCTTGACATGCAAGTAGTTGTTCTTCTTGCATCTTAAACTCTGCATCTTTACGAAGAAGGTTCGATAATGGCCTTGCTATTACAGCATAATCTTTAACAAATCTTCGAAAATATGATGTCAGCCCAAGAAATCTCTGAAGACTTTTCCGATCGGTTGGAATAGCAAAATTCTTAACTGCAAGTGTTTTTTCTTCTGATGGTCTTATTGTGCCATTTTCAATAATGTACCCCAAGAAATCAACTTTTCTTTTTAAGAACTGACACTTCTTCCATTTAATTTTTAATCCATTATCAGAAGCGACTTTAAGCATTTTCTTTAGTTTCTCTATGCCTTCATTTTCATCCTTGGAGGGAATAATAATGTCGTCCATATACATGACAATGGTTCCATCCTGAATCAAACTTCTTAAAACCGCAAACATATACCTCGAAAACACTGCTGGTGAATTACATATACCAAATGGTACGAACAGAAATTCGAATTGGCCATTATGTGTCACGAAAGAGGTGTACTTTCGCGAGCCAGATTCTACCGGAACGTGGAAGAAACCATTAGATAAATCTAGGGTTGAGAATACGTTCGACCCCTGCAACCTCTCAAGGACATCGTCGATTAACACCATTGGGAAATTATCTCGAACAATCTTTTCATTTAACTTCCTATAATCACAACAAAGCCTTTTAGTTCCGTCCTTTTTTGTAGCCAAAACAATCGGTGATGCATATTCAGATACAGATGGTTGAATTATACCATCATTAATCCATGAATTAATCTGTTCGTCGATGACGCATTTATCTGAATATGACACGCGCCTCGGTCTATGGTATACCGGAACGTCATCCGTTAGCACAATTTTCATTTCAACTGGAGATTTGGTAATTTGCTTAGGTACATACGCCTTAATTATGTTCTTTATTTCATCTGAATATTTCTTTTCAAGATACGACAAATCTTCTTTTGTCTCAGTTTCTAACTCTTCTACATTTATTGCTAAGCAAAGTTCCTTAAATTCTTGGAGGAAATTATCATCGACTTTAATCTCATCTTCTTTTATGCTTCCACTGGACACTTCTTTATCAAGGTTTCTCATTTTGAACTCAGCAGAATTTTTCTTTATACAGATATCGACATCCGCAAGGATACTATTACCAATAACTGCTGCAAACCGCATATCGTGCTCTCCGACAACATGAAATTTAGTTTTTAAAAGTATTCCGTCAATTTGAACTTGTACCGTAAAACTACCCATCGTAGTTAATTTACTCTCTGCTATACCTACTAAAGTTCTTAGTCTAAGTACTCAGTACTAAGTTTCAAATTACCAATCTTAAGTACGGTATCATACCTAATTAAACAAAGGTCACATCCTGTATCAATCAAAGCAGTAAATGATGTGTTATTGCAAGTAACGTTTTTGAAGATCAGTCCGCATTTCTCATCTGTTATGGTGTTCATGTTGTCCCTTTCTTTGGTATGTCTATTTCTATCGCTCGTATTAGTCTTGCATTCGAATGATCGATGTCCTGTCACGTTACACTTGAAGTATCGCATTTGTCGCAATTGTGGACAATCGTTCGCTAAATGAGATTCGTTTCCACATTTAAAACATCTTCTAACTGTTTTCTGTTGAGAAAAAGCCGGATTATATTTGGTTTCAGGTTGTTGATAGTTCCATTTGTTTCGTGACTGGTGGGCACCATAGATCTTCTCGTATACCTTTATCTGCTCTTTTAAGTCATATATTGACTTTGCTTGATAGAGTACAGTCTTATTAGATCTGGAATCAGGTATACCTTCGCAGAAGTATTCTATTAAACTGGCGTCATCGATATTGATTGGTTTTCCTATCTCCATCAAGGTATATAAATACTCGCGGTTTGTTTCGTTGTGCTGTTTGTGGCGACTTCGAAGCTGACGGTGAATTTCTGCCGAAGATACACTGCTTCCAAATTCTTCTAACAACGATCTCTTTAAGGATATCCAGCTGCTGATACCTGATTGGCTTCGTATGAATAATTTTGCAGCTCCTGTTAACAATTGCTTACCATAAACAAATTTCTGTAAATCATTCCAGTTTACAGTTGATGCGCTATCCTCGAATTCGGTTATCCATTGATTGATGTCAAATGAATCCGTTCCAGAATAAGAAGATACGCTATCTCTAATGTCTTTCAAAGTAAAATGCGATTTTTCAATCAAGGTTTCTGGAATGGCTCTAGCGTCTTCATACTCAGAATCGATTGAACCTGCCTCGTTTATTGCTACCAAGGATAGACCAAAGTGGGAGAGGAGCCTTTCTTGTAAAACTGTCTTCAGCCCTGTCGCGTCTAAACCTAATCCTCTTAATCTTTCCCTTAATTGGTCAACAGTCATAGATAAAATTGTCTGCGTGTCCATCTCGAATTGTCTTAACAATTTATAAATAAAGGTAAGTAAATTTAAACAAAGTAAGTAAGAGTAATAAAAGGTAAGCAAGAGTAATAAAAGGTAAACATAAATTAAGTGTCAATAAGAAATTAAACTGCAATATAAAGTAAGTATATAAAGTATGAAAAGTGTGATAAAATGTTGTTAATTAGATAAGTTTTATTAAAATGAGATTATTTAAATTATTTTTGCAATCAATAATTGTAAATTATTAAATTGTATGTATGTAATCAAATTAAATTAAATTAAGTTAATTACTTAGTATTTTGATAATTTTTTTTTTTTTTTTTTTTTAGAATATATATTTATAAAACCAATTGAATAAGATGCTCGCCTCTTTAATGCTGCTTTTCCACAACTCTGCTCGTATTTCCACTAAATTTAACTCTAGATCTTTTATGGTTCGGCTTGAAGTTTTCTGTGGTGAAAATAATCCCTCTTAATAATCCTTTGAATCTTATTGGATTCTTCAAAATTTTCCTCCTTATTTTTTATCGACAATGGTTGAGCCCCCATGTAGGAACGTCGTTTGTTTCCATCTAAGTAAAAATACGCGTTCCGTTTTTAAATAATCTTCCAACGATTTATTAATATATTTCTTTTGCTTTACATTTTCAATTTTTTAACAATTTTATATTTTTTAACAATATTTTCGTAGCGTTCGTTTCGAGATTTTTTCATATTCTGTTCAGTACAAAAAGTTTTAGTTTTCATATTTATTTTCAAAATCTTTTGTTGTTTAGATTATTTCCGTAAGGTGTATTTTGTAGAGAGTTGGTAGTTTAAAATAATAGTCTGCTTATATTAAATTCTTAACCATTGGTCATCCGTCTATGTCCGTCCGCGTTCGTCTGACCCCTTTCCCACATTTATTGGCACCACTTTTTAGGTGTCATTGCCATTGCTGTCAAATTCGTTTAATTTTGACAATTTCGTTTCATTTTTTTTCTGTTTTGTAGAGTGAAAGTGTAGGAGATGTTTCTTATAAATGTATGACCTTTGTGTTGATTTGGAAGATGGGTGATAGTTAGTTAGAGGTTGAAAAGGTGGAATAGCTTTGCTGAATATTTGTTTTAAATTTGCGCAGCTCAAAACTGACGGGAAACACGCTCGCAGGGAGACTATTCCACAACTTTACCGTACGACTAAAGAATGAATTATCACTACAACGTGAGGTTATGTGTGGCATCAAGACAATAGTAAAGGAATGGGCTTGGACAGCTACCCGAGTGGACATGGAAAACACACAAGCTGGTCAGGCCATGTCGAAGCCAACATTACGTCGATTTCCAATAGAGTTGAGAGAGGATAAAATGTTTTTATCCATTATCATATATAACGCAAGACGTTGAATTCGGTCCAGAAGCACGTTTCGATTTAAATTCCTTGACGAATTTTCTTTATATTTCTGTCTACTTTTCGTAGATTAAACTTCCTCAATATTTCGATATTAGGTTCGTGCATGATAAATCCCGACGTTTCTGCATTGCGTATTGCATGAATTTGGAACATTTATATGAAATTTTTGTCAATGAAATGTATGGCCAAATCAATATGTTTCGTCAAGGATCAAGAAATATCGTACATGATTCATTTGATTTCTTCAAGACTGGAACTACTGGGATTTGGTTACGTTTAACAAAACACACACACTTACACGCACAAACACATCCATATGTACTGCTTTAAATTCCGCTAACTGTTATTTACTTCAGTCATAAATTTTTTAATTGTTACATTGAAAATGTTGCTGTTGTTTGTTTCGTTTTCGCATATGTATTTATTGTTTTTTTTTAACTTCACCTGAGGCGAATTATTTGCATACAAGTATGTGTGTGTAAGTGTGTGTGTTTGAGAGTGTGTGCCAGCGGTGGTATTTATGGGTTTCATTTCTTTACCTTCGAAGTACTGGTGTTTATGTTTGTGTAACAGAGTGTGCTTACCAATTTGTTTTTCTTTTCAAATGGTTTGTAGTTTTTATGATTTTAAGGTTATTTCAATTTATTTATATTTCTTTTTTCTTTAATACAATCACCTTCAGACACCCTCAGCGGTATATCAAAACTTAAAAAGTGCATTAATGAAATTTTTGTCAACCTGTCAACATTAAATGAGCACTAAAAACAACAATGTTTCATTAAGGGACCATAAAATAGAAAGCAGCTGATGGCTTGACCTAATTTATCTCATAGAATAATTTCCTAAAAGTGCTATCAAAATTGTCTGCTACCTTTTTTCTCCAATCTACTCCATTCCAACAGAACAAATATGCGCACCCTTTTTTTAGTTTTTTTTTTTATTCAGTTGGATTGTTTTTCTAATTGAGACTTGCCAACCAGACCACAATGCCAACAACATTTGCTGCATGTTTTCTTGCGGCATTTACAGCTGAGGTTATATAGTTTTTGCGACTGTTACGCGCTCAATGTATTGTATGTAAATGTGTCCCCGTTAATTAAAACTGTCCTTAGCAGTAAATGTGGCAGTATGGAAGGTTTAAACGACAAAGGCACTTTGATTTTTCTGTTGCATTATTAAAATGAACCTAAAGTTAAGTTTTTGAAAACTCAAATAGCACATTTTTACTAAGCTCAAGAAAATATTTGATAAGTTATCATAAGCTCAAATATCAAATTTTTACTAAACTCAAGCAAATATTTGCTGAGTTATTATAAACTCAAATAGTAAATTTTTACAAAATTCAAGCAAATTTCTTTTAAGCACACGAGCACACGTTTATTCTTAATGCAGAAAATTTGGAAACGATTAGTTAACAAATGCGATGGTCAAATGAATAAGCTCACTTACACTCACTCGGCCAAGCTTCAAGTCTTCTGATAATGGTAATTTTTAAATCTAATTAAATGTGGATAATTATTTCACTTCAAAAATACGCTAGATTTCAGAAAATACTAATAAAAATTTGCTATTCCAATTTATAATAACTTAGCAAATATTTGCTTGAATTAAGTAGAAATTAGCTTTTGCAGTTTATAATAACTTAGCAAAATTTTGCTTGAATTTAATCAAAATTTTGCTGAGTTATTATAAACTGGAATAGCAAATTTTGTTTAGTTTTTGCTGAAATCTAGCATAATTTTTTAGTGGCTGAGATTCAAGCGCAAGTTTTGCTTACCACAATACAAATTTAGCCAACAGTTTTCTCCGTGTACGGATACCCTAGAATAAGCATTTTTTTTATGTAACATGTACGAATATAGTATATTGGGATGGTGAAATTTCAAAATATCACCTTCAACAAAAGTATTTTTGAACATATGGGCATTCCCACAGAAAAATCTACCGTGACCAAAATTTTAAATCTTATTATTTTAATTATTTGATATTATCTAAGAGAAACATTTTAGTTTTATTAAAATAAGCAATTTCTACATAAATTCATTAACCATGATCGTCTGCACTGTTTTACGAATGTAGTTTTTCTTTTTCGCAAATGTTTAGCAACTGTTTCGTAAACTTTTTTGTTTTAGTAAAAATGGTAGACATTGACTAAAGATAACAAAAAATGGTTGAGGCAAGGAAAGGACAATATATTAAATTTGTTTTTTAATTACTAAATTACATAATTACTTAACTACCTAAAAACTTAATTTTCCAGTTGTTTACAATAGAAATTTAAGTAAAGTAACGCCAGATCAAGAAGCCTAATTAAAAAAAAACTAGAAAAGATTTTTCAATTTTATCACTTGGAAGATGAACTTATATTATTTTAAATCTTCTAAAAAAAGTTGATTACAAAAAGTCTGGTCCGAGAGTTTTGCAAATTTTGTAATCCAAGTCAAAAAGCACTTCCGTTTTTTGCAACGTAGCGCCAGCACATATTTTTACTTATAATTTTAAATCCTTAGGATAAATTGTTAACATTGTTTTTTCTTAATATAGTGCTATTTAATTACTACGCAAATATAAAAAAGCCTTTTTAAAAATAAGACATTTTTATTCTTTTTTTTAATACTTCTTCGTTCAAGTCGTCCGCAACGCCAGATTGGAAATGCCCATATCTAAATACCCGAGAAACAATTTGTGTCCGTAACAAACTACTCAGGCACAAATGTCCCGAGTATCAGACACAATTTTATTTTTAAAAGCTGCGAGTATTAACAAAAAACTGCGAAGTTTATGAAAAAATTAATCGCATATTGATATTAAGCCGAATGCAGACGAGCTTCAGCGAACAAGACCCTAGAAACAAATTCATATATTGTGTCAATAAAGTAGCTGAGTAGAGTCTTAATTATAATGTACCCGAAACATGCCCAACAAGTACCTCGAAAGTCACCTGAAATTGTTCCGTAGTCTGTATTATGTCTATAAAGTTTTAAAAAACGAGCGACTATATTCGGACACAATAAACTGACGAGTATCCGATTCGGTCTTCGTTCGTACACTGTGCCTGTCCAAGGTGTTCCGTAACTAACTCGTCTTTCGGTGCAGAGGTCGGATATTTACCGACACGGGCACCGGACATATATTAGCTACTTTATTGACAGAAAATATGAAATTGTTTCTCGGGATACTTATAGATTATAAATGAAAAGAATTCCATTCAAATAATAAGAAATCATAAAACCACATTAATGAATTACAAAAACTCTAAAAGGCCTCCAAATTGTGTTTGCCAAAAAAAATAATACATTGAAAATCTGTCACGTATTATTTTATTTGCTCAATAATTGCTTTATTTTGTGGTTTGTTAAGTTAATGCAATAAAAACTACTTTGCTTTCTTTACATCCCAACGCACAGCTGTTGTTTTAGCTAGAAAGAAACACGCAACATCAATGAATAGTAGGAAAACTGTGGAACAATTTGACTAACTTGTTAGGCACAAAGCTAATTTAGTATTAGTACCTACAGTAAGAAAACCATGACCTGGCAGGGACGGCGCAGTTACTGTGTCGCCTTTTTTAACGATGGAAGTGTAAAAAAGGGCCCAAAATAACTTGTTCGCACAAAGCTAAAATTTTAATATGTTTTAATTTTTTCTATATCATTTACGAAAAAAATCGCCTGGCAGGTTTTAGAAGGGCACAAATACCTGCCAGGCGGATTTAAAAGTATAATAAATTGGGCTTAGACTGACTTTCTTGCCCAAGGCAAAAATTGAAATATGTTTTAGTTTTTACATAATTATTTATATAAGAAAACAAACGCCTGGCAGGTTTTGGAAGGCATAAATACCTGCCAGGTGAGAATTAAAAGAATACCACAAAAATAGTAAACTAAATTTTGGGAGAAATGAAAACAATTTTTATTAACAACCTATATCACATTAAAGAAGATAAAAATTGTGATTTAAATTTTCTTCTTTTTTTTTAAATCAACATTCGTCTACTTGCAGAAAGTAATTAAAACGTAAGACTTTTTAAAGACAATACCTTAAATATAAATAGTCATTTAATGCAAAAACTTATATATTTTTTACTTAGATAAAATTCATCAAATACAACCTGAAAAATTTTCTCCCATAAATAATATTTTTTTCTCTTATCCTATCATATACGTTAGAGTACCCATATGTGCCTTTTTCTGATTTTCTTAGTTTCCCGTGCATTTTCGTTAGATTGGGGCTAAAAAAGAAGATCTACACAAAAAAACGAATATCGGTAGTGGAAAAAACCCAAGCCCCTTGTGCTTAAAGGCCCAAAAGCGGTCTCAAAAATTTACTTGGTTTAATTACTTTATAGCTCTTAAAATGACAGCTTTACGCTCTTAAGTCGTATACACATTTTTATGCACAAAAAGCAGATAAATATTTTTTCATAACCAACTTTGCCCTTAGAATAACCTTTCATGCTATTTTAAGCGGTCAAAGTCATAATTTGTAGGTAATTTTTTTTACACGACCCTCGTAAATTTTTTGGAGGAAGATATTTCTATACAATTTACATCATGACAAAAAACATTAAATGAAGTTCTTGAGAAGGATTGAGAAATAAAACGTGTTTTTGCCGTTAAAATCATTCCTTGTTTCATTTTTCACAGAGCTATTAAACGGCCCTCGTATTTCACTGTTTAGACAGGAAATGGGGAAAAGCGCCGAATTTTCAAATATATCAAGATTTTGAGTATACATGAACTATCTATAATTAATTATGATTCGAATATTGAAAATTTCATATAAATCCGTTCAGCGGTTCTTGATTTTAGCGGCAGCCACAAAAATGCTCAATTTTTAAAAGTTCCATTTTTACATAATAGTAAAGATTACCAGAAAAAGCTTGGCCATGAAAGCCTTCGCAACATGACACGCTGTTTTGTGTCTGTGAAAGAACTTGTGTGTACACATTCATGAATGGATGGCAATTTAACTCAAACAATCATTCAGCATTCAGCCTAAGTATAAAATTATTTCTTTAAATTTCGTTTTTTATTCTGCTACTGTAATCTGTAAAGCAGCTTTTGTAAACAATTTTTAAATATCCATCATTTAAACAATGTTTGATATTATGAATTCTCATTAAAGGCAAATGGCACAAAGTCACAAACACAGCATGATCACAGTCACTCACTCTCACTTTAAAAACACCTGAGAATTTATACGTCAATAAGTCGCAAACACTAATAAATGGCGCCTAATAAGCACGCACTTCCGTTTACAAAGTCATCTTCTGCATATTAAATAACAACAACAAATCACTTTCTACTATATATTCCTCTGAAAGTGAATGCCTATGAGTGTGTGTGTGTGTGTGTGTGTTTGTGTGTTTTTCTTTTGACGAAATCAAAATTAGGATGGGCCGATTTAATGAAATTAAGTTTCGACATGCATTTTTTTATTAGACCACAAAACAATTCTGGGGGTGTTTTTTTCTCTGTGAAATTAAACGTGTCCTCCTGCATTTTGACTTTTATGTAATTTTTGGTTCAAATCAAAATAGTTACAAAAAATAAGAAACTAATGCTATGTTCACACTGAGAGCTAAATGCGTATTTACGAAATCTATTTCGTAAATGTGGATTTCGTAAGTTCGCATTGTGTAAACATAGCATTAGTCGTTCAACTCCTCCGACTTAGCAGAAATTTTGAATGCGGGCATATTTTTTCGCTGTTCAAAAGTAATTTCTGACCTTGTAAAAACTTTACTTAACGAGTTGTAAACGAAGCTAAATTTTAATGTTTCCAAAAACACGACTTTTCTTACTTAAGTAAATGACTGTTTTTATTACTTTGCCATGAATTGTAACTCTCATTTTCAGGGAATAAAATTAGTTTTTTAAGCAAACATTAAAATATTTATACTCGCTTAAACTATGTATAAGTGACTTTTCTTGAATCTTTGATCCATAAATCAAAAGGAAATATTCTCTTGAATTTTTTTCATTTCATTATAGGTCTGTTCCCGTACTCGATTCAAGCAGCTTGAAGTTGCTTGAAAGTTTTATATTGAAGCTCGAGAGAGAGGAATAACATGCAAAATGACACTCTCTAATCTATTACAATTAATTGAAGTTAGTACGGGATCAGACTTTATATGTTGAATTTACTTACTTGAATTTTATTGAGCAGATATTATACCAAGCAAAAAATTTTAAAAATCGTTACCTCGGTAACTTGTTGACTTTCTTGTTCGACCAAACATATTTTTTTGTTCAAATAGTGGCGCCCCAGTTATTGTAATCGTGCCCTATTCTGATAACAGCAATACGTATATAGACGATCTACTTTTTTAAAAAAAAACACAACGAAGCACTGAAACATAACTTTTTCCAGAGAAGACCACAAAACCCTAGTTGTCATTTATATTTGAGAGAGAATATATTTTTGTTTACATATTTACAGGTGTTGTCAAACGAATGGACAACCTATAATAATTAAATCATGTTTTGCATCAGCTGCCATAGCACGTTCTCGTTTTGATTTTACTTTGTTTGAAATTCGTTGACCGCAGCTAGGACATTCGCTTCTACTTGTATTATTATACTATGGTAGCAGCCAAGTTATTTGAGACTCTGGCATAGTTTCAGAGAGTATTTTTTTTTTTTGTTTTTATAAAAGACTAATGTTTGTTTTTAAAATATCCTTTAAATTATGCAATGTGATAAAAACTGTTTTCTTTTAAGTTACTCCTTTAGAATAAATTTTATATAGATGTCATAGTCCGTAGACCCAGAAAAAAACTTTGTTAATTTTACCAAATTTTAACTAAATTCCAAGTTAAAATTTGACAACATGAATCGTCATGTTAAGATTACCACATGTCATTCAGGTCAATTTGTCATGTTTTTGTGGTGTAATGAAACTGACAAATGTGGTTGTCTTAACTTAATTTTAACCAGTTTTTGTGGTTAAATCGAATTCAATTAGGTTTATTTAACCAAGTGCTAGGTTTAAATGTTTTTACCTCAATCACTTACACTCAAGGAAAAATACTCTTACCTGATTCAGGTAACGCTGACGCTCACACTTTTTTTATCAGTTAAAAAAACAGTTAAAGGATTCTAGCACAAAGCTTAAGCAAAGGTTAAATTTAAACAACTGCGAACCCCTCTCAGATTTGGCTGAAATTTGACATGAAATTTTGTAATCTTGATAAATTTCTTAATTTACTACTTTTACATTTTTAATTTTATTACACTGCCATAAAAAGCAATGTGATAACCTATAATTTATGACAGTGCGATATAATTAAAATGTAAAGGTTTTGGTAAATTTCCAAATAAATTGTATTTTTAAAAACATAAAATTTCTTAAGTTTACAAATTCTTAACGAATAGCCTTATTCTGGTGATTGACAACTGTAAATTCATTGATATGCTAGTCTTGTATGTACTTTTTTGGTCCATGGAGTCGGAAACTTGGAAAATGCTTCGAAAAATTATTCCTTGTGAATATTTTTACTAGTGTTGATAGTTTTGTCACGTTTTAAGTTTTCGATTACATTTAAGAATAAGAAATCTTTACATTTGTCAATAAATTTACAATTGTTAATCACCAGAATAAGGCTATAAGTAGGACTTTTCAACCCTGTGCGAACCTTATCCGGACTTTTGATTTTGTCCGGACTTGGGCCCAACAAATAATGGAAATAGAAAAATCAGAAATAATTATGTCTCTTTCCTAGGAAAAATTTTTCGTATGAACACAAAAATTCTATTGTTAAACAAATTTATCGCTTTTTGTTTTTTTCTCATTTGAAAGCAGATTTGGAATCAAAGGAGACAAAGGAGTTAAGAATTTTGCTGGAAACTTTTTCGTAAAAAACATGGTTTGTACAATCGAAGCAGAAATATAGCAAAATTGTGTGCATAAAATTATGCTGTGCAAAAACTATGCAAAATAGAACTAGCAAAGGCTAGTGAGAGAAAATAAAAATAAATAGAAAAGTTCTAATAAATAAACATATTACTCATTTCATGCAAGACTGGCACAACGCAAAATTTGGGTTTTTTGAGTTATATATACAGAGATATGCAGTATTTGAGTGGATTCTCGACAAATTTCTTCACTTCATTCATTCACTTTTTTCAATTCAATTTCTTCACTTTTTTGTACCAATAACGTTTCATTTCTATTTATGCCAAAATTTATCTTATATTTTTGCATAATTTTTCAAAAACAACGACTAATTATACCATTAACAATTTTTGAAATAAAAATCCTAATATCTTTTGTAGTAATAAAATACTAACTCAAAGCGTGGCATTTTTTTGACTCAAAATTATGTTATCAAATTGTTGCAAAATCGTCACAACTCAAAATGAAACTTTTTTAAAAATGAGTTTTTGTAGCAATAATGCCACAACACAAACAGACACTTGCAAAAATATTGCTTAAAAACTCACTATTGACGAAAGAGGAAAAATTTATCATATTTTTGGTAGAAAATATAATGGCATACAATTATTTTTAACAATTCTCAGTCTACCTTTACAATTAATGGTCGTGATGTCATTTCAAAACTGCATAACGCATTCCTGAAAAATAGTACATTTTGAGTTGTGACAGTCTTGCACTAAATGAGCTATATGTAAAAAAATGTTGTGAAAAATAACATTCCCCCCCCCCCACCCTACTCACCAAGAACTGGAAAAGGGTCCGGACTTGTTTTCAAAAACTTACGGCAAGCCTAGTTGAGGTGAAATTTTTAATAAGTAAAAAATTATATTTGAAGAGTTAAAAATGTCCGAATGCAAAATTCCAGCCAAACCCGAAAATAATAATTTTTGGATTTGATGCCTGATGTGTTAACCCTATGATGCATACAGATTAATGTATGAATCACTTTGATTAGTTACAGAGTTATATTTATTAATACTTTTTCACTATTTTAACTACTGTGCTTATGCAGAAGTTTGGAAACAGTAGAAATCATTATTTTCTTCACAATTTGTTAGTGACCACTTTACTTTGAAAATTGATGATCTCCGTAAATATCTTGAAATTTTAACATTTTTATCCAAACCTAAATACATTAATATTCGACAGTATTAGAATAATTGGGGTGAATATCGTAAAGAACACAATGAGTTTAAACCATTTCGACAAAATTCGAGATATCATTCATATTCTTACACAAAGTAGATGTCTTAATGTATATTAATGCATATGGGTAAACGACTTAAAACAAACGACTTAAGTTTTTATAATAAAAACTACTACGAAAGAAGTGTTAAAAATGACAAAACTAAACTTAAAACACTACTGTTGTGAAATAAAAACAATATATAAGTTAATTGGGCCCATTCTGCCAAATCTGTTATTCTGTTATGAATTTTCTGTTATAAATCATAAAAGTAGCCGACCATAAAAGATCTGTTTAAATTGGTATTCTGCCTTTCGATCTTTTATGGTACCCTGTTATCAATCTTCGAAAACAAAAATCTATTACAATTCCGTTTACTTCTGTTATGAAACAGCTGATTGCTGTCAATAAATTAAAGAAAACAACGCAAGTTGAAGTTGTCGCTTTTAACGTGTAAATTGCAAATATTTTTGCAAAATTAGCATTAAAGAAGTGTCGTGCATGAGCATTACAAACTAGCATGTCCGTTTTTATTAAATTGCTTGTTTTAAAACAATGTCGGACTAAGAGGACGGCCCAGAGCCCGTTTACAATGATAGAAGAAGCTCAAGTTTAAAATAAAAGTCGTGACGGACGCAGTTATGGCGAAGGTGGTAGCGAAAGGGACAGAGGTGCCCGTGCAAGTTTCAAACGTAAGGAACAACGGGGAGACGAGCATGATGATCGCGATCGCCGTGGTCAAAGAAATGGTGGTGGTGGACGCAATTATGACTACCGAACAACAAGATGTGCGTTCTGATTGTGTATGTATAATAATTGAATGCGCAGGATCTAATATTCAGACAATACAATCTGATTATAATGTAAGCGTTGATTTAGATAAGGGTACAAAGGTGGTAACCATAACTAGAAATTCCAAAGTAAACATCAAAGATGCTGCATGTTTGCGATAAAAGTAGCGCATCCTACCAAACGACTTCTACAAAAGTTTAGTAGAATAAATCCAAAGGGACCTTTCGTAGTGGGGGTGGTGGACGCTGAGATCGTTATTAAAAACTGCAGCAAAATCTAGAATTCCAGAAAGTAGAATAAATTTCTTTCTAGATATTAGTCAGCTTGAGATTTATATAATTTTTATGCTGCATTTTTTACACATACATTAATAATTTTTTATTTAGAAAGACCAATTATAAAAATTATAAATGATTTTACAAAAATAGAAAATACATTTTATATGCAATTTAAAAAAAAACTACACGGATTAAAGTTATTTTTTTAGTCTTCCAAGTCTTTGTTTCATAAATTTAACATAACGAAACACAAAACAATCTGATTTATCTTGACTTATTAAATTTATTGAAATTCATTATGATAAAAGGCAGAAAAATTTATCTGTTATTCTGTTGTGTTTCATAACAGATTTTGTCATGCAGAATACCAAATAACAGTTCGAAAAATCTCCTATGATTTATAACAGATTTCATAAAAGATTGTCGTGCAGAACACCAATTCTGGTCTCGTAACAGATTTTTTGACAGCTCAAAAATTTGTATGGCAAATCATAACAGAATAGCAGAATTTTTTCATAAAAGATTCCGCAGAATAGGCCCAAATAAGGTATTTGGAGTGAAGGGAAGTTTCATCGTTTAACATTTTTTCCATTAATTATTTTCAATTTGGTTCATAACTATAACTACATATCTATACTTTATTAAACTGTGAAAAAATATTTTAAAAAAATTCCCAAAAAATCCTTTTTTGTATATCGCCACTTTTGTTTCCTACAGAGTTACTAGGGAGTAAAATGTTGATTATATTTGCAACACTATTTTCTGCTGGTCTGTCAACTGTAAACTGTATTTTTATATAGAAATAAATGGAAAAGGTATATTGGTTTTTATGTATTTCCATTGCTTAGTAACTTGATTTGACTGAAGCAAAGGCATAACACTTACCTCAGATTCAATAGCAAATCGTAATACTGCTTTCTCTCACACTAAAAACAGTCTACACAAAAAGTTTAACTTGATTACTTTCTATCCATTCCCAAACTACCACCCATCTTTCGAATGTTGAATGTTGACAATGCTTACACATTTATAGAGGACCTTCCATGAGCGTTGCACAGCGCGAAATTTTAACAATCCATGTGGACAAAAAGGAAAAAAAGAAATTTTCAGAAATGGTTTATTTTCTCATATATAATATAAATATGTCCCACCAAATTATTGATACCACAGAATTAAAGAAGGGAGTACTCAGTAAAACTTTTTTATAGGATATTTTTAATGTAACAAAAGCTTAGAAACATGTGATATTAAAGTGTTATGCCTTGACCTAAGTCAAATCAAGTTACTAAGCGTTTCTTTCCACAAACTTTTCCTACAACCACCAACTGCAAGTTTTTGTTGTAAATTGATGTATTTTAAAGTTCCTTTGATTAGAAGTAAGGAAAGAAAGGGTATAGCGTAGGACCATGGCTCGGTCAGTGTTCGAACCCGGGACCTCTGAGCGACAGTCAGGCGCGCTGCCACTAGACTAGCCGCCATTTTTAATTAAGATACATAACAATACCTTAATTAAAATTAATTTTGCACATCAAAGTTTTGATGATTTCCATATTGTTTTAAGTGTCTCTTTAATTAATTTTATTGTAAGTAAATACGCAAGTGTGGAAATTTTAAAAAGTGGAAAGCTATAAAGTTGACCTTCAAACGTTTTACTTTAAGTACAGTGCAGCATAAAACATGTGAGTATATTTTGGAGAGTTTTTATTTACTTTTAAAAATAGAAGAATTAAGTTAATTATTTCGCATTATTTAGGCATTGCAAGGCCTAAAATCCCGGGATTTTCAGGATTGCCTCTACAAAAAAAAAATTCTAAAATATTCCTAAAAAAAATTCAATGATACCACCTAAGAAAAAATTGATGTGTTTTTAAAGTTTTTAAAATAAAAACCCTATTTAAAACTGTCTGTAGAAAATAACACAATATTCCTTGCCAATACTCATTTTAATGTCGACTCTACTAGCCCTATTCTGGCAAAATAACAATTGTTACCCAGTATTTTTAACATTTCCATGTGTTTGTTGTAATTTTTTGATTTCAAACAAAATTTTAAGCTCAATTTTACTATTCAATTTTTTTCAATTTTAAGAACATATACAAAAAATTCAATGATGCTTCTTAAGAAAAATCTGAGTGTGATTTTAAAAAATTTTTAAATAAAAACCTTTCTTAAGCTAGCTGTACAAAATAACACAATGTTTGAAACACATGATACTTACTTAGAAATTTTGAAATGTAATTTTAAGTAGTGTCCGACCGAATATTCGGTTTCGATTTCGGTTACGGCCAGTTTTGGCCCTTTTTGCCAATATGGCCGTATTGAGTTGCCGAAAGTAGTACTATTGTAATAATACTTTTGTACTTAAGTAATCTTGTACACATCCTTAATACATAAAAGGCAAGCATACTGCTCCGCGCACAGTCTCACTCAAACTGTAATTATTTTATGCTGTTATTATAGTGCTTAACAACATATACTGTCCTCAAAAATGTTCAGCCTGGAAGTATGCACAGAAAATTCATTTGATACTTATCAGTGAAACATAGGGTTTTTACAATAGAAATTTTTTGATCTAAATACTTCTTTTTTTCATCATTTCATAAATATGTTATGACGAGCTTAATGAAATTCTTTTGATGGATTGTACCAAAAAATATATTCTATCAGCAGCGAAACGTAACCTGAGCTGCTACGTATAAGAAGGTTGCAAAGACAGTTTGTAAAGTTGTGTATAAATATGATTGTTACCAAACTCGACTTATTACACTTTAACACTTGAACTAATTTTTCAACATTAATTCAATACTTAGGCCCGGTTTCACAATCAATACTAAAGTTGTCCTTAAGTAGAAGTTCTGAAAATGCGTTTCATCAGCCATACATAAGTTCAACTTAATGACTTAAAACGCAATTCCAACGCAATTTCAACGCAACAGCGAAAAAGTTGAAAAGCAATGCAACTATAAACCGAATGCTTTCAGACTTGCCTCAAAAGTCATGCAACATGTAACTCATATTTTTCGACTTCTTCCACTAATTTAATATTGAACACTTGCTAATTCATCCTAGAAACTATTTATTTTTCTTTTAGATATTAATGAAAAAAAGGAACTAATTAATTAACTTATTCACCTTGATTAATATATATCTCGTGTTCTACACTACAAATAATTAAATTCATAAAACAAACAAACTGATGCAACAAGTCGCCGATGACAATTGCGGAAAGCCGCTTTGCGTTGAACAGGTTGAGAACGTGTCGAAAACTTGTTGCGTGCAAGTTGCTTAATCTGAATGTTCCGTTATAAATAAACAGGCTAGCAACTTGAGTTGGAGTTGCGTTGACCAAGTGTGGAAAAGGCCTAAGTCATCGACAGCCAACAACTGATTATATTTTACAAAATAATTAAATTAATCATTAAAAACTAATTGGTAAAACTTAAGTACAACTTAAGTGGCCTGATATGAAAGTGGTGTTAAGTGCCTGTTGCGCAATGAGCTATTTACCAAACATAATTTCAATAACCATACAAATTTAAAGAGTCTTTTGACCACAAATCATATCACTGCATGAACATAAGCATGATCCCTTCATTTAAAAAGGAAAAAATTAATAAAAGTGAACCGATAAATTTTATAGTTTCATTGAGTTAAACTTGCGTTTTTCAAAATTTTTGGTCAATATTCTCAATCTGCCAATTACTAAAAAACCCTGAACATTTGAAAGTGTTGACGCATCAAACCATCTTAAACTACAACAGTTTTAAATAAGCACTAAAAAACTGATACTGAAGGTATGCTCAGGTTATTTTGAACTACGTCTTGTTAATCTCAAGTCAAACAAGGTTTTAAGCCAGCACTAAAAAACTGGCTCTAAAAGATTGAAATAGTCTATAAAAATATTCCTCATACAATTTTACTAAAGGAATTTTACTAAATGTGAGCACAACAGATATGTCAAAGGCATATATTAAGAAGTTGTCTTACTTCACCTAGCTGTGAAAAGCCAAACTGCTAAAATTAAAGACTAATTTTTTACGTTTGATGTGCTGTAACTTCTTTTTCGACTAATCAATTTCATTCCAATTTTACATGTTGAAGTTTTTGAGCCAAGGAATTCATTTTCGGTATTATTATTAAAAAAGAAACAAATGATTAGGGAACTCCAGTAAAAAATTTTGAAAAAAATTACATAAAAGGCAACATTTTGAGAGTACTTTTTACTTCACAAACAAAAAAACATACCCTTAGAATTGTTTCCTTTTCCCAAAAAATAAGTCCATGCCTAAACGTAATTTCATCAAATCGACCTACCTAATCAACATACCATCGTATCGCTACAGTTGTTATCCTTTGCAGACCAACAACAACTATAACGCCACACAATTGACAATTTGATTAATTGAACGTCGCATGTTCTGTCACAGCGACCAAAAGAATCAATCTCCGTCTTTTTGTGTTTTTTTTATAATTTTTTTTTCTGTTTCTTTCATTCTATTATTTCATGCCATTCCTTCGGCTACATTTTGCATAGCAGACTATTTTTTGCTTGAGTGAATAAATATTTCGTGCCTGTTTATTGAAATAACGTGACGCTCTTGGCTTGGCATTTCAAGCGGAAATTAATGTCAATAGTGGGCTTTTCCGGTTTAGAAAGGTGTGCACAACATTTGTTTCCGGAACAATTGGCGCATAATGAGACAGTTTAATGGCAATCCTCGCAAATGATGGGTATTCTTTTTTGACTGTTAACAGCTAAAGAAAATTCCACAGTGGGCTGGATGTTCGAGTGTTGCGACCCAAAAAGAAAATTTTATATCAAAATCTAATAAAAAAAGTAAAATTATAGAATCAAAAGTAACAAATGTATCTTATCGTATTCACATAATGTTCCTTAGAGAAAGCAAAGTGAATATTTGTGCAGTTGTTGCATTTTTATTGCATTTAATTTTTTGGTTCGTAATTAGCTGTTTAAAAACCGCTAAGTTCCAAGTTCTTGAAATAGATCCTTTTTTCGAATATTTTATTTTATTGTAATGTCTCATTATTTGTATATCTCCACGCGTACTGCATTAGAAGTATTATAATTTTGTCACCATGCCTATCTCCCACACAAAATATCGTCTTCACATATATAAAACATTTAAAACTTGGAATATTTCAACTTTTTAATATTTTAACTTTAGACCAGTCGAAGAGATTTCCTTACTAGTTTTACTTCATTTTTATTGTTTTGAATAAGTTATATTGAATATTATTATTTGCCATTTTAAACTGCATATTAAATTTCAGCGATTTTAGCGGCTTTATGTAACAAATGGGCGAAAAGAAAGTAATGAACCTTCGTTCTGCAGTGAATTCCGATTCGTTAAGCAGAAAAATTACTTTTAGATCAGACTACTACTATAAAAGATAATGGTTTTTTCTTAATATTACTATTTGGACTAAATAGAACTATTTGGAATAATTAAGTTTAGCACAAATGCATGATTTATTTTTAAGTGTATCATTGAAATAAAGAACATTTAAAAATGAATTATATTATAAAGTTTCTACAGTAAATTGTGCTGTTAAGGAATTTTCACGCAATGAAATGCTTGAATATTCACTTTCTAAATTTTCAAATAAAATGCATTTTTTATGTCTGTTATTATTCTTTTCGAAGATAGAAACGGATCCGAAGATATCAGCTTATAAGAAATAAGATCCTTGTTGATAAGAATTCGTAAGGTTTTTCTTGTATGTGACAATCGAAAACTCCTCACATTTTTATGATTTTTATGCATTCACCTTAGACTACAAATATTTATATAAATAATGAAATCAAAGTATTAAGTTAATTAAACATATGTATTGGTAAATCAAAGAATTTTATGTACCATGGCTGTTGAGTTTCTGGACTTAGGTTGGGTTAGGTTAGTGTGGCTGCCTCAAACGAGACACACTTAGGGCAATGAGACCCACTGTGATACCAAGGGTTAATTGTTCGTATCTCTATTTAAACCAATTTGAGCTGTTTACTAAGCCTAGGATTCGGTAAACCGAAGATTCTGAGAGTTCGTCAAAGTCATTGAAGAACCAGTTGCCCAAATGGAGGAAGCGTTTTTGAGCAAGCGCTGTGCAAGTGCAGAGGAAATGTACTGTAGACTCTTCCTCCTCTTCATCTCTACAGCTTCTGCAGTTGTGGGGTATGTTCAATCTCTGAGTGTGTTTTCCAACAAGGCAGTGCCCTGTAAGGATCCCTACTATGGTGCTGATGTGGTCTCTACTGAGAGAAATTAGTTCTTTTAAACGCTTAAGGGTGAGTTTGGGCCAGATTCGCCGCGTTATATTACACGTGCTACCTGTTGACCATCTGTAGTTGGTTGTGATGTCGGATAACTCGTGTGTAAGAAGTTTACATGTGGTGAGAGGAATACCAAAGCTTTCCTTATCTGTAGATAGTTGTTTGGTAGTACCGCTACGAGCGAGTTCATCTGCTTTGCCGTTACCTAGAAAATTCTTATGTCCAGGAAAATCCGGGACTTCGATACCTTTGATTGTATTGGGACTTTGATGCCAGGGTCTGAAAAAACCGCAACACTAATGTTTAAACACACTTCTTACAAGAAGTCTTTTAATATTTTGGAAATAATGTCGGTACTATTCAGTACAAATTAGTTTTTGCAGCAGATTTTAACGTAAGAATTTGCATTTTGCACCAATGCAACCCACTGTGCAGTTCATCTTTGTTTCTTTTGAACGTACGCTGAGGGTCACTGATTTCGAAACAGCTGTTTAGCTACTTAAAAGAAAAATCGTTTTCCTTCTACCATATACAATTATCTTCAGCGTTTTTTTCATCATTTAAACTGCTTTAAATAATTTTTTCCTACACTGCTGGGAAAAGAAAAATTGCTGAATTTCGATGATTCCGGAGCAGATGTCCATATTTTAATATTGCCAGTACTTAATAAGGAAGGCATTTATAAAAAAGTGACAGCCTAATAAAATAAATAATAATATTGAAATTACCAAAAGAATTTATGGAACATTTTCCTTAACCTACACTTAGAGAAAAATGGAAAAGTAACAACAACAATGAAAATAATTTCAACATCACTTTCTGAAGATTTTCACTTCCAAACTTATTTTTAATCTTTGGGGTGCAAACATTTCCAGCAACTTTGTGTAAAATTCACTAAATAGTTAGCTAAAAGTGGTTTAATTTAAAATGTCTGCCTTATTTTCAAACAAACTTCATCGATACACAGAATACACTGAATTCGTGTCATTTTAGGCAATGATCAGAAAATTAAACCAAATTTTACACATGGTTTTAACGTAAAACTGAAACCATGTTTTAGAGTGTAACGCATACGCGAAGTAGCGTTTACAAATTAGTACGCCAAAAATTCCAACAAAGCATAGCAAAACCTTTTAAATTAGTTTGTAAAATTAAACAGTACAAAACACGCATGCTTGTGTTTCAAATAATTAATTAATGCATCAATTATAAAACCAAAAGAGAACTTTATGTTGCAAAAATGTTGTTGCTGAAGTAATATCTGTTCCGCTGAGGCAGACAGAACAAAAGTGCAAGGACAGCTGAAATTAAGGATGTAGAACACATGAAGGAAATTCCTTAAAAAAAATATATAATCCAACAAAAACAACGCACTGATGACCAGCATAGAGAAATGTTATCCTGCTACATGGCTGAGCAGCACCTTGAAGTAGGCAACAATAACAAGGACAATGACAACGAAAACGACAACAGCAACAACAGCTAAAAGATTCGCGGTTATAAAAAGTTATGGCAACAATGTGCGCTACACTGATTATGATGTTCACCAACAAGAACAGGCACGACAACAACGACAACAACACTATATTTGAAAAAATTAGCTTATTTTTTACTTTGCTACTCAGACAATTGAGTTAAAATAAAAGTTATGTAGCAGATTTGCATGCTAAAAACCACAAGATAATCCTTCATAAGTGCATAAATTACTAATGGTAGGGCTGCCAGCTCTTTTAATATTACTAACAGACAAATTTTGTGCATTTTTACATAAGCGAAATTTTTTCATTAAATAATCAAAATAGAAACGAGAAAATTTTCTACGAAAAAAAGCATATAAAAGCGAACACAGAAATTCAGACACTTTAAAAATTTCGTTTTTGCCTGTCTTATTTTTTAAGTATGTTTTTTAATATGTAAATTATATAAACTTTTGTATCATTAAGTATTGAAGTTTTTTGACAAGTGGCTGCGAAATCGACGTTAAAGTTAAAGAATACTGAAAAGGCCCAACATTTTACTTTATTGTTAAATTTTAAAAACCTTAACTCAAACACATTATTATCTTGAAAAAAAAAAGTAAAAAAAGTTAACACTTGTTTTAAGGATTTTTTTTCTTTACCCCTTTGCCAAGAACAGACCAAACACTAAATTTATATAAAATTTTAGAAACTGTAAAGATCGCAAAGATAATACTTTTTCGAAAATTGTTTTTGATTTATCTTAGTGGAAGTTTTTATTTTAAAATGATTTTACAGAAATAACATTTATTTCATGAAAATTCAACAAAACCATTTGATTAAAGTTTTTTCTAAATGACCTCTATATTTATTATGTTGACTTTATATGATTTAAATACAAATTCTAAATGTTTGATAGTTTAAATCATACATGATTTTAAATACAAATTCTAGTTGTTTAATAGTTTAAAATCGTTTATTGAGCTTAAGGTCAAAGTTAGAACAATTAATTGTTCTAACGAATTTTTCCAAAGAAACAACAACAACAACAACAAAGTTTTTTTCAATATGAAAAGGAAAAAATCACTAGCTGATTTTATTGCACAATTTCTGCCCTGCTAAAAGCGTCATCAGAAATCTTTGTGATACCCGTGCAAGTGCGCATTAACGCACTGCACCACCGGGGCGATGAGATTTGAAGTGTCAATTTATCAGTTTTTCTCAATTTTAAAATTTCACATTTGTTGTTGTATTTCTGTTTTACTTTAGTCTCTATGCTTATGTTATTATATGTAGTCCAACAGCCTGCTGGAAGTCTACACATAAGCATAGAGACTAAAGTAAAACAGAAATACAACAACAAATGTGAAATTTTGAAATTGAGAAAAACTGATAAATTGACACTTCAAATCTCATCGCCCCGGTGGTGCGTTAATGCGCACTTGCACTCACAAAGATTTCTGATGACGCTTTTAGCAGGGCAGAAAATGTGCAATAAAATCAGCTAGTGATTTTTTCCTTTTCATATTGAAAAAACTTTGCTGTTGTTGTTGTTGTTGTTGTTTCTTTGGAAAAATTCGTTAGAACAATTAATTTTTTTAACTTTGACCTTAAGCTCAATTAACGATTTTAAACTATCAAACAACTAGAATTTGTATTTAAAATCAAGTATGATTTGAACTATCAAACATTTAGAATTTGTATTTAAATCATATAAAGTCAACATAAATTCAACAAAACTTCACACAAAACAAAAAACACAATTTCGAAAGATCGATAACAAATTATTCCAATATACATATGTAATTATATCAATTAAAAACCCCACTTTCAGGCATATTTTATTTTACTAGCAACAGGAAAATAAAATTGATAAAATTTTTTATTAATAAAATGTTAAATAACACTATGCGACAATTCAAGGGTCATGGAATCTAACGAAAAAACGACCAACACAGATCTATGGTACTTATCTAGACCAACAAAACCCTAAAAGGGCTTTGCAAAGTTAGCTCGCTTTTAAAAGATATAGGCATTGAAAGTTTGCCTCTTGCAGAGTTTTTTTTTTAAATAAAGTGCTCATAAGGGCGTATCGAGTTAAAAATTCTTTTTATAATTTCTCATTCTAAGAGCTCTCTAAGGTTCCATAGGGTGGTCTCCCCGAAAAAGGATGTCTCCCTCTCCCGCAAGGACAAAGTTGTTTTTTGAGAAAAACAGTAAAAATTAACGATCTATAAATGCTTTGATTTTTATAAGAAAAACTACATATGCCTTAAAGCAAGAGTAAATACAGACTTTTACTAACAATATCTCGCCAAACAAGATGCCACTCTTGATTTTTACTCACAGTGTCCTGTGCGAAGGATATTCAAATCGTAAGGTACACTCGAAATAGCACAAAACTTTTGATTGTTATCTGATTGTGTTAATTTTAGTGGTATTTATTAAAGTGTTTACGTTTTCCTTACATTTGGTACATTTAAAATTTGTACATTTTTTGTCTATGCATCTACCATTTTTTGAAAAAAATTAATATAAGGCTTTATATCTCAGGCATCAGAAGTGGTATCGAAAATATTTTTCTCTTTTTGAATTCTTCAGATATCTCCTTTAAGGTTATTATTTTTTTTTAAAAACATCTTAAAAACAATTGTTGAATCAATCATCGTTGAATCAATTGTTGAATGAGACTCATCGAATGGTAGGCTCAGAAACTCAAAATTTTAGTTTAACATTTTGGTATATGATCAGGTGAGTTGTTTTACGAAATAATAAATTTCATGCTAGGCAGAAAAGTTTTTTAAAAAATCGAAACACAAAAAAGAATCGTGGTCTTAACCTGGTGTTTTAAAACAATACTTTCACACAGTGTTTCGTTCAGAAATATTTTAAGAATCCAAATTCACAAAATTATCTTCGGTACCACTTCTGATGCTAAAAATATATAAAACCTTATCATAAAATTGCATTCAAAATACATTTCTCGAAAACAAGAAAATGCATTTGCAAAAAATATGCAAATATTTAATTCGCCAAATTTAAAGAAAACGTAAACACTTCAATCAATAACACCAACATTTAGACAGTCAGATAACAATCAAAAGTTCTGTGCTATTTCGAGTGTACCTTTGTATTCGAGTATCTCTCACACAGGACAACGAGGGTAGAAATCGAGAGTTGCATCTTGTTTGGCGAGATATTCTTAGTTTAAGTCTGTATTTAATTGTGCTTTAAGATTTATGTAGTTTTTCTTACAAAAATCAAAGCATTTATAGATCGTTGTTTTTTACTATTTATCTCAAAAAACAACTTTGTCCATGTGTAAGAGGAAGACATCCTTTTTTTTCTCTTTAATTTTTCTTTTGGTAGATCTTGACCACCATGCAACTTTTGAGACCTCTTAGAATATGAAATTCGAAAAAATTGTAATTCGATACGCCTCAATGAGCACTTTGTTTTTAAAAAATACTCTGCAAGAGGCAAACTTTTAATACCTATATCTTTTAAAAGCGAGCTAAATTTGCAAATTCCTTTTAGGGTTTTCTTACTATACACTAGTACTATCATCCTGTGTTATCCGCTTTTCCGTTAGAAAAATGTGTTGCACAGTGTAATACACAAAAAAAATATATATAATATCGCTTACAAGGTTATGATTTTATGAGCTTTAGGTCAAGTAATTTTAAGAAGGAAAGCAACACCAACAACAACAACTCTGTATAAAGTTCATTACATAGCGGACTAGACTGCCTGTTTTGTTACTTTCTTTTTTTATCTGTGCTTGATGAAACTTGATGCAAAACTATAACAAGTTTGACAACATAAACCCTTTTTATAGAAACCTTCAAACACAATATGGCTGTTTACAATCCAATGCAAATGGATCCGGCTTGCAAAATGGTAGGGTATATTTTTAATCTACTCTAACAAAATAAACTATTGGAAATATGTCACACTTTAACCCATCTTTATGTAGAAAACAAAGTTAGTTGGAATTTTTTAATGAAGATAATTACAGTACGAAAATAATAGGCAAACAAAATTTAAAAAATATTCAAAAACATTTTTAAAAAGCGAAAGAACAATTAAATAAAATTACGTTCACGCTTAATGTATGAACTCAATTGTTAATTATAATAACGAAATTTAACAAAACCGAATAACAAAAGCTAGGATCTTGAATAACATATGAAAGCTAGGATCTTGAAATTAAAACCAAAGGTGTCACCAAAATCAATTCTCACAAACAGTATACAACTCCCATACAACTAAAACACCTTAAACATGATATTTTGCCGATTATGAAAGTTAAAGCCTTCAAATTGGAAAGAACGATGAATTTTGTAGAAACTAATCACCACCAAAATGTGTACGAGATTGGAAAAGAGAACGTGGCACCACTCATACATCTCCAAGACTAGAAAATCGATTACTCCGAAACTAATCGTCGGATTGAGTTCATACTTTTGGAAAATTTGTTCCTCGGTGTCCGATTATTTCGATACAGACAAAAAACATAAGCTGCAAATATATAGGTAATGTTAATGTTTTATGGTGGAGATGCTTAATGTGACGTAATGAGATCTAATGTACCTCCTTCTCAATTCTTCGCTGGGTTAACGGATTGCTGAATTTCATCCAGACCTAATTCTCTAATGAATTTGAGAATGCTTTTAGGTTCAAGGGATGAAATTTGGTCTAGACTCTGCTTATAGTTCCCCAGTGCAAGTTTACGTCTGCGAACCACAGCGTCATAGTTTATAAATAGGTGTATTTGAGTATACTATCGGTTTCAATGCCCAATTTCATTAGGTGATATTTAAGTTTGCAGTGTCCTATAAGGAACCCCGTTAGAATTCTTAGATTTGGTTTACCAGGCCTTGATTTGGCTTATGCACAATTTTGCTCTCCGATTATTAAAATCTCTGAGGAGCAATTTAGATTGTCTTAGCTTTGGGAGGCTTTTCCAAAGGTTTGAACGTTTATTTTCCTCCTGCCTTCTTAGTTCTTCTTTTATAGAATGTGTGGCCAATCCGTAGAATGGCTCTGGTCCTATACATTTTATGGCTTAACCCTGTCGCGCTAAGCCATCAGCTTTTTCGTTACCTTATATTCCTTTTTGTCCTGGGAGTATAGTAACAAATATAGGCAAGTTATTCTTGTCTAGTTCATTGAGTTTTATTAGGCATTCCCATGTTATTCTCGTTGATATCTCACAAAAAACAAGTGCTTTAATTACTGCTTGGCTGTCCGACATCACAATTATATCCTGACCTTTGTATTTCCGGTTCAGGTAGAATTGCGCACACAGCTGTATTGCTATGGGGTGTTGTCCCCATGCATGGGTTAAAAGTGCTTGGTTCTTGTCCCATACACCTCCGCGCATATACCTTCCAATGTTTTAGGGCTATCCTTATATCATGATATACTGTGTGGTTTCTTGAATTTCGATATTATCTCGCTGTCCCACTCTTTCTTATTACTACGCTTAGTATTGAAGTGTTTTTCGAAGTTGTTTCTTTTTACTATATAGTCTCTTGGTAGATCGATGTGAGGTGTGGCTTTGCAATATCCTCCTCTCTACATAAACCTGTCCCCTCTTTAGCGATGCATAGCAGAGTTCGCTTTGCTACTCCCTCTGTGACGAGGTGGAAGGGGTCTAGGTCAAGAATCACTTCTAGTGCTACTGAAGGGCAGGTCCTCATGGCACCAGTGGTGCATACGCAGGCCAGTCTCTGCACCTTTGTTAGAATATTCCTCATTGTAGTTAGCTTGGTTCTTCCAGCTCATGCTACTGCAGCATAAGTGAGGATAGGTCTCATAATCATGGTATACATCTAGCGAAAAATTCTAGGGTGCAACCCCAGCTTTTCACCGCCCGGTGCTTACATACCATAAGTGCGCGCGTTGTTTTGTTTATTGTTTTTTCTGCTTGTTTTCTCCAGAGAAGTTTTGAATCTAGTGTGAGTCCTAGGTACTTTACTTCTCCTTTGAAGGGAATTTCTGTGCTGTCCATTCTCATAATTCGTATATTTGGAGGCTTCTTTTTTTAGTAAAAGGTACTATGATAGTTTTTGCTGGGTTTTTATTTAATCCCACTGTATTGCACCATTCTTTTGTTGCTGACAGTCCTCTCTGTATCAGGTCAAACAGTGTATCCTCGAACTTTCTGTTCGCTAATAAGGCGATATCGTCTGCGTTACCTTGACATTTTATGCCATTCTCGGTTAGCTTCAATAGGAGTTCGTCCACAATAAACTCCAAAACAGTAAGGAAAGGACTCCGCGTTTTGGGCAACCTTTTGCTGTATTAATTCATATCGTGGTGGTGCCCTCTTTTGTTTCTGAAGTTCTAGTACCAAGCATTTAGCATATCCACATGCTGAGCATATCATTTACTCCTTTTTTAAGTGAATTTCTCACAGCCTCGTGAGAAGTGTTGTCAAAGGCTCCTTCTATATCTAAAAAGGCACAGAGTACGGTTTCTTTATTTTGAAGAGCTGAATTAATGTTACTAGTCATAACCAATTTATTCGATTTTTTTTTCAGAGTTGCCAATCACGCACAACTCTGAACTCTTAAATATTCTCGTTTTTTCAAAACTATCTCAAATTTAAAAATTTTTCACAGAATTTTTACAAGTTCAGAGTTGCCAATCTTGCGTTTTTGAAAATACCTTTTAAGTAGAAAATTTTCACCAAACTTTTTACGCTAGGTTTTTCGTTTTTGAAACTCAAACTTGATTAAACTCAAGTAATTTTTCCTAAATTTTGTACAACATTCAGAGTTCCCAATCTCGCGCCACTCTGAACACTCAACTTTTTTTTTTAAATTAAACAGAAGTAAAAAATGTGCCCCAAATTTTTTACGACATTCAGAGTTGCCAGTCTTACGCATCTCTGAACACTCAACACATTCTCGGTTTTTGAAGGATAAAATTTGCTCTCAAATTTTTTGCTTTAACTCAGAAATCTCTTCTCTCGTATATTCAGAGTTGCCATCCCGCGCAACTACGGAATATTTGAAGGATTCTATTAATATCTTTTTACTGTAAAAATATTTTATTATTTATTCAGAGTTGCCATCCCGCGCGACTTCTGTTTATTTGTTTAATGTACCGTTGTACTGTTTTCTCAAACTCTTCTCTCGGATGTTTAGAGTTTCCTCTCGCGCAACTAAGGAATATTTCCAGTATTTATTATATAATAATAATTGCTCATTTATTCAGAGTTGCCATCCCGCGCGACTATCATTTGCATATTTGTTAAAATTTGTCTCAAACTCTTTTCATGTTGATTCAGAAAAAATTTCTTACTGTTTCATAGAAAGGAAAATATCACTAGCTGATTTTATTGCAATTTCGGCCCTGCTAATGGCTTCATCAAAAATTTTTGTGATACGCCGCGCAAGCGCGCACTAGCGCAATGCACCACAGAGGCGATGAGATTTTAAGTGTCAATTTCTCAGTTTTTCTTCCATTTCATATTTTCATGTTTATTGTTGTATTTTTGCTTTACTTTAGTCTTTATGCTTATGTAATTATTTTTTGATGAGTTTAAACTATCAAACAACTAGAATTTGTATTTAAAATAAAGTATGATTTAAGCTATCAAGCATTTAGAATTTGTATTTAAATCATATAAAATCAACATTTTTAAATTTCTATTTTCTCTCTTCAAAATTTCTGACGATATTTCAGAATTTCCAACCCCGGTATTTCAGCTGCATCGCACATTTTTCCAGAGTCTGGTCAGGTCGGCGCTCCACCAAGGAGTATGTTTTGTTCTTGCCTTTTGCCCTAATGAACAACTACAGCGTGAATCAAAGTAACTGTCGCACCTATATTAATACCAATTACACAAAAAGTAGCAACACTGGGAAACATATGTTGATTTTTTACGACTCTGTCATTAATTGTACACTTATTGCATGAACCGTTTCAAAAGTTTTGTCAATAATAATAATAGTATTGCGAAAAGAAATAAGTGCAGAGATCCTTCGCCAGCACGCAGGTTGCAGTATCAGATTTTCCCACAAAAAACTCTTCTTTTTGCAAGAAAGCCACAACAGCAAAATGATAATCTAAAGAAAAAAAAACCATTGAAAGATTTCAAAATTTTTCGTCAATCATGGTTTGGGGCACTTTCTCCGAAAAAGGCAAATTGCCCACTTTTCTTATCGAAAAAGGCATTAATATAATTCGGAATATTACTGAGAATATTACTGAGTACATGTTTAAAAGAACTATATTATGCGGCATGCCAAGCAAGTTTTCAGCAAGATTCTTTTCCAGCACAAAAGGCAAATATCGTTCAAAGGTAGTACAGATTAAAGTTGCCATGTTTTATTTCTGTTGATGGAATGTCCTCCATCCTCCCCTGACCTAAACCCCCTGGACTTTTCTATTTGGTGTATAATGCTGAGCAAATTAACGAACATAAACACATGACGGTAGATAAACTTAAGCGATGATCAATGAAAATATTAGATGATATACCTGAAAACCAGATGCGTGCCGCATGCTCGTCTTTCACAAATTGTTTCAAATTTTTAAAAAAAATTAATGGTGAAAGATTCGAATTTAATGATGAAGAGTTAAAAAGAATGCTTAAAATAAAAAATGAAATTTTTTGTTTAATAAAGTCACAACTGTGTAAAGTTTTATAAAACAACTGTGTGCTTTTGTTTTATTGCATAAAACAAGTGCGACAGTTATTTTGATTCACGCTGTAGATTCGTAGACATTATATACTGCAATATTTACCTGCTCTACATAGCATTCGAGTTCAAGGATTTTAATAATTCTACTCCTAGCTTTTATGTTATGTAGGTTTTCTTCAAGTGTATGCGTCCCAACTGGTATTTCTAGGATTTATCTTGGGCTCTATCTCTTGACATTTATCCCAATTCTATGGTTCCAAATTACAGTAGAGGCCACTGACTTTTCTTCTGAATTTCTCCGTGCCAACTTCACCAGGTTTTTGTAGTAGCATTGCGTCTTTAGCATCGTTGGAAATTACTTTGGACGTAACTACTGTGGATGTTACTGCCTTGGACGTTTTGGTAATTGGGGGGGGGGTGGTTTTGTGCCAAACACAGGTATGGTCCAAAATCGAAAGCTAATGGTGGACCCGTGACTTGATAAACTAAAGTGACTCTATAACCGCAAGCGTTAACATATGTCTGCTTCCCTCATCCTTAGAACTTAAGATCTTCCAGTACTTAGTATTAAGACCATCGCTATGGGCAGCAATTAGTCCCATAGATCGGTCGATATCCTTACTGGAGCTGCTTGGCAAGAAAATCTTGATTGTGTGTCCTTTTTGGACCTCCTCCTTTGGGCAAGCTTTGAGTTCTAGCCTTTCCTCTGCTCGAGTTTTGGTGTTTGATGCTCGTAGAAATTCTGCTGTTGAGGGGTTCGAATAATCGACCAGTAGCATGCCCGGCCGTAGCCTAGTGGGTAGAGTGCGTGGCCCCTAAGCTAAAGAACCGCGGTAGCCCGGGTTCAATTCCAGCTCAGACAGAAAGTTTTTTCAATTGAATTAATTTTTCTATTCGGTCGTCACCTCTCTGCAGACAATGGCAAACCTCAGAGAGTAAAAATTGCCATGTAAAGCTTCTTGAGAACATAAGCCGTTCGGAGTCGGCATAAAACACGTAGGTCCAGTTCTCGGTCATTTGTGATCAACCATTTAATAACACGCACAACACAATTGATCAATAGAAGCTAGGTCAAAGCCCTTCCAAGGGCTAAAATTGCCAGTTTATTTATTTATTTTTTTTTTTAGCATGCCCGGCCGGAAGTGAATCCCCTCAAACTGCAGCTTGGTAGCCTAGACCTTCACTACTTCGCTGAGAATTGCTTTTCTAGCTCCGTGAGCTCATCCGGACTTAGCATTTAAAAAATATAATAGTAAGTCATAGTATATGTAGTAGTTTTTATATATTAAACATATGCAATACTAAATAGCAACCTGACAGCTGATAATGGAAAAAAGTAAAGGCAAAATAATAACTAGTATGAAAGATAAGCGAATAAATAAAAAACGAAGACATACAATTTATTTCAGCAAAATTTCCAGTAGAAAATAATTAGTCAGCTGTGAATTGGATGTTTTGCAACAACTTTAGCAAAGTAGACCGAAAAAGACCGTTCACAATTGATAGAACTTTTTACAATTGCACAAATTTGCAATCTAAAATACACAAGATTTTGAATTGCCCTAATGTGTTTTGAAACTGCAACTAGTTACTAAAAAAAAATTATTGCCTACTTTAAGTAGCATGTTGTTTCTGTTGTAAGTCAATGTATGTAGTTGTTAAACCTAGCCGGTCGTAGCGTAGGTTCTGAAGCTTATGTTTCTTCAGAAGATATTAGGAGAGAGTTTTTTGAAGGCGGTGCATCAAAAACCATTACGAGAACTGTCCGACAAAGACTTCAGGAGGTAAATTTATAGGCTCGGCGACCTGCCATAAAGCCCCTTTTGACAACAAAGATGCGTCAAAATCGTCAAAAAAGGGCCAACAACACGAAAATTGGACTAGAGTTGGTTGGAGGAAGGTGATCTTTTCGAGACGAGTCCAAATTCAACCTCTTCGAATGTGAGATGAAGAATCAATGAACTCAACAGTAATGAATGTGTTAGACGTACAGATAGACAGGGAGGTAGCATAATGATCTGAGAGTGTTTTTCTTTTCACGATATTCCGCATAAGCGGTTATTGGAGAAAAATGTAATCCTTTCATTCGGGGTGCACTTTTCGCTATTAGGCAAACTTTTTTTTAGCAAGACAACTCTGTGCCATACCATGATGCGAAATTGGTAGGTATAAATATATTTGTCATTCTTATGAGCCAGTCTAACTATTTTAGCAATTTAATAGTCACATCTTCTTGGTTTTCCTTGCAGATTAAAGATTATTTGTCGGAAATGGGTATTTTGACATTGGAATTAGTTCCATCAAGAATCTTTGACGCATCCTGAAGGTGCCAATGACAAAGAAAAAACCCCGAACATTACCAGAATTAGACCGCATCACTCGATCCATGTGATACAACGATATATCTGCACAGACATTACAAAATTTATTACATACCTAACCGTGTAAAAATCGTTATCTATATATAAATAGTAGAGCTCCAACTTAAGCACGTCTTTAGAACTACACATGTACACGGAAGTTCGAACTCCGTGAAGTTTGTTTTTGAAAACACGTACTCGAACTACACGCGAATGCTAAACACGTACTACACATATAGTAGCAAAAGTACGTGTTCACGTGTATAGGAATGTACGGGTTCACTCGTTCACGTTTTTAAGTATTCGCGTTTTCACGATTTAGACGCATCCAAGACAATTCCTTTAGGTTTTTATTGTTTACTAGAGCTTGTTGGCGCTTCATAGGCTTCAATGGCTGGCTAATATCTGACCTTTTGTGGTTTCTATGGAATCTTTTATATGATATTCATAAGTGAATTCTATTATGTCCGATCGGTTGTACTGGGACTACTCACATACGGGATGAGTTATTGTATCAATTATGGCTTAAATGGAAATCTTGGACAAGAAATCTATACTTTTATGTTTTTAGTTTTTGTTATTGTTATTGTGCCGGGATGAATGATACAATTGTATATCGAATGAAATATTTTTGACGAAAGCGTCCAAGAAACCCATAAAAGAAACGTGAACCCGTGTAACGTAAACACTTACTTTTGCAAGTACACGTGTAGTACGTGTTTAACATTCACGTGTAGTTCGAGTGCGTGAACATGGTAGCTCTAATAAATAGGCGTAGGCTAAAAAGGTAAGAAACATTTTCTACAGTGTTCTTAGCCTATTTTTGATTAAAATTAATTAGAATATGAAGAAGGAGTGCACCGAGTATTTTTTATAGAAATTCACCTGCTTTGCACAGGTTAAATGATATTTTTCACGCATGTAGATTCCTATACCCATAGAAGATCAGCTTAAAAAGAAAAACAAAAGTCGGCATTGTTTCGTTAGGTTTTTTTTACACTGTGGTATGAGTTTGGTAACGTTCGCACACGAATTTTCAGTTTGCCGCTCACATTACGCTCTCTACTAAGCGAGATAACTGGTGACTTTTTCATTAGGAAAGTAAAGTGATGCCAAATTTTTATGAAAAACATATGTTTTTGACATTAATTTTTTTATCGAATCAACAGAGACTGTATGCGAAAAGGTCGAATTTGGACAACTAGCGAACTTTAGCAAATTTGAAGGTGACTCTACTAAATGTTAGTCATATCGTTTTTAGAATAAACAATGCTCAAATTATTTTACGATGTAATATTAAGTTTCTTATATTCATATGGTTAAATGAAGTTGAAATGAAAATTGTGAAATGAATTATCACATCTATGAATTTTGGTCATATATATTTTTTTACTATTTAATGAAGATAATTTATACATGAACTTGTTTCCAAAGTAAAACTTTTTATTAGCCTAGACATAAAAAATTAAAAAGTTAAAAACGCAATTTTTTAAAATGTCCAGATATATGTGTCCGCTACTCTCTATCTCTAGTTTTTATTTTCAAGCACTAAAAAAGACCGAAATCAAAAAACATAACGAAGAAACAACTTGAGCTGCAAACCTGACAGTTGATTTTTACACAAAGTTGTGTGCTGCAAATTGTTAAATTATTAAGAATTTAAAACCGCTTTCAACGTCTATCCCCTCTGTTTGTACTTCCTTTTCTATGCAACCGTATCTTCATCTACTACATTTGTTGCATGCTTGTGAGCTGTGCTTTCCACTCGTGACTAGTCACAATCTGAACGACAGCTAAAAACTTGAACTACCGCAAGATAAAAGTGAAACGAAAAAAATGGAATACACAAATAATCTCTGCTTGGTGTCAAGACAAATCCTTAAAGTAATGAACAGTTTTGTTTTTTCTATTGCAAAAGAGATAAAAAATCAGTTACAACTAATATATGCTACTGCTGTTGAAACAAAAGTGAGCAGCATACAAATAAAGCACACGATTTCATCATTTTATAATATAACTTTAGTTAAATTATGGTAAAACCAAAAAAAAATTTGTTATCAGAAACAAAAAAATATACAATAAATTATTAAATAAATATTCTCGACGGTACTGATTTGAACCGACGACTTATCGATCATTAGGCGAAGATTCTAGCCACGTAAGCATGTTTTTTAGATGCTGATTCACTGCTAAAAACATAAGAAATAACCTTTAGTAACAATTGTGGACTCAATCAAAATGGCTCTTCATTAAATAATTCCAACAGGGTATTAAGATGCTTTAAATCTACCCTCTGTTAAATCAAAACATTCCCTGATATAAACAGGAAGCATTCCATGGAATGTAGAAAGCATTGTGACCAATCTACAGTTTAAGCTTTATATATTTTGACACTTTTTCGAATAAACTCTTCGAAATCATATGACGTTAAAGCAAAAGTTTTTATTTTAGGTCAAGCGTAACATCCACTCCAATAGCGTAAAATATCGCTGCTGGAGCGTTTTTAGGACACTGTGAGCGAGAATACGCTGAAATAGCGTGAAAAGTAGAGATAATATACATATTTTAAGACTCTTTGAGCAAAAATACGCCGAAATAGCTTGAAAATAGAGAGAATATACATATTTTAGGATTCTCTGAACGAAAATACGCTGAAATAGCGTGAAAAGTAGAGAGAATATACATATTTTAGAACTCTTTCAGCGAAAATACGCTGAAATAGCGTGAAAAGTAGAGAGAATATACATATTTTAGAATTCTTTGAGCGAAAATACGCTGAAATAGCGTGAAAAGTAGAGAGAATATACATATTTTAGAACTCTATGAGCGAAAATACGCTGAAATAACGTGAAAAGTATAGAGAATATATATATGTTAGGACTCTCTGAGCGAAAACACGCTGAAATAGCATAAAAAGTAGAGAAAATATGCATATTTTGGAGTACATATTTGGAGTATTCTGACTTTTAGGTAAAATTGAAAAAAACCCGGTGCATAGCGTTACAAAATCACCGTGAAATTTCACAACATTGCAGAGATTTTTCAATCAGTTTTTAGAGTGTGCCCTAAAAATGAATGTAAACATTCCTCTCCGCTATCTTAAAAATTAATGTGGAAAAATTCCTCTCCGCTCTCTTAAAAATGAATGTGGAAACCCTGCAGTGTAGCCAATTAGTTACATTACTAGTAACTGTACTAGGTCAAAAAAAAATCAGTACTAGTTCAGCTCAAATTCTTTTTGCATTGCGCAAACTGGATATTTTCCTGTGTTGATGTCTTAGGATAAGACAATTGTCCTATTCTCGATGTGATGGAGATAATTTTTTTACTGGCATAATTTTTAGTAACTTTTAAGCCAGTAAAATACTAGTTTTATCAAAACTAGGCTTTTTCCTGTAGGCTTCCTAGACTTTTTTAGTATTATTTTAGCCAGTTCAGTTCTGGTAGTTTTCATACTAGTTGTATCCTAGTATTCGTTTTGTTCTAGTCTTTTTGAAACCAGTTGTATGCTAGTACTACGTAAACTGGCCTTATACTTGTATTATTGAAACTATATTTAGATTTCTCATTTTAAGCAGATTATTGTCTTAAAAAAGCTGCACATTTATCTTATACAAACTTAATTGAAAATAACTTCGAATATTTCTGTTGAATTCAGGATGTAGTCCTGTGCTCTGCCCTAATTTTCAAGGTTTATTTCGGAATGATTTTTTTTTATAAAAAAATAAAAAACAATCGTTTAAATATTTTTATATGGTTTTATACGCATCTCAAACTGTAAAAAAAAAACACTTTTTTTATTTTAAAATTTTTTGTTTTATTTAGTACATCCAAAGTAGACAAAAAAAAAGAAGGTGTAAACATTTACATTAAAAAAATAACAAAATGGCGGACATCTAAGCATAAATTTTAAATAGAAAGTTCTCTTTTTAAGTTTGCTTAGACGATTTAACAAGAGCGCTATGGCTCCGTAGCAACTTATGATAACCACAATATGACTCGATCACTCGACTGAGATCACAGAGCGATGTTGTATTACCACTGGTTCTTTGAACGCATTATTTAAACCGTTTCTCGGAAGAAATTCCTGGAATATATATAAAGGGTCCCAAAAGCAATGGCACAACAACTTTACTTTGCGTAGAACTGAGTTAAAGCAAATGTTTCACAAAAAGAAAAAAATAGTGCAATTCGATAAAATCAGAGACTGAAAAAATATTAATTTTTTTTAATTTTCAAACCAAAATAACATAACTTCAAATAATTTTGAGACTTCTGGTATTCAAGAACATTACATTTTCAATAAAGTTAATAATTACCATGTTGTGGAAAACTATTATGCCGATTTGCTTCATGATATATTGGAAGGAATTTTTGCCACATAATTCTTTACTATATATAAAACAAACTGTTTGACTTAGGATTGCTCAATATTCGAAAACAAAACTTCAACTACGGTGAAACAGAGATTAGAAATTTGTCGCCACCTCTTAAAATAAACCAATTGAAATCATTTAACTTAAAATTATCCGGTAGAGAAATGCTTACATTATCTTTTTTTTCCACTAATTATAGGTGACAAAATTCAGAATAATGACAAAGTGTGGGATTTTGTTATCAATTTATTAGAACTTTTGGACTTATTTCTGCTATCGGAATACACTTCATTAGACATAATTAATTTAAGAGACCATATTAGTTTCCACAATAGAGAATACTCCATCCTTTTTTGCTGACACTCTAAAACCTAAACACCATTTTTTAAACCATTACTGCAGAATCATTGAGAATTCTGGGCCACTAAAACATTTTTTTTTTTATTCGCCCGGAGGTATGAATCTTCCAAAGATACCCGACCTATACGCATGCACGATTTACACTCCAGATCCTGCCCGGATCAGCCGGCACAGACAGAATTCACCTACGTACTAAACATACCCCCTATTGGCAATTAGGATTTTCCACTAAGCACATTAATTGGCTTTTCAGATGAATTTAAAAATTTAATATATAACAAATGCGTATTTAAGTATATTTAATTCTATATAAATAAGCAACATCGAATTAAATTATAGTGATTATCAAATTAAGGTACCCGAAAAACAATCCGGATTTCAAAAGCAATCCAAAACACTACACTCATTTTAATTGGTTTGCGGCCATTGTCCAACCCAAGGACCTACGTGAAAATGAGATAAATCTTTGGCATTAAAGTTATCCATTATTTTTTCAGAAAATATTATCGATTTCAAAACAAATTTATTTTAAGTTTAAAAAATTATTTTGCAAACAATTCAATATGTTTCAATGAAATTAAAGCGAAATTCCCCACCATTGATTTGGAGCAATGCAAGTGTTATTTAGCGTTACGGTAATTGTATAAAACAAATTTTATTGTATTTTTCTATAATCCAAATTTCACTGCCTACCAAATTAAAAAAATATTCATAATAGGAGATGAAATATTAGTATTATGTCAAAAATTTTAAAATTACATTTATGTTAAAAAATACTTATCTTTCAGTGTAGATTTAAAACTTCCAGATTTTATATTTTTTAGTGCTAGCAATATTAAATTCCCTCCAGTGCACTTATATAGTGTAAGCATATAGTGTTTATTAAAGAATATGAATTATTTTTATATGCTTATAACTAATATATTATATAAAACTGTAGCATTTATATTTATCTTTGTCATAATTTTTGATTTCAAAATAAAAAAAAAAAATTAAAAATGCTTCTTTCAAATGTTTTCTCTATTTGTGTATTTGTGAGAAGATATTTACACAATATAGGGAAGATTTTTATTGTTATTGTGGAAACATTTCTTGGTCTTAGAAAAGTTGTTTTTAATTTGTGGGAAAAATTTGCACAGATAAAAAAAATTTTTAATCGTAATTCCAGAAATATTTCTCTGTTTTAGAGAAAAAATGTACGCAATAAAGAAATATGTTGCACCAATACTAAGAAAATATATCTCTATTTTGAAGAAAGTGTTTTTGTTTTGTGAGAAACTATGAACGCAATTTCAAGAAAAGATTTATTAAAATTCAATAAATATTTATCTGTTTTTGGAAAAAATTGACACAATAAAGAAAACGGGTGAGCCTGGCATAAAGAAATATTTTTCTGTTAGAGAGAAGCTATCTTTATTGATGAGAAAATATTTCTCTTTTACATGGAAGCTTTTTACCATTTTTACGGAATTTTTGGGATCACATCTAGAGAACAGCATTCTCTGGAGCAAAGTCAATACCATTTTTCTCTAAATATGATGCCTTTTTTCTCATATTCCGAGAAACTTTTTTCTGAGAGTAGTCAACAGCAGCAAACTACTTTTTTAGCTGTTTTTGACAACTACCAATCGCCAAAAAACTGTCACGGCTACCTTGTCAAATAATTATGCCATAAATTAAGCAACTAGTTCCTTCATAACTAGTAAAACAGCTTGCATTTTTGAACTAGCTGAAATACAGATAGGCTGTGTGTCAATCGGAAACTTTTCAGTCGGATGATCAAATTTTGACAGTTGGTAGACCAATTTTTGGCATTTGTGAGGTGAATATAATTGTCAAAATTTGTGCTAGCCCCAGGGGCTACTACAAATTTTGACAATAGAAAGCGAATTTTTAACACACTCAAAAATAAGGAAAAAAAACATCAGTTTCCGCTACGTATTTAATTTGAGTGCTTGTACTTGCAACTTATTTCGTAAACTTGTAATATTGTAAACTTAAAATACTTAAAAATAACAAAATAATTAAAATAAAAAAACTAAAGTGCTTGAGCTTGTGTTTGCGTGTGTGTGGGCCAACGATCTCCCGGTACATCAGCAAGTCCAGCAAAGATAAATTGGCTTTCTATGCTGGCGAACGTCCTCCAAGTGCCACCAGCAGCAGCACAAGCTAATGAAGCGCAAATTGTCCGCTTTCAATTTATTTATTACAAGTTATTAGTTCATTTATTTACAAGTTTACGAAATAAGTTGCAAGTAAAAGTTCTCGAGTCAAATATGTCGCAAATTGAATAAAATGCAAATTAAATAAAATATTTGCGCTAAAACATGACCGAAATGTAAAACGTCAAAATTTGTAATTATCAAAAATTGTAACTGTCAAAATTTCATCGTCTATTTGACACAGCAAAAAAGACAAATTTATTTCCAACACGCACAAATTTTATTCAACTTGATATTTTCTATTCTACCACGACTGAAAAGTTTTCTTTTGACACACAGCCATAGTAACTTATCTAGTAACTTTTTGGTTAGTAAGTTTTTACTAGTTTAACATCTAGTATTTTTTTGACTAGTTTTATTTTAACTAGAGAGTTAACTCGTAAAATTCATAACTAGTACGATTTTTCACTGCAGGGAACAGTCCTCTCCTTTGTCTTAAAAATTCATGTGGAAACATTCCTCTCCGCTGTCTTAAAACTTAATGTGGAAACAATACCAGCTAATTTTATTATTCACTTATAAACAACGTATATTTGTGACACAAAGAAAATTTATAAAAATTAGAAGTAATAATTCACTGTATATCAAAATTTGTAAATTAACTTATGTAATTAAATTGTTTTATTATTCCTTTTTCTTTCTAAAGCCTTTTTGCAAATGTGTTATTTAGCCAAATGAATTATCTTCTTAATGGCCCCTTCAAATTGAGCAAACCCCAGTGTTTCAGTAAAAACTACTTATGCAATGGCAAATAATATTAATTTTGATGTAAATAAAAATTACATAGTAAAACTCACTGATTTTTTTTTATTTATTTTTTTAAAAAAGAGATCAAAGAACCAAGGCATGCTCTTTATACAAACAAGGTTTGGTCTTTGACCTGAAAGAAAAGGGATAGATTATTAAGAGGAATTGATTGGAATAATACGTGAATTATTGACTAGGCGAAACACACGTGAAAGACAATTTGAATTGCTTTTAACCGACGCTAGTGTTATGCCTTAACCTCGGCAAGCATTTCCAGCCCTTAGTTGTTTCTGTCCTTTAATTCCACGTTTTCCACAATTTAGTTGAGGATTTTTAGTTTTTCCATAATTCTTAAATGTAGGAAAGAACAAAGAAAGTAAAAAGAACCTTGCCCGAACCCGGATTCGAACCAGGGACCTCTGAGTTAATAGGCTAGCGCACTCTCCACTAGACTACAAAGGCCGACATCATTATCATTATTTATATTATCATATAAAGCTATATTACCTTCGATCCAAGAGTTGATGCTCTCAATCACTGGGATTAAGAAGCTAGAAGAATTGTTGAGGATTCTTCATCGAATTTATAATGCAAAGAAATTCACGTGGTCTTTGACAGAGTTAATAAGCTTTGACGGTTGAATGCAAAATAAATGCATGATGATTAAATTTTAATCATTTTGTTTCTCATTCACACTCTTTTCACCTTCATTGTGTTTTAATTATTATTCTCCTATTTTTCTTTTAATTCACTTTAATTTTGAACAATAAACGATATTAATGTAGGTTAATTCATTTAGATCGTCTTAGTATTTTTAAAAAATTGTAAAATTGAATAGTCACTATTAATCATAACCTAATGTTACTGCGCTTGCCATAAGACTTCAGTCTTGTTACAAAAGTCGTCGCACAATAAACAAACAAATAAACAAATAAAGTAGTTTTCGGGCTACCACTACTCTATCCTAGCCATCAACTTTATGTGGAGGAGTTTAAAAATGTCTAATCCCTAGACAGAATCTCTCTATACTCCTTCTGATACAGCAATTTTTTAAGAACATAAGAAGTATAAACTATAATACTACACATCTAAGTCACCGTACTCACGCGTTTGGTACTAGAACGGAAATAACTTAGTTGTGGCGGGATGCAGTCAAGAGGTCACAAAACAACGCTGCTTATGTGCAGATCCTAGGGCCTATAATAATTTACCAGAATTAATTAAAAATAAAATTTAAGTTCAAAAACTTTCCGTTTGTTTGGCACCAAAAACATTTTCATATCTTAAAAACTATAGAAAGTCCTTGCACAATAAACTTTTGAATAAATTATTACATGAATTTAATTGTGAGATTAAGATCAAGTAAGATTTTTAAGAAGTCAACTACAACAATAAATTAGATTCATGTAATAATTTATATAATAGAGCACAAATAATAAACTTGTTTTGAATAAATGTTTAATTTTATTTCAAAAACGGCCCAACGAATTTCTGTTTCTTCCAAAAACGGTGCAAAAGTTGTTTTTGCATCAACAATAATAACAGAAAATAGCATCTGATTCCAGCCCGGCGCCTTCCTTTGATAAACCATTTTCTTTGTTAAGTTAGCGAAAAACACACAAAAACAAAAAAGAAAACGTATTGAAAAATCAACACTCGACAATATTTCCTTACATCAAGCGGTGCAAGAACTTTTAACAACTTCTTGTTTCAGTGTAAAGCTGTGCACTCGGAAAGCTCTCTTTGTTGTTCTTTGAGCCCTGCTTTGAGAAATTGAATGCTTAGTTCGTATTAATTTTTAATACTGATTTTGTATTAAAAATTCATAATAATATTAATCATAGTATCAATTTAATTCCAAAGGGTATGAAATATCGTTGTAATATTTGAATCGTATTAAAATTGAATGCAAAATTTTATTAAAATTAAATACAATATTCACCATAGTATCGAAATGATTCCCAGGGTATAAAATATCGTTGTAATATTTGAAATGTATGAAAATGTGAAACAAAAAAATTTAAAAATGTTGTAATAAATTGAGAAGTATTAAATATAATACTTTTTACATTAAAAATCTCTGTAAGACATTGCTTGTATTAAAATTTATTCCAAGATTTCCAACCGTGTGGCTACATAAATTGGTACGTTTAAGATGCATTTAAGTTGGGTCGCTCGCTCCAAAAAACTTTTCCCAAAATTATAAAAGTAAAGATATTTTGTTGTTTCAATAAAATTGATATCCTTCGTTTTGTCAATGTAAGGGAGATGTGAGCAATGAATAAACTTACCCGACCGCATGAACATTATATTACAAAAAAATTTAAATTTATTCATTTATTCGTTTATGTATGTGTCTCTCAACCAACCCCTTCTTGTCATTTATTTTTTAAGCCATTTAAGTCATTTATTTAAGAAATGACTAGTTTGATAAAAAGACAAATTATACTACGAACCCTTGAAATGAATGCTACATATGCCATTACTAATGCAAAGTTTTTTATCCAATATCTAAAATTGCTTGATCGATCTATGGGCACTAATATCACAAGAAAGTTGTAGAGTAAATTACTTACGAGTAAATTTTGTGTGCTCATTTTTTGAACGATACCACAGCAGGAGGAATACCCGAGTAAAATATGAGCGGGCGAACAGCCGCTGTACGCCCGTTGTATGCCACCAAATGTTTCAAAGCTCTTATTCAACAAACGTATGCGCATCAACAAAAGCAAGCCTCTCTCGGCGATGTTAATATTATCGCCACTTGTGTGTGGCGCAAAACATTTTTTGTATATGAAGTAAGTTGTTTGAATACAATGCCCATTAAATTTTCAATTAAAACAGTATAATTTTTTTAACTAATTACAATTAATGGTAATTAAAAAGATTAATTAAGTGAAAAAAAGGTATTCAAAAAATTTTTTAACTAGTTCTACATTAATTTATTTCCGCATGCCAATTGAAAAGCTGCTTCTCATTGTAGAATAATAAAAAAAAAATAAAAATAAATTTCAGCCCTTGGAAGGACTTTGACCTAGATTCTATTGATCAATTGTGTTGTGCGTGTTATTAAATATTTGATCACAAATGACCGAGAACTGGACCTACGTGTTTTATGCCGACTCCGAACGGCTTATGTTCTCAAGAAGCTTTACATGGCAATTTTTCTCTCTGAGGTTTGCCATTGTCTGCAGAGGGATGACGACCGAACAGAAAAATAAATTCAATTGAAAAAACTTTCTGTCTGAGCTGGAATTGAACCCGGGCTACCGCGGTTCTTTAGCTTAGGGGCCACGCACTCTACCCACTAGGCTACGGTCGCCAACAATTGTAGAATAGCCCGAGTAAAAATAAAACTTTATTAGTTAAGGCCAAACAGCGGCCGTACAAGGCCTAAATTAAGTTGTACGGCCTCTGTACAGACGAAATTATTGAGAAAAGCCTTTGTAAGGCCGCTGTACAGCCAAGATTATTGAAAAACGGCCGCTGTTTGGCCAAAAAGTTCTGCAAACTACCCTTGTACGACACTCGTACGGCCGAAAAAATATATAAAATGAGGCTATTTGGCCTTAGCTAAAAAAGCTTTTATTTTTACTCGGGTAGGCAGTACATTAGAATTGTTGTGTTTTAGTGAAGAATAATTGGGAATCTTGATCAAAATGCACATAGGAAATTCTTCTATAAATCAGCCACTTTCGCAAAGGTTATACAAAATTTCAACAACCTCACCAATTGCACAGACTTGTCTGTTCCTTTGCGCAGACTAGCTGACGTAAAAAGATTTTACCTCAAAATAACTTGTACACCCTTACAAAGATATAGTGTTGGGCTTAAACCTCTTGCATCGTCGGATGAGGCTAACAACGCTCGAGGGTCATTGTGTAATCATTGATTATTGTTACAGCAGTGTCAACATTTCTGAGCTTCTCAATGTTGTTAAATCTTTAAGTTAAGGTGGTCGCTGTCTTGGTTGCATGTTCAACCTCACTATACTTCATCGAATTTTTTTGAAATGTGTTGCAAACAGAGACATCAAATTTAATGAACTCGTTAGAATTACAGAGGGTGCTGGTTTTGTAATCCTGTAAAACAAACTCGGACAAATGGTTTTTAGTAGTCGGCCCACAGTTTGTGAATTCCGAAAAGTTCTCATTCTTGGAGCATTTGATGGGCATTTTGAAATCTGCTAATTATTTTTTTAATTTATGTGAGCTGAAATTTTTTACCTTGAAATTTGGGGTATCTTGATAACACTTTGCAACTTTTGAGACCTCTTAGAATGTGAAATTCGAAAAAACAATTGGAATTCGAAACGCTATTGTCTATATCTTAACAGCTTACAACATATATGTGTATAAGTGTACAGTCTTTTGATGGATCTAGGGTAATTTTGTTGTCGAAAGACCGTAGCTATATGTTTTTTAATGGGGAAGATTTTTTGACACCACGTAGTATTCTCAATGGTTTGTAGATTAAAGCTATGATAATATAAAGTATTTTTGAAAAACGTAAAAATAAGGGTGAAGAAGGGGGTGAGGGGATGGATGGAAGTATGAAAGAAAATGTTTTATCAACTTATAACAAACTTAAACTTAAACTTTGCCACAGACAAAAATCGCGTACTACTTTTAGTTTTGACGCTTCAAGTTGAATTCTCTTAGAAGAATTTTTTGACCTTGAATCACGACTTTCTCAAAATCCTGACGTATTGGAGAAATTTGAGTGTCAGATTCGTAATTAAGACCCCGGATATATTAGAAAACATTTGCCGATTTCTTACTCACATATTGACTGACGCATTTGTAATCAATTAAAAACAATTGATGTCCAATATTGTAAGCATTACCACTTTTCTACACAATTGATATTTTCTAATCGTACACCGACAAACAAATGCAAACTTGTCGTTTCATGTCTTTCAGTTTTTTGACATTTGTTTTGTTTGCACAACAAAAGCAATAAGAAGCAAACTGAATTCAGCGGACAAAAACAACAACGAAACATATGGAAATATTATTTATTTACTTTCTTATAAACTTATTAACTAAAAAGAATTTCCAAATTTTAGAGTATATATAATAATATTTTTAATAATAATAAATATTAAAAATTTTAAATCGGTTAACCCATTTCGAAAATATGGTCTGTCAAACATTTTTCAAACTTGCTTTGCTAGCTTGCTCCAATAAACTTTTCTTTGTTCTAAATAGCTAATACTTAAGATGCAAGAGTAAACAAGATTTCAAGCAGTTCTTGAAGGATTTTGAAAAGGATCTATCTAAACACAGCAAACTATATTATATTTTTCTAAATATTTACCTTATAGGTATTAGGTATTTCATTTTTACGCAAAGTTTATGGTTTACTTGTTCTATGAAATAGAAATATTGAAATTTTTATACTAAAAACAATAAAAGCTGAAAGAAATAGCTAATAGAATAATAATGCTAGGAACAAAAACAGAATACACTTTGTTGACCCCAACGCTTATAATTCAATTTGACGCGATTAAATAAATTGAGTTTGCACCTTTAAAGGACGAATTGAATTAATAAAAACTCAAAGTATTTCAATTTCCTGCACTATTTTTCTGATTTTCTTCAAAAGAAACAAATAATAAAACTACTTTGTCTATGACTTCAAAGAAATTGCAATAGAAAGGGCAAAAAGACGGAAAAAATAAAAGCAGCTCAGCTGGCGTAAAAAATGCAGTAGAAATAAATACAAATAAAAATACAAGAACAATAAAAGACAACAAGCATACAAGGAATATAAAATCTAAATCAAAACATGAATATTGCATGTGACTGTAAACAACGACGAACAAAAACAACAACAACAACAACAACAACAACAATGACTACAAAAACATTTTAGCTAGCGTTACTCAAATCAAGGTAACTTGAACGACACAAACAAGCAAGCGATAAAAATATATAAAAACACATAAAAACCAGTAAAAGCGGAAAAAGTGGCAGCACTAAGCTTTTCACAACCACATGCATGAATCACATACATACATCAACATATGAGTATATGTTTGAGCTACAAATAAATATCGGTATTGTTAAAAGTGCAACACCAACAAAAGCAACAAAAACAACGACACAAAATGCACCAAATTTGTCACAATTTCCAAGCAAGATAAAGCAATAAGGTAAAGACAGGAAAAAACATGCAAAGCAATAAATACGTAACAGAAAACGTAAAGGAAGGAAAGGGCTTCAGAAAAGACCAGCTTAACTAGATAAAAGGAAAAAATATGAGAAAAACCATGCAAATATAGTTAAAACAGTGAAAATAAAATAGAAAAATGAAAAAATTCAAAGTCGAAGAAAAGCGAAAAACATGCAAATAGATAAAAGATTGCAAAAGTGAAATAAAAACATATATTTTCGTTTAGAAGAAAATAAAAATAGACAGAAAACGATTTAAATATGTATGTCTTTGCTTTAAATTTTAAACAAAAAAAAATGTAAAAAAACAGGTGCGTCGTTGGACACACGAGAGAGCGAAGCTTTTTCGCAGTTTCATAGATTTGATAGCTTATTGGTTTTTTTAACAATACAATAATAAAATTATGTTTAAACTCAAAAATTTAAAATAACATAAAGTTAATTAAAAAAAACAGACGTTATAATAAAACCAGTAAATTTCATTACATTTTGGGAATATAATTTTATTTTATTTTATGTTACGTTCATTTTGAATTGTTTTTGTAAATGTGCTCAATTACACTATGCGACAGCCATTCTGATTTGGGTTAAATAATAGGCAATCCCTACTTAAAACAGGGCGCTGATTCCAAATTTAAGGTTAAAAAATAATTCTGTAACACCGTTTTTAAGTTATCGATAGTTTATTATTTTTTTAGTGAATTTTAAAAAGGTGATCCCATTCTATTGCAAATAAAACACGTTCTTTTGAGTTAATTTTAATGAATAGTATTTTTAATTAAAGATATGTGAAATACCTTTTATTTATTACTACATTATATTCCAGTTGGACAAACAGCTTAGGCTCTATTAATCAAAACATTTTAATTTTTCATTTTTTTTCTAAAAATTTTCATAAAATGGAAAATAAGTTTGCTTACAAAGTTATAGGTTAGGTTAGGTTAGGTTAGACCGGATGCCTTCGTGAGGCTCACATAGACCAATTCAGGTCCTTAAAGGTACCGGTAGCGAACAAAAGAAACCTTTGTGTTTGTTTTAAAAGTCTTTAAAGATTTGCGTTGAGTTCGCAAACCTTAGGAGGGATTCTAGAGACACCCTGGCTACATCTTTAAGTGACGGGAACGTCGATGAGCCTAGGTATTTTAGTCTCGATCTAAGTAGGGCGGGGCATGTGCATAGTAGGTGCTCCAGGGTCTCAACTGTGCCCAGTTCTTTGCACTTCCTGCAGTTGTCATCCGTGGTGATGCCAAGCTTCCTCGCGTGGGCTGCCGTCATGCAGTGACCAATGAGCATGCCCACTAGTGTCCTGCAATCTTTGCGCGGGCGTGCCAAGATGAACCGAGTTCGTTTTTCGCATTGTGCATTGAACATGATTTTCGAGATTTTGCACGTTGTCGTATCTCTCCATCTACGATTCACTGCTAGTGTGGCTCTTCTTTCGAGGTTCCTGTACAACTCTTGTAGCGGAGTAAGTACATGTTCTGCGAGTTCTGATTCCAGCCCGGCGCCTTCCTTTGCTAAACCGTCTGCCATCTCGTTTCCCTCAATGCCCTGGTGGCTAGGGACCCAGTAGATGCGCACTCTTTTCGAAGCGCATAGTGCATCTAGTGCATCTCTGCCAGCCAAGACACTTTTGGACTTGATGCTAGCGGAGCGCATGAATTTGACAGCCTGACTGTCAACGAAAATGTTGATGTTAGAGTGTTGTGTGTCCATGCTGAGGGCTATCTCAGCAGCCTTCCTTATGGCAAATATTTCCGCCTGGAAGATACTGCAGTGGTTCGGCTGTTTATATGGCTGCCTTATATTAGGCTCTGCGCAATACACCGCCGCACCTACCCCCGTAGGCATTTTGGAGCCGTCGGTAAATATGTTGACCGCCTGCTGTGCTTGTTCTATACCTTTGCACCAGTCGTTTGGTCCCAGAAGAGTTCGTACTTTGGAATTGACTATCGTGCGAGGTACCATGTAGTCCGTGCTACTAAGTAGATCCTTTCCGATTGTTTGAATGTGCATGTTGCCTGCTGCCGTAAGGCGTTGTGCCGTTTTTCCGGCTATTAGTTTTGCGTGTATGTCCAGGGGGTCCATACTTAGAATCGTTTCAAGCGCTTTAGTTGGAGTTGACTTCAGTGCCCCCGTGATGCATAGCGCTGCCTGCTGCTGAGTTTTCTCCAAGTGCCTGAGGAATGTTGATTTGTTCACAGCCGGCCACCACACAATAATCCCGTAGAGTAGAATAGGACGCACTACCGTTACATAGATCCAGTGCATCAGAAAGGGTGAGAGACCCCAAGTACTGCCTACCATCTTTTTGGATGTGTATAGTGCAATGGTGGATTTCTTCACCCTTTCTTCCACGTTGGTTTTCCATGACAACTTGCTGTCCAGGACGACTCCTAGATATTTTGTGTGAGTTTTCGGTATGAGACGTATATCGTTCAATTTCGGTGGTATCCACTGTGGTATCTTGTACCTTTTCGTGAACAGAACCAGATCCGTTTTCTCTGCGTTAATACTAAGACCGACTGGATTTCCCCATCTAAGTACATCTTTGAGTGTGCTCTCCATTATGGAGCTTACTGTTGATAGACATTTCCCTACTATAATAATGCTTATGTCGTCTGCATAGGCAGTTATCTTCGGGGCTCTACCTGCGAACTTTTCGAGTAGTTCATTAACTACAAGATTCCATAGTAGTGGCGAGAGGACCCCTCCCTGGGGTGTCCCACTGTGAGCTTCCCTTACCATGGATTTAGTGCCCCACTCAGCCCGCACCTGAGGATTGCGGTGGTTGATACATTGTTGAATGCACCTGAGATATCTAGAAACGCCCCGAGTGCGTATTCCTTGTGGTGGAGGGCTTTTTCTATGGTTACTACTAGGGAATGTAGTGCCGTTTCAACTGATTTCCCTTTCGTGTATGCGTGCTGGTTGGTTGATAACCGGATTGAATTGTTTCTTAGGTGCAAGTCAATCAGTTTCTCGAGCGTTTTGAGTACGAAGGAGGTCAGACTTATTGGCCTGTAGTCTTTCGGACATGGATGGCTGCTCTTACCAGCCTTCGGTAAGAATACAACCCTCGCTGTCCTCCAAGCCACAGGTACATAGTTTAGCCTGATGCATCCGTTAAATATATTCTTCAGCCATGGGACGACTCGCGATTCAGCCGTTTGCAACATGGCAGGAATTATACCGTCTGGTCCCGGAGATTTGTATCCCGAGAACGAGTTTATAGCCCATACGATTCCATCCGACGTTATTAAGTCGTGTGGAACCTGTAACGGGGTTGTCCTATGCCCTCGTATTGTAGCAGTGCTAGGAGCTTCGGTACAGCCAGGAAAATGCGCCTTTAACAGCACCTCGAGGGATTCCTGACTGCTCCTGACTGCTTACAAAGTTATAAATATAAAAGAAATTTTATGGTTAAATAATTTTATTTTAAAGTTTTTCTTCTACGGAGAAAATACCATTGAACTCTACAAAATCTGTCACTTAACACAAGTGTTAAAACTACATGAGTGAAAATAGAAAGCAATCAATTACACAATCGATTAATACATAACCACTTAAATCTTGACTTTCTGGAAACGCAATGGGCTCCAAAATGTAAGTACCCACAAAGTATTTGTTTTGAAACAAACAATATTTTTTTTCTGAAGAAAGATTGAAGAAAGATTTCACCAGCAAATGAAAAATATGGAGCGCCGATACTCTGGCTCCTGGAACGATTCCATCATTGGCGAGTACGCATGGTTTCTTATAAGAGAAACAGATCAAAGTGAAAACAAGAGACGAAGTAGATCCAATAATTTCTTTTAATGTCATCTAACAGTTACTTTTTTATTTTGAGCTTATTTAAGGATGTAGTCAGGTGCTCCGGCATAATTTTGAAGGTTTCTTTCGTAATTTTTTTTTATAAAAAATAAAATACAATCGCTTCAAATTTTTTATTTAGATTTAAACATTTTCATTATTAATATTGTGAATTTTGGTTTGACATTTTTGCATTATACTTAGGATGATGCCAAAACAGTGATTTTTAGAAAAAGTTTTTTACCGTTGAATTTGATGGAGAAGCATAATTGTTGCAATGTTTGTTCGGCGACTTGGCCGCCATTGCTATTCATGGTAATTTAGATAATTTTTAAGGTTACGTTCGATAAATCTTAATTTTACTTTTTAAGCTAACCAATTTGTATATACAATGTCCTAAATTTTTAAAGTAAACATTCTAATGTAACTTTTTGTACGATATTTTAACTGTCAAATATGACTTCTAAGTGTCAAAACTTTTCAAAAATGTAGAAAAGCTACATCTTACGAAAATATTTCTTACTAAACTTAATAGGTCATGAAGAAGGTTTCAATCAATGTTGCCAAAAAAGGGAATTTTCCCGGTTTTGCGGGAGTTTTCAACGCAAAAGGGAAAACGGGATTAACACTCTTAAAAACGGGGAAAATTAGTTTGACAGCGTTTTTGTGCAAAAACGATAATTTCGTAAGCTCGAACGTAATTTTTTTTTCTGTTCAGCTTAATTTGATTTTTTTGCTTGGCAAACTATGGAAAATGGGTAAATACAACTGAGTACTTCTACAAGATTTAATTTATGGGACGAAAGCGGAGCATTTAGATTTTTCGCATTTGTGGATCCAATCGTTTGGAAAACAAAACGTATCCTTCATTAATTCCGTTGTGTTCCTATTTATTTAAAAAATCTGAATATATATCGGCTTAGAATATAGGTCACTAAAAATATTGATTTTCGAAATTTAGTTAAACAAGATGTGCAAAATTTGTTGGCACCTTAACCTTAGAACTTCAAACCAATTGTTTCCTGTAAACTACAAACCGGGGTAAATATATCTACCCCATGGGTTTTTTCTTCGTAAAATCGTTCGGAAAGCAGTAATCTGACTCTTAAGTGCATGAATTTTTTGTTTTATCACGCCAAACAGAATGGTAAAGAACAAATTCAATGTTATTAAGGTTTATTTGGTGAAAAATCGATTTAAATAGGTAAATGTGCTGAGAAACGGTCAAACCGTAATTCAACAAACAACAATTTATGACTTTACTTCAACCGAATGACTTACAACCGAATTTCAAATTTCAAACGGTATTTTAAAGAGGGCACATAAGGCTTTAAGAAAAATAATTCTAACATGACGTTTTGCTAAAAACGTCTGTTTATTTGAGACTCTTCAAATTATAAATGGAAATATCAAGTCCTTGAAATATTGCTTTTCAAGAATATATTTCGGTTTCTGTCATGCAAAAAGTAAAAAAAAAAAAAAACTTCATGCATATAAAAAAGACACAGTTTCGATATTATCGTAAGTATAGACGTAGAATTCCTTTTTATACAGTAATAGAGAAAAATTCTGGTTTTTTCATGTATATTATGCAAAACTTTCTTAAAGTATTTCATCTTCTAAATAAAAATTATTCAAAAAGAAATTTGTTGTTGTTGTCCTTCTTTAAACTTACCTGATCTAAAAAGCTCACAACTAAATTCATGTAAAAATTTGTTTTGTTTTATAAAAAGTTTTCGTTTGATATTTGTGGTGATGAATTTGTTGTTCTTTTTCATTTGTTTTGTTGGTTAAAACTAAATGTTATTCAAAGTTATGTTTAATTAATGGAAATAAATATGGATAAATTTGAATTATTTATTTTGCCTGTAGTAAAGAGCATATACATATATGTATGTATATTTTAAAAATAATTTAAAATTGAAATTTTAGTTAACAAAAAAAATTTTTATCATGGAAAGAATATAATGCATAATAAAAATAGTTCGAATATATTATGGTATTTAAAAAATAAATGTAGTTTTTAAAACACAACGTATGCTTAAAGTACCTCTACACTATATGTTTCATACATATGACACGTCAAAAAATTACAAATGGTTTTTAGCTACAGATAGTGTGGAACATATGAAAATGTGGTTTTGAAATGTCGTTTGTATTTGCGTCTGTAATTTTTTGAATTAGAACTGTCTCTAATTTCGTATGTTTTTCTATCTGTACAAAATGTCAGTTTGATAAATTTTTTATTTGAAAATGGAAGAAAAGGCAAATATGAAGATATATATTCAATAAATTGATTTATAATTAATTTATTCTTAGTTTGAATGGCTACAAGAGGACATTTAAGAGCTTTAAGGTTTACAAAAATTTCAAAAGCTGTTTTTTATTTTCAAATGACGTGTCGATAGTGTGGAGACAAAAGAAAAAAGCTGTCTGACAAAAACTTAATTCTGACACACAGATGAAATTCGGTATGTAATTTTATTTGACATGTCATATGTATGAAACATATAGTCTGGGGGCACCTTTAGTAACGCATGCGCAAATTTGCGTAGTAGTATACATATGTACATGCTGAAAATAAACATTCGTTTTATTCGTACTCTAACTCATGGCAGAATAACCAGGTAGGGCCGACTCGGAGAGGAATGAAGTAGAAAGCAGAGAAAAGCGAGCTAGTTGTCAAATACAGCTGTTCATGTCAAGTAAAAATTAAGAACATCTAAAAAAATTTCAGCTAACTGAACCAACAATAATTAAACCAGCAAATCTAAAACAACGACGCACAGAAAAGAGCAAGATCACAGCGGTTGAGCAGCGTTAGAGGGGATGAATCGAATCGTCCACAGGAAATAAACAGAACTTTGCTTACTATGTCCAGCTTTTCACTCGTCACTCAAGAAAATTCTCGAGCTTGCGGCGAAAGCAATTATTGCTCCGAGAGCAATAATACTCTTGCTCTGGTAGCAAGACCTCTTTGTCTCGCTTTTCACTCGGCAATAATTGCCTTTGCCGCAAGCAGTTTGTGGATTATTCGCCCGCATGAAGGGGCTTACGATAGTCCCCATTAAACCCGAGTAGTCAACAAACTACTTGCGCTGAAAGCAATTTTTGCTCATAGAATTGCCGAGTGAAAAACAACAATACCAGCAGCTAGTAGCAACGTTGCCAGTTATGTTGGAAAAATCCCATTCGTGGTAATTTTTAATTGCCCTTAGGAATTTTTGTCTCTGGGAATTCCTATTAAATTTTTTAATTCAGCGTGGTATTTTTTAATTGGCGTGGAAATTCAGCACGATATTATTTAAGTTTACGTGGAAGTTTGGTAATATTTTTCTTACATTTTTTTTTCTTTTTTAGTAAGCAAAGTTTCTCATTGGTATTTCAAAATTTTTTTAAATTGTTTGTGCATATAGGACTTGTGGTATTTTTTAATGCGAATGAGATTTTTGTGGCAATTTTAAATGCACATGGAATTTGTGGGGTATTTTTAAAACGCGTGGTATTTTTGTGGTAATTTTTAATGATCGTGAGATTTTTTTTTTTTGATATTTTTTTATTGCGGAAGAAACTTTTTTGTTTATCTTTACAATGGTAATTTTTGTTGTGTTTAATTTATGTTATTGTGAAAAAAGTAACTTTTTGTCGGAATTGTTTTAAATTTTAACTGGTAACCTTGGCTAGTAGTAGTACATTTTTTTGTAGCCGCATACTCTCTGGCTCTCTAACTACATGCATCTGTATTCTCTATTGCATTACAACCCAACAAGCCATGAATGTTACTGTGCCAGCTAAACGGTACTTAAAATGGCAGCGTCTGATTTGCTGGTATGAAAACGACATGTTTTTGCACCTTTAAACCGTTCTCTATATTATTGTAAAGACCTTTTTTATATTTATCAAGAATCTAATTGAAATTAATGTCATATTCGCTTGATGCGTCGTTTGTTCTTGTCTTTTTCCCTCTCTTTTTCACCCGTTCGCCAAAAAACTCTAAAATATGCATTGAATCCTGCATTGAAATTAAGGTAGTACAGTTGAGTTGCCGTTCATTGTTTAGTTTATTGTTGCAACGTAATAAAAACCATTTCAAGAAAAGGTTACAATTGTTTAACAACAAATAAAATTAATATACAACTTAAAGTTTTCTATATGGCCTTGTTATTTATTGTGTTGATTTTCTATGATTTAAATACAAATTCTAATTGTTTGATAGTTTAAATCATTCTTGATCAGCCAAACTAGTTGTTTGATAGTTTAAAATCATTTATTGAGCTTTAGGTCAGGTTAGAACAATTAATTGCTCTAACTAGTTAATCAATCAGCTAACTAATTAATCAGCTAGTGATGTTTTTTTTTCTTTTCATATAGAAAATGTTGATGCTGTTGTTTCTTTGAAAAAAATTCGTTAGAGCAATAAATTGTTCTAACCTGACCTAAAGTGATGTGTATTTTTATATGTATGTTTTACATACATATTAATAAAAAACAACAACAACAAAAACAAAAGCAGCACAACAACGAACGACGTGATTACGAACCAAACAAGCAAACACAACAACAACAACCTTAAAAACAGCATAAGCAGTTACTGCAGCTACGCAGCTAAACAGCTTGTGCATTTCTCATACGAATTTATGAATTTTTCATCTTCTTAGATTTTGCTATTTTATTAGATATTCGTTTTATTCCCACTAAAACTGATATTTCGGCATTTTTTTTTTTTCTTTGTACGATGAATATTAAAGGCTGTATACCCCAAAGTGTCAAATATCGCTTTGAAAAAATTCGTGAAACTGACCCCCATACAAACCGCGCTGTAAGACGTAATTCTACGTCAAAAATATTCATTCAAACGTATTCGGGATACACAATCCCAGTGTATGAATACTTTTGTAAGGGGGTTTCAATCAAAGGCTGAGGTATGCTCAGCCATTCCAGGATCAGACGAAAGGCCCTCGAACTTTCGCCAATAAATAAGAAGACTTGATGAATTTAATGCTCTTATTATAATTGCTGCTGTATTGTTTGTAATTTAGCAAGGCTTTCTTATTACAATACACAATATTATAAATATAGGCAACAATACGTCTACAGTGTGAAGTTCTTGTATGCTGGTTTGACGATGTTCGGTGTGCGGTGGAGTGCGATGACTCGGAAAAATTCGGTGATGTTCGGTGTTCGGTGAAGTTCGGTGACTGTCAGTGTGACAACGACTTAGGCAAGACCCGACTACGCTACTTTATTCAGCATTTAATCTTGTGATATATATGTAGATATATTTTCATATATGGCGTGAATCGCCTTACTATTTTTTTAACGATAAGTTAGTAAAAATAAAAAAATAAAACAATAGGATTCTTAAGCATAAATCTATGTTTGATGATCGACCGAAGCAGACATAAAAAGTCCCAATTACAACTACTTCAGATTTCCGACCGACCGAGGCCGACGTAAAAAGTCTGGGTTAAAAAAGGAAAAGAAATACTTCGTATTTCCGACCGACCGAGGCCGACGTAAAAAGGCCCGAACAAGAGAGAACTTCGAACTTTCGACCGACCGAAGCCGACGTAAAAAGTCCGAATAAAGCTTCAGATTTCCGACCGACCGAAACCAACGTAAAAAGTCCAACCAAAGAGAACTTCGGATTTCCAACTGACCGAAGCCGACGTAAAAGTCCGAATTAAAAAAAACATTCCGGATATCCGACCGACCGCAGCCGACGTAAAAAGTCCGAAAGAAGCAACTTCAGATTTCCGACCGACCGAAGCCGACGTAAAAAGTCAAAATAAAAAAACCACTTCGGATTCCCGACCGACCGAAGCCGATGTAAAAAGTCCGAGCCTAAGAAAAAGTACTTCGGATTTTCGACCGACCGTAGCCGACTTAAGAAGTCCGAACAAGAGAACAAGGGCTTCGGATTTCCTATCGACCGCGGCCGACGTAAAAAGTCCGAGCCAAGAGAAACTACCTCGGATTTCCGACCGACCGCAGCCGACGTAAAAAGTCAAAATAAATACTAAAAATAAAACTTAGATAAAACTACGACTACATGTATTAGTAACGATCAGTAGAAATGAGATCGTCGGTAAGATGGGCTAAGTATTACGCTTTTGGACCGTGCCTAAGTCTGGCAAACTGCGCATTCCAATTCACCCTCTGCTAAAAACCTGATGGGAATTATAACATGCTGAGTGTGCTGTTGGCTACGTTGAGTTGCTGTGTTTGTGTGATTGTTGTATGCCTGGCTGTTGACTACGTTGAGTTGCTATGTTTGTGTGATTGTTGTATGCCTGGCTGTTGGCTATGTTATAGGTGCACAGTGGCGTAGTGGTACACTGGCGTAGGGAGCGGGGTGCAACTTTGTAACGAATCACCGTTACACTTTAAATATGAAAATCATCACCGAAAATTTGATATATAATGTTTTATTGTAAAAAAATACGTGAAAACGTATTTACGTGAAATAACTTTATTTCAGCGAGAAAGAGAAAAATAACTTACCTAGACAAACCACTAATGGGAAGTACAAGCTGGGGTAGATATCAAACCCACATGAGCATCACGTCTTCACTCCGTCACAGTTAACAAAAAACTAAAGGGTCTCGCGACCTAGCCCTATTGTTAAAACCTTGAATTTAATTATGGTATAAGTCGTCAGTCGATAACGTCATTGACTAACTTAGAAACGTAGTTCGAAGTTTCCTTGAGGTATATATCTAACCCCGTTTGTAGTTCTAGGGTTAAATATGAAATTTGCAAATACAAGTAAAATGTTCCCAAAAATTAAAAAAAAACAAATTGATATCGTTCATTTTTCTCTTTTTCTGAAATAAAGAGAAAGAGCTTTTTCTGCCATAAATTTAAATAAAACTAATATAAGAAAGCCGTTAGACAACCCTACAGTAAATGTTACATTACACACCAAAACACATATGAAAAGTTAAAACTGCATATGATTAGAAATCAAAAGAAAGTGTTTGCATTTACACTCAAGTAATATGTACATTAGAACGTACTACCTCTTATGCAAAAAAAAAGTGCACCGTATACCAGAATGTGACGCATTTTTGCAAGACAATTACGAAAAAATAATTTTTTTTGACCGTACGTAGGGGTCGCGCATTGACATATTTCTTCATATCTCTGGTGTTTACGGTCGGATATTTAAGTTTGGTATATCAATGTTTTTGTCTCAAAGAGACCAATATGACTTCTATAGAGGTCATTGACCTCAGGTGCACCGTTCTAGTACTTACGCTCCAGATCTCAGCTCCTTCCATCCTAATGTACCATCCTAATGTACCACCCTAATATCAAAAAAAGTAAAGCTCTAAAATTATTATTAATCTTTTGCTCAGAAAGTGTATCGATATTTTGAGCAGAACTGTTTTTAAAAATTTTTTGCCGAACGTAGGGCTCCTTTTTTCATTTTCATCATATCTTAGGTATTGAAAGTCTGATCATATTGAATGTCATATCGATGCTTTTATCTGAAAGAGACCAATTATTTTTCTCCAAAATAAAAAAGAATATTCCTACAAGTCCTTGGAAGGCCTTAAATTGATTTTGTGAAATTTTTAAGCTCGTAAAAGAATAAAATATCTATATCGCCAATACTAAAATAGTATCAACACTATTTTTGTTGTGATTTATTAAATATGCAATGTATTATTATTTTATTTTTTCACTTTTGCTTTTAACTTTTGCTGATTCGCTTTCCACAGCCACTATTTTCAATGTGGTTGTGACACAATTTCAAACACTGGCTATTGCAATTCGTTTAACCCGTGAAAAACAGTTGAAAATTGCGTCCGTCTAATATTTATTTCAACGCGAGTTTCATAGAGTTTTGATTATTTTCTTAAAAAATCGACCAAAAAAATATTTTAAAAAATGTCTTTTTTTGAGAGTGACTTAAATAATACAAGTGATAAAAGTCGAAAGTTGGATGTTTTTAAACAAGAAGCTGTTAGAAATGTAATCGTTTTGTGGCAAAACGCCGACATGCCAATTATAATACTCAAAATAATCCTTAGTTTATATGTATTATGATGATTCCCCAAATATTTCGACTCTAGCGTTAGCCATCCGAACCTCTAAAAATCGAGTTTTTTGTAAAAATATTGGCTGGTATGGTAACTAAAAATAAAAACACCGTCAGAAATAGTAGTAATAATAAAGTTCATCCAATCTGTATCAAAAAATGTTAAATTTTTTCCGTGGGACGAAATATAATGCGGATGTTCATGATTTTTTTTACTTTTTTTATATTAATTCCACTAAAATTCAAATAACTTGATTTTTTTATGCTGTTTTCGTTTTCGAGATACCGTTGCAAAGGTGTTGGCTGTTTCTATTGCAGAATTGCTAAAATTGATTACCATTAAAACTAATATTTTTAAAAAATATATATATTGCAACAAACATATGAGTGAAATCAGGAAATCACGATTATAACGTTAGATAACGTTGGATAACGTTAGAGACATGAACTTTGGTACATATTTTTTTATATCAATAGATAGTTTAGGATTTAAAATGGGTTGGATCGGTAAATTTTTTGTAATTATGTTATATGGGAGGTAGGCGTGGTCATTGACCAATCCCGCTCATTTTAAATCCCAAACACTTGTGTGATGTACTTGTAGATGTACTTGTGAATACCTATTATACAATTTCAAAAAATCGATTGAGATATAACGTGAACGCTTGGAATAAATTGTTACAAATTTCGCGTTGCAAGTGTGGCATTGAAAGCAACAACAAGCATTGTAATTGCAACTATTGATCAGCACGATTAATGGCATCAGATGATGTCTATGAAACAGTGTTGATGGGAACTCCCACTGTAGAAGTAAGGTCAGTTGCTGCAACATCGAATGCGGTGTACTCTGCCAGCGTTAGGTACCATGCTTGCAGTTCTTCTCGCAAGACCAGCTAGAAGCATTGCAATATTCAAACGAAATAATCAAACTACCAGGTTCGCACAATGAAAATGACTTAATTTTATTATTTTCTTTAGTAAATTTATATAGTTTCACAGCTTATCCATGCCATTTTCAAAACACCGAGCGTTTTGTTCGTGTAGTACATGAATCTGCTTTGGCGGTCACGTATGGGGAATCCCCCAGGGGGTTCCAGGGGGTGTGCAACTGGCATGGGTGGATCGGCCCTCCAAAGTTAGAAGCGATCGGTCATACATTTGGTCTCGATTGGGGCACTCTAAATGGGTCAAAGAGGAATTTTTCAAAATTTGACCCTACGGAAAAGTTTGGGTATTAGAATTCATTTTAGAGGAATAGTTCCTCGGGCAAAGTTTCTTATTTTGATCCCTAGAATACGATTTTCACTGAGCAATGGGCGATTTTTAAATCGACCTGCCCTAATATATATATATATTTCAAATTGCAAGGTGATTGATCTTAAGGGTGTAAACTCCAGCCGAGCGCCGGAGCTGACTCACACACTTTTTTATAGATAGGTAGTAATTAATTAATACTAGTCAATATTATTTCTCAATTTGGCTTAAGAACAGGTCTTTCCACTGAAAAATATGCCTTAAATTTTAACGCAAATATTTTCAATGCTTAAGGAAATTTGGCACATATAAATTGTGACATTTTTTTTTTTGAAAGTGGGAAAATTAGGAATTAGAATAGGAACATTTTTGTGGAATTTGGAGAGATTTAATCGTTTGGATAAAGTCACTTTATATGGAAAGTAGACGTGGTTTTCATCCAATTTTGCTCATTTTTTAACTTCATCTTAGTTTTTGAGCAAAAAACCCCCCTTACAAAAACCCCCCTTACAAAAAACTCCTTACAAAAACCCCTTTGAACAAAAAACCCCTTTAAACAAAAAACCCCTTTGAACAAAAAACCCCTTTGAAGAAAAAACCTGCAGTATGCGTGGGAGTATAAAAATATTGTGTCATATGAGATTTGAACCATAGTTCTTTGGTACTGCAGCAATACAATCAAATGTCTTAAATACCCCTTACACGGAGATAATTATTTTGCTTGAATCAAGCAAATGTTTTGCTTAAAAGCAAATCAGCGAAACTTTGCTCAATCACGGTGTGGTTTTAAAAACAGATTTCTAAATTGTAATCATTCTTCATGTATTTGGAAAAAATTTTGATTAAATTGAAGCAAAATTTTTCTAAGTTATTATAAACTGCAAAAGCAAATTTCTACTTAATTCAAGCACATATTTGCTAAGTTATTATGAGCTCAAATAGCAAATTTTTACGAAACTCATGCAAATATCTGCTTAGTTATTATAAACTCAAATAGCATATTTTTACTAAATTCAAGCAAATTTTTTCTCAACACTCGAGCACACGTTTATTCTTAATGAAGAAAACTAGTCGATGATTGTTTGACAACTGCGATGGTCGAATGGATAAACCCATGCAATCATGCGGCCGAGGTTCAAATCTCCGGATAATGGTAATTTTTCAATTTAATTTAATGTTAGCAATTATTTCACTTTAAAAATATGCTAGATTTCAGCAAAAACTAATCAAAATTTGCTATTCCAATTTATAATAACTGAGCAAATATTTGCTTGAATTAAGTAGAAATTTGCTTTTGCAGTTTATTATAACTTAGCAAAACTTTGCTTGAATTAAATCAAAATTGTGCTTAGTCATTATTAACTGCATAATTTTGAAGTGGCTGAGATTCAAGCGCAAGTTTTGCTTAACCACAATAAAAATATAGCAAAAGTCCATGTAACTTTTAATAACTAAAAACTTTTTCATTGTAAAACGTTTGATGATTACTTTTTAACGTTACCCACTTTGCGAACTTTTGCGTACCCCGCTTGTAAAAACTTGTCGGTGATGACATTGAAATGCAGAACTGTAAGCGGAAACAAAATCTTATTTGTGCTCATTTCTTGTTTGTACTCACATGATTTTCCTTTCATTGTTTAAACAGTTTGACTTTATTCGTCTGTGTAGCAAGATCGTACTTTCTAACAGGAAGTTTTGTAGTGAAATGTGTTTTGAAAATTAAACAGTGATACAAAAGTGAAAAAAAGAACTATGCAGGGGTTCTCATGCAGCAATTCTGTTTTGCTGGAGTCCATAGAGTACGAAAAAACTTATACTTTTTCTCAGTCACTTCGTTAAGTAAGTTTTTTTATAACAAATGTAGTGATATAACGATATTCCCAAAATTATAAGTTCAAAAAATCATAAGTTTACTCTGCATTAACCGATTTTCAAAATTTTGCTTTTATTTTACAGATCTGATTTGTACCTTTTAATAAAAAAAAACATTTTGGCAATCAGTTCAAAAATGGCTCAGTTACGGTAGATAAAGTAAAAAAAAAAAAAAAAAAAATTAAAAAATGTTCATTTTCATCTCGCTCTAAATTGACCGTTAGGCAGAAAATTCTGTTTTTTTAAATTTTATTGACAATCATATTAAAGTAGGTTTCTAAAACAGGTAAGGTCATAAAAATCGGTTACAAAATGAATCAGTTACGCCAAGTTTTGTGATAACATGTTTTTTGCTTTTTTTGTGTTTTCTTAGAAATGTAAATATTTTTCAGGTAATAAAACAAGAAAACGCCTAATATACAAAATCATAGTTGGATGATTGTTACACTGTTTGTCTCAGCCAACGCTTGTTTACATTTCGCACTAATTGGAGTCATTATCCACATGTTTACATGCGTTTCTCCCCTTTCACGTCTTTTGTGTGGGTGACATTTTGCATCACAACAAACTTGTGATTTGTTTTTTCCTTTCCTACTCACAACCGCACTAGTGCTGAATTATTGAAAGTACAGGGTCCGCCATATAACGTTATTTTTTTCAACTAGTGCTTATTTCGTGAATGGTAACACTTAGCTCATGTCTGATTTCACAGATAATTAGTTTTATCCTTCCGCTGAACGAATATGGTTGTGTGTACGCTTGAACAACGGTGGGAAACATTGCAACATTACTTTGATGCAGAAGATGCCGATTTTGCCAAAAAAATCATCAGAAATCATCAACAGGACGGCGCAACGTACCACACAGCCGAAGCTACACTCGATGTTTTGCGCCATGTTTTTGAAGATCGCATTATCAGCCGCAGAGCTGATGTCGTTTGGCCACCTCGGAGCTGCAATTTGACACCGTTGGACTATTATTTGTGGGTTGCCCTCAAAGATAAGTGTTACGCCGACAAGCTAGAGACAATTGACGCTTTAAAGGACAATATTCGTGAAGCCATTGGTGAAATACAGCTGCACACAATCGATAATGTGCTTAAAAATTGGACCGATCGTATAGGCTACTGCATGGCCAGCCGAGGCAGCCATTTGAATGAAATTATTTTCCATTATTAACCGGAAGGATTGTAGTTTCAAATAAAAAAAGAAATTTGAAAAAATATCTAGTAGTTTTTTTTTATAGAATTTTCATAGAAACACAAGAAGTGTAAATTATGAGGAAATAGTACACGAAAATCTGTCTGCCTACCATGCAATGGGCTGCAAAATGTCTATCAAATTGCACCATCTCCATGCTCATTTGAATATGTTCCCATCAAACTTAGGGCAGATGAGTGATGAACAAGGTGAACGATTTCACCAGGACATTTCAAGAATTGAACAGCGGTATGTTGGAAAAAGTAAAGTCAGTATGCTGTCTAACTACTGCTGGTCTATAAAGCGAGAAACTAGCAGCGATCTTTATAAAAAACAAATGAAACGCAAGCATTTCTAAGAAAACACAAAAAAAAGCAAAAAACATGTTATCAGAAAACTTGGCGTAACTGATTCATTTTGTAACCGATTTTTATGATCTTACCTGTTTTAGAAACCAACTTTAATATGATTGTCAATAAAATTTAAAAAAGCAGAATTTTCTGCCTAACGGTCAATTTAGAGCAAGATGAAAATTAACATTTTTATATTTTTTTTTTTTTTTTTTTTACTTTATCGACCGTAACTGAGCCATTTTTGAACTGATTGCCAAAATGTTTTTTTATTAAAAGGTACAAATCAGATCTGTAAAATAAAAGCAAAATTTTGAAAATCGGTTAATGCAGAGTAAACTTATGATTTTTTGAACTTGTAATTTTGGGAATATCGTTATATCACTACATTTGTTATAAAAAAACTTACTTAACGAAGTGACTGAGTAAAAGTATAAGTTTTTTCGTACTCTATGGACTCCAACAAAACAGAATTGCTGCATGAGAACCCCTGCATATTTTTTGTGTAGCACTGTGTTATTTATCTTTATGTTTAAACCAGAACAAAGCTTTATGTTTAAAATAACTTCGTGTTATTAAACATTAATTTTGCTCTAAATGCTCTATAAAAGTTAATAAATTCGTTCATTAAATTGTGAAAATTATGTTAAAGTAATTTATGACGACATTTGCTTTTGTTTGTTTCTTTTCGGTGTGTTCTCTTCAGTTTTCGTTGTGTTTTTGACTTAGAGATGATTTTTGTTCAAATTTTCTTTTTCTCTCAATTTTTCACGTCATTTTTTGTTCTCTCTTCTGCATACCTACTCCCATCGTCACTTACTGTGAAAGGTAGATGTCATCAGTGTCTTAGCGGCCATGTCGGAACAAATGTAGTTCAGAATTGTATACAGGTGTTGGAGGCCTCGCAGCTACATTGTATTTAAGATATAATTGGTTACGTCATGTGTCCATTTACCACTAGGACGCTTCTTTTAAGTGCACTCCTTCAGCTTTTTTCAACATTGAAAGCTTAGTAATACAATTTATGAATGTCCTTTTTTAATACCTTTAATTTATTCTCTTTGTCATTGGTTCTTTTATCAAAACTCTTTTTAATTCACTAAGCTTTCAACAAGTTCATTGAATAAAAATACAAAGAGTCTTAAGTACAGAAAGTTTTCTCCGAAACCTTTGATCTTTGACTATTTACTGAACGGTGTCATTGAGTTTGGTAATTTTGTAACAAAGGAATTAACAAAAAATACAGTAATTATGATATGAAGGATAGGTACTCCCTCAATTATCTATACCTGGAATATATTCTGTATAAAAGGGTTCATTTTTGCTACCTCCTCAGCAAAGGTTTCGCAGCAGTTTATTGTTATTACATTGTGTCTTTCATAAAGTTGTTTCCCAGATTTTTTGTGATTTTTGTTTGTTGGTGTACTTGAATGGTTTTCAGCAAACCAAACCAAAATACTAACACCAAAAAACGAGTGACTCACTTGAGGCTTAAACGTTGTAATGAGGGTCATTCTCAAAAAGGACCACCTGTAAACTTTGCTTTTGCTGGCACTATAATTTTTTTTTGTGAGTTTTTTGTGCTTGTTCTTCTTTTTATTAAGAGCGCCTGGCAAAGGTAAAAGTTTAATATTTAGAGGGCAAAAGTTAAAAATGCACCAAGAAACTGCTTCAAACTTCAAACGAAGGATATTCTTAGAAAAACACTATGGAGTGGAAAAAGAAAAACCAATCTCAAGTATTCACTAAATAAGCGTTGTTGTGTGAAAGTTTTTCTCTTTGGTGCTGAAGTGCTGATAAACCCGCAGTAGCTGGTCGTGCTGGCTGACTGGCTGGTAGATTTGCTTGCAACAAAAATAAAATAGTAAAAAGTAGTGCAACGTGACGCTGCAAAGTAGCAGTGAAATATTTGTTGCGTTCTTGAATGGACGAGTTTAAAAATTTTACTTTTAGCTGGAAATGTTAACTTTTTTATGCTGTGTTAGTTCTTATTTTTTTTTTCTTTGTAAAATTGTAAACAACATCGCCCTTTTAAATAATTCAGGATAAGGTTTTTAGTGTTCATAAAGTAGAGCAAGAAAAACTTCAGTGTAAAAAAATGTATTCTGCAAGCATACTCAAGACACAGAAATTTATTTAAAAAACAAACACTTTTATTTTAGACTTCACGAATAAAAATATTTTTTTATATATTGATCAAAAAATAGGTCAAATTAATTCAAATTTACTTGAATCGCATAGTTCTTATTATCTCCTCATAATATTATCCTAATAATTTATCGTATAAAAGCGATTCGTCGTCTCTTTGTTTTTCATACCTAAACGGCTGAACAAATTGGCTTGACATCTTGAATGTAAATAACATGTGATCACGAATAGATAACTTGACTTCTATAAAGGTGCTTACATAATTTTAATAACAAAATATGTGAAGAAATGAGTGAGGATTGGATGCCAGTGAAATGGTAAAGCAAGAGATTTATCTATAAGAAAATTACTCAAATCAAGTTAATTTGAGTTTAGCGAAATGAAAGAAGTGGGTGTAAGTTTTATTTTTCTGAAACAATGGATTTATTGACAAAGATTTGTGGAAGAACTTACTCAGGATGTGGTTGCTCGAAAAGTGAACGAGTACCAATCTTGATACAAGAAAGGAAGTTAACAATTATTAAATATAAGCAATTTTGACATATTAAAGCGACAGGAAATAGATAAATTGTAGTTTGTATAGATGAACGTGAAGCGCCATCTAGGTTTCAATATAACTTTATCGTAAGTATAAATTAAATGAAAGCTTAGCTTAAATATAAATATAATGTAAAATGTTCACCTAAACAATATGCTTAATAAGATTCGTTATTGAATAAATGAAATGATGTGAAAAACTTTATAGCACTCATGTTATCTCACTAGCCCATCTAGCTAAAGTTTAAGAAGAAACCACATAAAACAAAAAAGAAAATCTTTCTGATTTAAAATTTTTTTAACGGTGATATCATCTCACTTAAGTTTAAGAAGAGATCACTTAAAACTAAGAAGAAAGGCATATCCCCATTTTCAATCACGAGTCAATCACGAGATCCCGGACGATTTAAGCCCCTTTAAATCCCGTAATTTACTTTCCGGAATCCCGGGATTTTTAAATAAAAAAGTTATATTACAAATATTCATGTAAATGCAACCATTTCAATTTAAGTTGATATGAGTATAGATTTAGAAAAACCTTTTATATAGGCTGAAAAGATTGTTAGGATGATGAATGTGGATCACTTGAGCAAAGACTTTGCAAAGTTTTAAAAGATCAGGAAGTCAGCTATGTATTTCAAAATTGTGAGATATTCTGACTTAGGAAATAGTTTTGTTTTGTGGTGAAGGCAATTGTGATTGAAACTTACAAATTGCTTACTATTATCGTACAACTATTTCTCCAATTAGCATAGAATCAGAACGCTGCTTCTCATCAACGGGTTTTATTTGTAATAATATCCGAACAAAACTCTCTAATGAAAAATAAGACACGTTGATTAGTTTTAAAAGTATTACTTTAAAAATAATTAAAACAAAAAAAAAACACAAAAAACATGAAGGTGGTGTCTAAAAAAAATGTTTAACATTTATATAATAATACCTTAAACCAGGGCCGTAGCCAGGATCTACCCATGTGAAGGGGTTTTGAAGAGCATTTTTTTTATTCAAAATTAAAAAATGAAAAAACATATATAAGTTTTTATTTCATTTCATTTTCAAGTTAAGTTTTTTACATATCGTTCACCACATGCCAAAACTATGAATGTGAAAAAATTCGATTTTAGGTTTATTGCTGTTTCTGATGCAAATTTTATAGAAGGAACATTGTATCAACATATGGAATAGGAATGTGGATCAAATCTGCCGCAATACTACAGTTCTAAATCAATAAATGTTTTTTTTAGAATTAATGTGCCACAATCATTGTTCTGGCACAAACATTTAAACAAAACTGGAACTTTCCTGCATTCCAATACAATGAATGTGTTCTAAAATACTTTAGGAGTTAGGTAGGCCAACCAAATTTAAATCACAAATCGGGGGACGTAATGCCCACATATCTGCAAGCTAAAGTTTTTGAAAATAACAGATCCTGCACATTCATTCATTACTTTATTCCTTGAAGCATAAATGTTTTATAAATTGGAATTTTTGTGCTTGCCAAAACAATGAATGTGTTCTAAAATACTTTAGGAGCTAGGTAGGCCAGCCAAATTTAAATCATAAGACGAGGGACCTAATGCTCACATATCTGCAAGCCAAAGTATCAAATAATAACAGATCTTCAACATTCATACTACATTACTAGATTCTTTGTAGGCATGAAAGTTGTTTAAATTGGAATTTTTTTGCAAGCCAAAACAATGAATGTGTTTTAAGCCAAATTTTAAACAATTGTTAAGTCACTAAATACTTATCATTCGGTAAATGAAATTTTAAAAAATTTGGCTTCCCTAATTTTCAGAAGCCTTCATACCTTTAAACTCATTTTCCAAAAAATTATAAAAAAGCACATTCATGAATTTGGCATGCAGGTGACGATATTATATATGTAAGTAAAATTATTAAGGTACCTCGACTATACCGAGATATAGTTATACCCCTCTAAAAAAATTACCTGGCGGCTATCGTAACAGATAGCCGCCAGTGAGCTATAACATTTTGCAAAAACCTCCAAAAATAATGATTTTCGTAAATATATTGACTGGTAGAATAGTTCTAAAAAAAAAGAAATTGTCAGATATTTAAGGGCGGAAATAACTCTTCCAATCTGCATCAAACATTTTTTCGATAGCATTGAAGATAATGCTGTTTTTCGTGCCTTTTTTGAATTTTTCTTAATTCATTTACACTAAAATTTAAATAACTTTATTTCTAATGCGATCCTCACTTTTAAGATATCGTTGGAAAAGTTTTGAGTGATTGCATTCATTGCCGGAATTGCTAAAATTTATACATATTAAAGATAAAATATTAATTATAAAAAATACATGAAACATTTTTTTAAGATAATAAAAAAAAATAAAAATTAAGTTACTACCATCATCTACAATTGCCGATGTCAAAGGTAGTGAAAACAATAATGATGATAATTTTGAATGTATCACGTTTGATCCGATAAATCACGATACATTGATTTTCACTATTGTTGTTAACACGATTCAACTCATAACAAAGACATTTACACGTAAAACCAACAGTATCAAAAATCAGTTATCAACAGTTATAAAATCAGTATATCATTTGTTAAGTTTTTAGATCACATTAAGTTATTTAATGAAATAATTATTTAAATGCATTAATTTTTATAAAAATTTCGACCACCCGGAGTGTTGTAACTCCAACAACACCCTTTGGTTACGGCCCTGCCTTAAACTGCTCTGTATTTTATTTTTTAATTAATGCAATTTGCTAATCATAAATATTATAAAAGTTTTTGTGTTTATTAACAATAAAGGCATTTACAATTGTGTGGTATCGTGGTATTGTGGTTTTTTTGCCATAGATGAAAATCACAATTATGAGCACTCTTTTAAATAGAGTTTGTGGTTGGGAACCTCTACTATAGTTTTTGGTTACTATACAAATAAATTAACACCCAATCTGATATATTTTATTAATATACTAGTATGAAATATATGGGCGTCCGCAGGATTTGTTCTAGGGGGAGGGGGCAAAGGCATAAAGGAATCTATAATGAACATAAGCAAAATGTAACCTATATAATGCTATTTACTCGGATTTTTTGTACTAATTTTGTAAACATTACACGCACACTACACCAGTTGATACACTTTTTTACACATAAGAAAGTCTAATATATTTTAAAGATCGCGTAAAAATCTTTTTCGTATCATGTCCGAAATATTTAAAAATTTTATTTAACTTTTTTTTCATGTAATATATTTCAGTAACTTTTTGCTAAAGCAAATTTCTATTGAGCCCCCAGGTATTCAACTTCTAAAATAAGAATACAAAAATTTCCTAATATTAAATAATAGTGGGATTCATGACACTTCGTAACTGCTTCGCAAGCTCGTACTTCATAAAAACTTACAAAACGTCACTTTCTTATACGAACATCGAGATACGAAGTTCGTAACATTTTATAATTATGTTATCTCGTTACTATTATTATTATGTAAATAAACATGCGTAACTTGTACGCTGTTAAATTGCAAATGTTAGCTGTTTTGTGTTTCTAATTTTTCAAGCTTGTTTCTAGCAAATATAAAATATGGGCAAAACAAATGAATAGCATAAATAGATTTTCACTTGACTTTGATAATCTCCGTTTTGTTTTGTGTATCATTGCCGTCAAAATAGTGTTTACGAGTAAAGTTACGAAAATTCTTATAAGAGCGTTCATGTCAAAAAAGTTACGGACACTACGATATGCGGTTTACTAAAACTTACGAAGTGACATGAATCGTACTAATACTTTTTTTGTTGGAAAACTGAAAAAAACAAACTAAATTTTTAGGCCATTTTTTTACTTTGGAAGCCTTTAACTCCTAAGCCAATTTCGAGCGGAGTGGAATTTTTCAGATTTTTATTTAGGCGGTCAAAATCCATATTACTAGAAAAATACAAAATTTGCGTTGTCGCTATTCTCGAAATGTTCCCCACATGCTAAGGGAAATCTTTTTCACCGGATCTCACACTGCATTGACACCAATCTACTTATTTCTTTTTCTAACATTAATCAGTTCTAGTAGCTTGCATGTATAAATAAAGAGGTGCATGTATACTAGATTTGTTTTGGGTTTCATACATTTTCTTAACATATTCCAGAACCTCCCTGCAAGTCTTCATTATCAGTCCTGGTTTAATATAAGCACGTGACGCGAAAAAAAGTCCAGAAAGATCTCAAACTGGGTGGGCGTCGCTAAATAACGTGAATTTTAAGAAGTTAAAAATGGTTGTTTCAAATCGAGTTTCTTATTTACGTTTATTACATAAAAACATTTGAATATAATAAATTCTAATGTAAAATCGTTTGCTTAATATGATATAAGATTTATTCAAAAACTAGTCCTTGATCTAAAATTGGCCTACTTTATTAAATTTCCTAATTTTTCCTTCGCTTTTGAATTAGAAGCTTTGCTCTCGATTTAATCGCTGCAACTTTCTTAAATTTAAATGCTGCAGAATTGTTTGTCATTTTATTAAGTTTTGGAAAAATTAAAGTTTTTTCTTGGAAAATAGTTTTGGAAAAATAAAAATAAAAAATTAAAATTATATCGTATTTATGATAGAAAAACGAGTCGACTTTTGGGAAAACATTAAGTTTTTTATAAAATGTATTGACTTTGTCTTCTGCTTGTTTACAATGACTTTTAAACATAAATTTTCGTATCGTCAAAAATTATATCTGTTATTGAATTAAATGACCCTTGCTATCTGTTGCTACGAAGAATGATCTTCGACTATTATGACTTCGATATCATTCCTTAACATTCGACAATTTCTCGTATGAATAACTTCATAATTTTTTTCATTACATTCGTAGTATTTACTAAAAAATTCATTCGTAGGTTGACCGTAGCCTACTGGAAGAGTACGTGGCCCATTAGCTGAAGAACCGTGGTTCAAACCCCAGCTGAACAGAAGGTTTTTTTTCGTAACTAGGTATTAGGATCATTGTAAATGTATTCGTACAATATACATTTGCTTTTGAACGATGCGCATATTCTATTCATATTCTATTCGCATATTTTATTCGTATTCGTGCGCATTGTATTCGTACAATATACATTTGCTTTTGCACGAATACGAATAAAATATTCGAAACGTGTACCAAACTACGTACATTCTATACAGTTAAAAGTGTCTGTGAAACAAGAGTAAATGAAATGGTATCGTTAGGCCATGATCATATTACGTGTTTTTTCGCGATTGAGACACAGCCCTCAATTTTTCTTCGTTAACGCAGCTTAAAACTACTGAATATTTAATAAATAAATGTATTTATATACATACAAAATTTTACATTTCTACAACTTAAAACGACGTTTTTATTCACAAAGTTCTCAAAGTTCTCAAAGTTCTCAAAGCCCTAAGTTTAAACGCAACTTACAATTTAGAAACCTTTTTGCTTCTCTCTTAAAATGTTTAAGTTTACGGTTTTTTCGATTTAATATGAAGATATATAAAACATTTTCACCGCCTAGGGGGTCCTGCGGACGCCCATAATAAAAGCCTGTCCTACGACAGGTCCTTGGCACTCTTTCTTTTTGGAGCCATTTGCTGAAAGCACTTTTTTCTCTTTTTAAAGCTTGATTTTATATTCAATTGATTTTTTGAAAAATACAAATGTACCACTTCAAATAACACTTTACGTATTGAAGCAGTGTTGAAAAGGTTGTTAGAAAACCTTCTATTGTAAAAACCTAATATTGTCACTAATAAGTATTCAAATATATTTTCTGTGCATACTTTCAGGCTGAACATTTTTGAGAACAGTATTTCTTGTAAAAGTACTTTACTGTCAAAAAATAATTACAGTTTGAGAAATACTGTGTGCGGAGCAGCATGCTTGCCTTTCATGTATTAAGATGTGCATATTTTCTGGCTGAACAATTTGAGAGATATTTTGCACGGAGCAGAGTGCTTCCTTTTATATATTAAGATGGCATAAAAAAGTTTAACTTGCAGTTTGAGCGTCTTCCATTTTTGCAATTAGAAAATAACTGACAACCGATCAGTTGTTTGTATAACTTTAAAAACCACGTTCGTTAAACATATCATTGGGCTACATAAAACTACCACACATTTGGTTTTGACAGATTTCATGTAAAACCACAAAAAATATATAAACCGCTCGGTAAAGTGCGGTATCAATACCACGGGGTTTTTCTACTAGACTGAAAACAACGCAATTGTGAATACCCTTAATGTTTTTTGTTTTGTTTTGTTTTGTTTTGTTTTGTTTTGTTTTTGTTGATTTATTGATGAATTAATTTAGAGCTAAATGCGCATTTACGAAATCCACATTTACGAACGGGCCTTTACTCGCTGTAGGAGTAACAGGGACAAATATATATAGTAAATGCTCTAAATGCGCATTTAGCTCTCAATGTACGGTGTGAACTCAAAGGACGTGCTCAATAAAATAGAAATTGAAAGTCAAGTTTAAAGCTGACTTGAAAAAATGTGGGAAAATAGTGTAAATTACAACTTAATTCCCAATTCCTTGAAATTAGGAATTGATCCTCTCAATTCCTCAGGAACGTCATTGAAAAAAATCGCCAATTCCATAACAGGAACTGTAACTGGTAATTGAACACTTCAATTTCTCATAAATGGAATTGGAAAAAATCGACAATTCTATTACAGGAATTGTAATTTGAAATTAAAATTTCAATTACTTTTTCATTAACTCAAAACTACGTCATTGTGTATTAGAAAATTTTATTTGACTCCCACTGTTAGTTGGTTAATGAAATATTTACAAATAAATGTATTATCGAAGATACTAATCTTTTAATTTAATACCACATTCTGAGTTAGAACGAAATATATAGCTGCTGCGCTATCTGGTCCAATCCCGCTGACATTTTGCAAGGTGCTTGGTACACAATTCCACACCCCTTTTCATTGATTTACAAAAAAAGCGATATTTTCCAATTCTATTCCTAAGGAATTGAGGCGTTCAATTACCAGTAACAATTCCCGCAATGGAATTTACAATTTTTTTCAATTCCATTCCTGAAGAATTGACGTGGTCAATTACACATTACAATTCCTGTATTGGAATTGACAATTTTTTCCAATTCAATTCCAAGGAATTGAGGTATTCAATTACCAATTACAATTCCTCTAATGGAATTAACGATTCTTTCAATTGCATTCCTTAGGAATTGAGATGGCCAATTACCAATTACAATTCCTGTAATGTACTTAAAAAGTTTTTCCAATTACATTCCTGAGGAATTGAGATGTACAATTACCAATTCCTAGTTCCAAGGAATTGGAATTGAGGTGGAATTAAACTAAAAAGAAATCATTACAACCCAGCTCTGTACGGAAGACAATTAACTATAAATCTTAAAAAACAAGTATTTAGTTTATGAAATTTTCGATTTTCTTTATATTGAGCGTAAAATTTATTGCAAAGCAATAAGTTTCTTGACGTTTTTCAGAACGATTTCCACCTTTTTTTTATAGGAAACGAAATTCAGAAATATAATAAAATTAATTTTTCTGCTTTATATAGACCACCTATCAGTTTTTACATGTTGAATAATGGATTTAAGTTATTATAAGAAATAAATACTGGAAATAAAAGAATACGTATTTATTTTTTTTTCAAAATTATATTTTTACATGTCTCCATATTATTTCCATTTATTAAATAATAAATTGTAATAAAATCTTCAAAGATGTATATTTCCTTAATTTTATAGGCAATTCAAAATAAGTATATTTTCAGGTTAAAGGTTAATAAGATTCCTTTTGCGTTAAAAGCTTTACTTATTAAAGGTCAAAAAGAAATCTGATCAGATCTGTAAGATCTGTATTAAGCATTAAGAAGATGGCTTTTAAAATTAATAAGAAAATCACATATTTTTCATTAGACTTTCTTATCGTTTTAAATAGCTTTCTTATAAAATAACAATAAAATATTTTATAACAATAAAATTCTTTTTAAAACTATGTAATTTTACTAATAAAAAATTACAAGCTTTTAAGAAGATTTTCTCTTTTTTTTAATAGAATCGTCTTTTTGGATGAAAACCATAAAGATACCTTATTGATTTTGTTCTCTTTTATTAGGTCGTTTTGGCCTGTGAATCTGTTTGGTGGAATTTCAAAAAAATCGTTTTTTTAGCTTTTACCCTGAGCTGTCCGATAAGGATTACGATTGCAGTAATCTTTAAAAAAATGCAACTGCAATTAAAGTAATCGTTCATCGAACGATCTTAGATTACGATTACGATCGAAAAAGTTGAAATTTCGACTACTGCAATCGTAATCTAAATTCATTCGATGAAGGATTACCTTAATTCGTGTTTTTTTTTTGTAAGGATGACAGTAATCGCTTACCTTCAGGCACTCTCATTTATTTCCCATTTTGATACATTGTAAAAATATGCATTTTGTTAAAGTTTTTTCTAAATGACCTTGTTATTTATTATGTTGATTTTATATGATTTAAATATAAATTCTAAATGTTTGATAGTTGGAATCATACTTGATTTTAAATACAAATTCTAGTTGTTTGATAGTTTAAAATCGTTTAGTGAGCTTAAGGTCAAAGCTGGAACAAATAATTGTACTAACGAATCTTTCCAAAGAAACAACAACAAAGTTTTTTCGATATGAAAAGGAAAAAATCACTAGCTGAGAATTTGTATTTAAAATCAAGTATGATTTAAACTATCAAACATTTAGAATTTGTATTTAAATCATATTAAATCAACATAATATGCATTTTGTTAATATTCAAGATATTTAATGATGGCAGATATGTTGCTATTGATGGTAAACATCAATTCATTGCAATACACTTTATTGTAAATAAAAGTGATTTTCACAAATAGTAAAAGTAAATCTTGTAATGCTTATCATAGAAAACCCAAGATTACAATTAACGTAATCCTTCATCGAATGAACTTAGATTACGATTGCAGTAATCGTAATTTCGAATTAAAATGGTTGCAGATAGCTGACTTATGTTTTTTTGTATGGAGAACTCCAGAAGGGTGGCTAATAAGGTTCGGTGTGTCTGGAATAAATGTTGAGGTAAAAAATTTAAAGGACCATCTCATTCGGATGCAGTACATACTTTCAAGACTTTTTTATATTTTGGGTTTTTTAGTATGGAACCCCCAAAAAATTGTCCGAAAGGAGGTGGGCATATTTTGTAGAAATGTTGGGAAAAGGATAATAATAAGGAACTAGCGATACATTTCTTCTCTCTAGGGCAGGGTTGCCAACTTTTGAAAAGCCCCGGCCCGGAGCTTTTTTTATTTAATAATTTTTTTATGGTCTGCTTGCTTTTAATTAAAAAATTACTTTTTTCTTTGGTTTTTTCATACATAGTCATGTTTAACAATCATGTTTACAACAAATGTGACACAACACAACTTGCATTTTCCCGTAAACTCGTTTTCTTTCAGCAATCAATCTTTGTAGCTTGGTATCGAGAGCCAATCGTTGTTAAAAGATGTTAAGTAATGTTTCCTCTTGCAACTAGATTCCATTATGCTGTTCTCTAAAATAGTTTTGTATCAGTTAATACACAAAACACAAATTATTGACCGAACTTACATAAATTGAACTGCAAACATTAATTAAAAATTCAGCCGCAGACAAGGTTAATTTATAAGGTTGTGGTGCTTGAGAGAAATGCACTCTTTTTCCCGCCTTTGCTCGAACTGTCATTGCGCTTTTCTTTGTTCTAAGCATTCATTTTCTTCATTTCTTTTCATCCATTCTGGCAGTTCGACCGAGTTCGCTCTCAAGTGCCAGAACCTTATAAATGGCCGCAGAACTCAACACTAATAAATAAGTTAAACAAATTTTTTTGTAAGAAAAACTTGATTTAAATATAGATTAGAGCGAAAGCCGGAGAAAATGTGCCAGGCCCGGAGCCCGGAGATCGGCCCTCAGGCCCGAAGTCTCCGGCCGAAAAGGTATGTGTTGGCAACCCTGCTCTAGGGGTTACCCCGAGGATGATATTAACTATTTTCCTAAAATTTTTGTTTTGTTTGATACTCCCAAAAGTCTTGTAGCGATTTTTGTGTCTGGCGATGCTGGCGCTTGTAAGCAACGGAGATTTTGACAACTGTGTTCGAGGGAGTATGACTTCCACTTGCACGTTTTGTGCGAGCATCACATCTCCCGTCCAAAAACAGAAGGAAGTAACTATAGTTACTGCCTTTTTATTTTATATCTTTACTGCACCAAGTTTTTTATGATCTATATATCTGTGTTTTCAGTTGTTCTGTGCAGCCTTACATTATCTTGTAAAAAAGGGTTAACTATAGAAATGTTCATAAATTACCAAAACAAAAGGTAGCAACTCGAGCAAGAATTTTATATAAAAATTTAGACTTGCTGCCTTTTTTACTTGCATTAATGCTATAAATTAATAATAAATGCAGTCTAACTGTAGTTGCTGCTTTTTATAGTTGTAATAATTTTTTGTCGGTATAAACAATTTAATTCGCAAACCTTGTTGAGCTCGTCGCAAGCTTCGACCCTCAACTAAAACAATTTTGAAATAAAAAAAATTCAAAAAGTGCATAACTTTTTTAAATTCTTAAAATTAAGCGCTGATCAACAACTAAATTCGGCGGATTCCGAGAAAAAGTAAGTCTTTGTTAAAGTTAAACTATTATTATAGTAAGTTTTATGCTTTCCATCTGTTTAGTTAATTTATGTTTATGCCATATACAGGGTCCGCCAAATAACTTTTTTTTTTTCGAAAATTCTATAAAAAAAAACTACTAAATATTTTCTCAAATTTCATTTTTTGTTTGAAAGTACAATCCTTCCGGTTATTAATGGAAAATAATTTCATTCAAATGGCTGCCTCGGCTGGCCATGCAGTAGCCTACACGATCGGTCCAATTTTTAAGCACATTATCGATTGTGTGCAGCTGTATTTCACCAACGGCTTCACGAATATTGTCCTTTAAAGCGTCAATTGTCTCTGGCTTGTCGGCGTAACACTTATCTTTGAGGGCACCCCACAAATAATAGTCCAACGGTGTCAAATCGCAGCTCCGAGGTGGCCAAACGACATCAGCTCTGCGGCTGATAATGCGATCTTCAAAAACAGGGCGCAAAACATCGGTGTAGCTTCGGCTGTGTGGCACGTAGCACCGTCCTGTTGAAACCAAGTGTTGCCAATATCCTCCTCTTCAATTTTTGTGAACAAAAATTCGTTCAACATGGCCCGATAACGATCGCCATTGACTGTAACGGCCACTCCTTGCTCATTTTCGAAGAAAAATGGCCCAATTATGCCTCTGGACCAAAACCCGCACCAAACAGTGACTCGTTTTGGGTGCAGCGGCTTTTCAATGTATGCGTGCGGGTTTTTTGTGCCCCAAATGCGACAATTTTGCTTGTTTACATACCCGCCAAGATCAAAATGAGCTTCATCTGAAAAGATGTTTTTTTGGCAAAATCGGCATCATGATTTTCAAAGTAATGTCGCAATATTTCCCAGCGTTGTTCAAGCATATACACAACCATATTCGTTCAGCGGAAGGATAAAACTAATTATGTGTCGAATCAGACATGAGCTAAGTGTTACCATTCACGAAATAAGCACTAGTTGAAAAAAAAAGTTATATGGCGGACCCTGTATAACTGTTTCTCTACAGCTATGGCTTCAGTAGCGATGATGAAATGCATGATCCAACCTACAAAACGTCTATGGAATCATCAAGTATAATAGCTAGTCATAAAAAGCCTTTGTTTAAGAAACCTATAAAAAAGTATACATGCTATCTCCTTGCACAATAAAGTACAGGCAAGAATGCAGTTTGAAGTTTAATGAAGAAAACAAACAAATAATTCTGAATTGAATATATTTTTCAAGCATATAACTTTGGTGAACGGCGGTTATTTTTTGCAAATACAGTAGAATTTACTCATAACGACCTCGGTTATAACAACATTTCTACTATAACGTCGTATTCTTGAAGTCCGCATTTTCTAATTTCTCATTTCTTAGGAACTGAGTTCGCTTTTAAGGTCGATGGATATAACGACGAGTTCGCTTAAAACGACGCAGTTTTCATAAAATGTAATAAATATTTTCACATATAGCGACGACGAAGCAAGTTGAGACTAGATTTGCTTACTTTTGAATTTTTTTATTTATATGTGTACATATTTGCAAATTTTCGCTTTGTTGAAAGGGAAATAACCGTTAAAATTCATTGACAACAAAACTGTGATTTTGCTCAGTACATATTTGTACCTTCAAGTGCTTGATTGATTTTTTACTGTGTTCAAAATACCTCCACAAACTAAACGTAACGCGTTCACCATAGAAGAAAAATCTACATTAATCTAACGGCTTGAAAACGGCGAAGAATTTCTTGCGCCATATGCTTCAATATCCATCAAATGGAAACATAAGAAAAAGATAAAGATCACATCTCCTCAAAATGTAGAAAATACACTATTTACTTGGTTTAAAATTCAAATATCGCGAAATATACCTCTAACCGATCATATTTTACAAGAAAAAGTCAATGATTTAGTTAAAATTTTAGGTAAAACGAATTTTTCTTATTTAAAAAGTTGGATTTTCCATTTTCAATAGCGACACTGCATTGTATTAAACTACAAGGTTTCAGGTGAAGCAGGTGATGTATCCCAAGGTGTCTAAAGAATTTTTTCCAAAAACTTCGAGATGGCTATCAGGACTCAGAAAACATGTATAATGCTGATGAAACAAGGTTCTTCTTTAAACTCATGCCCGATAAAATTTTAAAATTTTAAGGTAAAAAGTGTATAGGTTGAAAAGTTGTGACGGTTCACGTTACAGTGTTGGTTGCTGCAAACATGGATGGAAGTTTAAAAAAATATTTATTATCAGAAAGTCAAAGAAACAAAAAGTTATTGTATTTATTTGCCCTAAGTTTTATGTTTTTATTTTCACTATTGGTAATACATTTTTTTTTCTTTATAATAAATGAATTAAGTTAATAATGAACAACACAAAAATTATGTGTCCATATAACAACATTCGGTTGTAACGACGAAATATTCCGGTCCCTTCAGGGTCGTAATAACCGAAATTTACTGCACATTGTTATTGAAATAAAAGCAACACAAACTGCATGCAGCAACCCCTTCAAACGAAATTATTCTTCGAAATATTATATTAATTAATAGTAAGCAAATTCAAGTTTGCAAAACAATGTTTCTGCATACACTGGGGAAAAAACAGATAAATTCCTTACATGCTTTCAAAATTCTAAAATCAAAAATGGGTTTGTGGACACAATGGATAAGAGAGGAAGGGCTTTAACATACACTCGAAAAATATCTGACTTTAATTTGGAGACAAAAGTGCAAGTGTCGGGCAGCTTTGCACACCTATACTTTTTCATCTTGAGTATGTATTTATGAACGCTTTAAAGCTCACACTGAAAACAAAGTAGTGCTAAAGCGCTTTTTGTAGAAATTTTACTAGGCATTATGGAATTTTTTTTGGCTCGGATTTGTATTGCGAAATTAAATTAATAAGTAGTAAACGGAATGTCAAAAGAAAACAGACCGGCAGAATGTGAAATACAGATAAACAGACGGAAATGTAAAAAGGCCTGCTAATAGTAAAAGTTTTGTTTTTTGTGTGCTTATGTTGCTTATTGTGGTTTGCCAAGGCTAAATTGACAACGTAAGATGCTTTCATTGTACGTATTTGGAACTGATCACTATATGATATGATATGTGGACATGCCGCTTTTAAATAATTAATTAATTTCTCCATTGCATGCCCCACAATTACCTTATATTGGCCATGTAAATTATCGTAATGCCTTGTTATGCATAATTTTTTAATTTTACCTCTTTGACGCCGCGCCATGTCGTTATTTTCTAAGAATAAACAATTTTTTCCAAAAATTTTGCATACATACAATTTTATTCAGTGTAATCTTACGTTATATCTGTGTCGATACGCAATAACAGCTAAATGCCTCATTTACACGAGTGACATTTACTGACTTTAATAATGACTTGATGACATATCATAATGTAACAATCTTGACGCGATGTAGGGGCTTAAGTTGCAATGACACAATACTGCCGGCTCTCTACAGCTCAGCAGAGCCTGCATCTTTTGTGAAGCGACAACTAAAAGTTACTCCCCCCTAATCCAGGGTGTCATGCGCACCGTGCCCATTGAATGGTTTGCAGTCAGGGGGTATACCGACTGTATTGGAACGGAGCCTTCATGATAACAGGCCGCCTCATGAAGTAACTGTGGCCTTACCATGGTATGCGGGCTCTGGCATGGTTGACCACCCTTTCCCAGCCATAAAACATAGACTGCGACGCTTTTGTCCTCGGACACGAGCTACCGGTCGAATCTTAAATATGAGCACAAACAAAAAAACAAAACACAACAAACAGGAAGACTTGCGGGGAGTCACCGCAAGCAGAGCAGCAGACCTCATGGAACAGAGATTCCAAGAGGAAGGTCAACGGCAAGGCACCAAACCTAGGAGAAATCCTCCTCCGCCAGCCAGAACACAAGTCAATAGGACTGTACGCAGCAATGATCAGGTGGAGCATAGAATCCATAATGATCACAGACACTGCAGCACACAGATGAGGAGGCACCCGTACGGCAAAGATCGAGTGGAGCATACCATCCACAGCGGTCAAAGGCCTAGTACCAGCCACCAAAGAAAAACTGCGAGCCCCAGGAGATCACATCCTGTAAAAATTCCCCCGGAAGAACACCGGGATGATACGACGTCGGCTCCAAAAAGTATCCCAATCTCGGAAACTGCGTCAACATCCAAGGATGCGGCACAGAAAAGGGAATCAGAAGAAGGTCAAAAACACAAGCTCTTCCACAGTAGACGTCGCCGTGTCCACCTCCCTCAGCGCGGGGAGCCAGGAGGGCTAGACGACCCACTAAGAGTCGGCCTTAGTGGAGCAGGCGTAAGATGGTATCTGCGCTATCTGGAACAGGGCATGGCACCCGAAGTAGCTCATGAAAGAGCGGTAGAGCATCGGGGTAAAGCACCGGTACCAGAGGCAACGAAGAGGAGCTGCAGCGAGATAACGCCTCCTCAACGTCCAGAGAGCAAGAAGGCCAGAATAGCTCCTGGAAGCAACAGTAGGTCAGTGCCAGGGGCTAAGGTACCCGAGCCAGAACCTCAGAAAAATAGAAAAAGCTATGCAAGCATAACTAAGGGCATCCAAATAGCGGTTCTGCCCAAAGAATACCCCCGGCAAATGCTAAGTCCGGATGAGCTCTCGGAGCTAGAAGAAGTCATATTGAGCGAAGTAGTGAAGGGCTGGTCCACCAAGCTACAGTTTGAGGGAATTCACTTTCGTCCGGGCATGTTACTGGTCGACTGTTCGAATCCCTCAACAGCAGAATGGCTGCGAGCAGCAGCACCAAAGCTCGAGCAATGGAAAGGGCTAGAACTTATGGCTTGCCTAGGGGAGGAGGTCCCAAAAGGGCATACCGTTAGAATGTTCTTGCCAAGAAGTTCAAGCACGGAGATCAATAGATCGATGGGACTAATTGCCGCCCAGAACGATGGTCTCAATACTAAGTATTGGAAGATATTGAGCTCCAAGGATGAGGGAAGTGGGCATATGCTCACGTTCTCGATAGATAGGGAGTCACTTGAGACTATCAAGTCAAGGGGCTCCACTATCAGCTTCCGCTTTGGAACCATTCCGGTGTTGGGCACAAAATCGCCACCAACCAAACCGGTCAAAGCAGCAACATCCACAGCTGCAGCGCCCACAGCTGTAACGTCAACAGTGGTATCGTCCACAGAAGCCACATCTGCGACTCCAAATGAAGGAAAAGACGCAACGCCACCAATACAACCAACTGGTGAAGTTGTTACGGAGAAGTTCGCCTCCGTCTCGGTCATCACCGCAACACCTTCAATCGAAGATCAAGCAGAGGGCATGAACCTCGCCGCTCTCACGATTGATGGTTGTAAAAGCGAACCTCCGACTGAGGTAGTAGCAACGCTGCCTGAAGAAGACCGGGGCAGCAGTCCAGTGCTATGACGATCGGCACAGTAACCAGCACGAAATTTGCCCAAGTAAACCTCCACCATGCAAAAGCTGCTTCGGCAGTTATTGCTCGGAGGTTTACCACAGAACAACTGGGCTTCGTGCTGATCCAAGAACCCTGGTGCTACAGGGGAAAAGTAAGTGGCCTCTACTGCAAAGAGGGTCAGGTAACTTGGGACCAGAGAATAATCAATCCCAGAGCATGTATTCTAATGCAGAAAAATATTAATTATATTTGTCTTTCAGAATTTATGACGCGGGACCTTTCAGTTATCGAGACTCACATCGAAACTGATGGCAAGCACCGCGCCATAGTGATCGCATCCGCTTACTTTCCTGGGGACGATGTCAACATTCCCCCAGTGGAGATAAAAAGACTCGTGGAGCATTGCAGGAAAGAGCACCTTCCACTAATCATCGGCTGTGACGCCAACGCGCACCACACAATTTGGGGAAGCACCAACGTCAACACCAGAGGTGAGTACCTTTTAGAATTTCTTTTAAGTAGTAATCTAGACTTCTTCAATGTGGGGGTAACACCTACCTTTGTAACTAGGGCTAGAGAAGAGGTCTTAGATCTCACCATAGGAAGCCCAGATGTGGGGGATATGATTAGGGAATGGATAGAATAATAGAGTTTAGATTTGGGGCGAAATGTCAAGAGACAGAACCCAAAAGAAACCCAAGAAATACCAGTTGGGACACATACACCAACAACCTGAAAGAAAACCTACAGAACGTAAAAGCTAGGAGTAGAATTAGTAACATCCTAGAACTTGAATGCTATGTAGAGCAAGTAAACAATGCAGTATATAATGCCTACGAATCTAGCTGTCCAACAGGGCACAAGGCAAGAACAAAACATACTCCTTGGTGGAGCGCTGAGCTGACCAGACTCCGGAAGAAGGTGCGATGCAGCTTTAATGCCGCAAAGCGCAACGGAGAATGGCACAACTACACGGCGACTCTGACGGAGTATAATAAAGAAATCAGCAAAGCCAAAAGACAGAGCTTTAGAACCTTCTGTGAAGACATTTCTTCCACGCCAGCAGCAGCCAGGATACACAAAGCAATGGCTAAAGGCAGAGTGGAGACAAAAATGTCACTTCTATTGCCAGACGGAAGCTATACGCTTAGAGAAGAGCAACGAGCCAGTCACCTTCTAGAAACTCATTTCCCGGGCAGTACACCGGTTACTGAGTATGAGACAGCAGACAGGCAGATCACTCCAAATCAAGAAGAATGGAAACTTGCAACGAGCATTTGTACTAAGGCTCGTCTAGATTGGGCACTCAGAACCTTTCAACCATTCAAATCAGCAGTAGACGGCATCTTTCCTGCACTTCTACAAAAAGGTGCAGAAACTATATTGCCTCACCTAGTCAAAATAACTAGAAGCAGCCTTGCGCTGGGCTATATCCCAAGGAAATGGAGAAGGGCGATAGTCACCTTCATACCAAAAGTAGGGAAAATAGACTACACGCTACCAAAGTCGTTTAGACCCATTAGCCTTACCTCATTTGTACTTAAAACAATGGAAAAGGTAATAGATAACTATATAAGAACTGAGATTCTGGAGAAGGCACCAATGCACCCCTGTCAACACGCGTATAGGGCGGGCAGGTCTACAGAATCTGCTCTATACCAGTTGGCTAGCAACATCCAGTCAGCTTTCAAAAACAAAGAAACCGTACTCTGTGCCTTTCTAGACATAGAGGGAGCCTTTGATAATACTTCTCACGAGGCTGTGAAGAAGTCTTTACACAAAAAAGGAGTAAATGATACGCTCAGCAGATGGATATGCCAAATGCTTAGCACTAGAACTGCAGAAACAAAAGTGGGCAACACCACTATAAGAATCAAAACAACAAAAGGCTGCCCACAAGGCGGAGTCCTTTCTCCACTGCTGTGGAGTCTTGTTGTGGACGAATTATTAACGATGCTAACCGAGAATGGCATAAAATGTCAGGGTTACGCAGACGACATCGCCTTAATAGCGAGAGGGAAGTTCGAGGATACACTCTGTAACCTGATACAGAGAGGACTGTCAGTAACAAACGAGTGGTGCAACACAGTGGGATTAAGTATCAACCCAGCGAAAACCACCATAGTACCTTTCACTAACAAAAGAAGCCTGCCAAACCTCCGAACAATGAGAATGGATGGCACTGAAATTCCCTTCAAAGGAGAAGTAAAGTATCTGGGACTTACACTAGATTCAAAGCTTCTCTGGAGAAGACATGCAGAGGTAACTATAAACAAAGCAACGCGAGCACTCATGGTATGTAGGAGCCTGGCGGGGAAAAGCTGGGGTTGTAACCCAACAATTCTCCGCTGGATGTATACCATGATGGTGAGACCCATCCTCACCTATGGTGCAATAGCATGGGCTGAGAGAACCAAGCTAACCACAATGAGGAATATGCTAACAAGGGTGCAGAGACTGGCCTGTGTATGCATCACAGGGGCCATGAGAACATGCCCTACAGCAGCACTAGAAGTAATTCTGGACCTAACACCCTTACACCTTGTCATAGAGGGAGTAGCCAAGCGAACTCTGTTGTGCATTGCAAAAGAGGGGACAGGTTCAGGTAAAACTATCAGCAGTAGAGAGAAGGAGGATATTGCAAAGCACACTCCCTACATCGATCTACCAAGAGACGATATAGTAAAAAGGTATAACTTCGAAAAACACTTCGGAATTAAGCTTAGTACCAAGAAAGAGTGGGACAGCGAGATGATATCGCAGGTCAAGAAACCACACAGTATAGCATGGTATACAGATGGGTCCAAGACATTGGAAGGTATAGGCGCAGGGGTGTACGGGCCAAGAACCAAGCACTTTGAACCTATGGGGACAACACCCAGTATCTTCCAAGCGGAGATCCTAGCAATACAGCTGTGTGCACAATTCAATCTGGACCGTAAATACAAAGGTCAGGATATAGTTGTGATGTCAGACAGCCAAGCAGCAATCAAAGCATTAGTTTCCTGTGAGATATCATCGAGAATAACATGGGAATGCCTAACAAAACTCAACGAACTAGGCAAGAATAACACTGTTACTATACTTTGGGTCCCAGGACACAAAGGAATACAGGGTAACGAAGAAGCCGATGGACTAGCACGACAGGGTGCAGCCACAAAACTTATAGGGCCAGAACCATTCTGCGGATTGGGCACACATTCTATAAAAGAAGAACTAAGAAAAGAGGAGAGGCATAAACGATCAAACCTTTGGAAAAGCCTCCCAAAGCTAAGACAATCCAAATTGCTCCTCAGAGATTTTAACACTCGGAGAGCAAAATTGTGCATAAGCTTAGGCAAACCGAATCTTAGGATTCTAACGGGGTTCCTTACAGGACACTGTAAACTCAAATACCACCTGATGAAATTGGGCATAGAGACCGATAGTAACTGCCGTTTCTGTGAAGAAGCAGAGGAGACTCCAATACACCTACTTACAAACTGCGACGCCGTGGCTCGCAGACGTAAACTAGCACTGGGGAATTATGAGCTGAGTCTAGAGCAGGTTTCATCCCTTGAACCTAAGAATATTCTCAAATTCATTCGAGAAATAGGGCTGGATGAAATTCTGTAATCCGCAAACCCAGAGCTTTGAGAAGGAGGTACAATAGATCTCATTTAGGTCGCAGTACGCATCTCCAGCACACAACATTAACATTAACATTATCATAATGTCGCTGCTATTTAGACGGCACAAAAAAGTGACTTGCCCAGAGCTTTGTCACTACGTTTCATTATATTTTGGCAACTTTCAAATTCATAATGACTTGACCAGCAAAGTGGGCGTTTACATGAATGACAAAATTTATAATTCTCAAATACTGACAAAGCAAGGAAGTTAAAAATTATTTTACAAATAGAAGACAACAAAATAAAAGCTGTTGCTTATTTAGCATATATATTAATTGAAGAGGACGAGGAGGAAGAAGAACGCTGGAATGCAATGCACGCGAAGCGTCAGAGGAAACCAAGATTAGAATGGATCCGTCCTTTTTTTGCTGAAGGAAGTGGTTTCTATCCGACACTTCGCTCCCAGCTACAAGGAAAGGACCCAGAGTTATTTAAAAACTTTGTATGAATGACTGTTGAAAATTTCGATTAACTACTTGAAAGAATCGCACCACTCATCCAGAAACAAAATACTAACATATGCTGGAGAACGACTTGCTATAACATTACGATTTCTGGCGACTGGAGACAACTACAGTAGTTTAATGATTTTATTCAAGAGATCTAGATCTTCTATTTGTAACATTATTCCGGAAGTATGTGCAGCAATACACTTCGCATTAAAAGACGAGTTTCTTAAGGTAAGACTCCTAAATTGTTGGCTCTTAATATTTTTAGACAGACAGCTTTGGAAACAGTGTACAGGAAAAGCTTAAATCGACTCTATAGTCTGAGAAGCGCTTTACAGTTTGAGTTTTAAAACTCATCAGGTCTTCCATTCACAAAAGATGGTTCTATAAATTCTATAACTTCTTCTTCCTGCATTCGATCAAATTGAATATGCGTTGGTGACGGCTGAAAATTCATGCAGACCAAAGTAATTTGATTTTTTAAACTAAACAGATAAAAAGAAGAAAAAAGAATATAAATATAAATATATATAGATATCCTAAAAATGTTTATTAAAACAATAATGGTTTTTGTGTAATATCCGAAATATCGTAATGAAATTAATTATTTTTTTGAAACAGAAAAAAAAGTGCGAGAATGATTTTTTAAAAGACTGAACGAATAAAAGTCTTCTTCTTTCTTTCTTTAGTTGGCGCTACAACCGTATGTCGGTCTTGGCCTCATCTAAGAATTTGCGCCAGCCATTTCTGATTTCGCTTGCTGGCGCCAGTTGGAAATTCCAAGCTTCGTCAGGTTGTCCTCTACTTGGTCTTTCCAACGAAGATGCGGTCGTCCTCTTCTGTGTTGACCGCCGCTGGGTACCGAATCGAATGTTTTCTTCACTGGAGCATCGTCTTTCATGCGCTGAACATGACCAAGCCAGCGAAGCCGCTCGATTTTAATGCGCTTGACTATGTCGATGTCAGCGTACAGCTCATACAGTTCATCATTCCACCGTATTCGGTACTCGCCATTGACGCAGATTGGTCCGTAGATCTTACGAAGAATCTTTCTCTCGAATGCTCCTAAAGTCTTTTCATCTAAACTGCTCAGCGTCCAGGTTTGTGATGCGTAAAGTAGGACGGGCATGATGAGCGATTTATAGAGCGTGATTTTCGTTCGTCGAGAGAGGGCTCTGCTTCTCAATTGCCTACTGAGCCCAAAGTAACACCTGTTGGCAAGAGTTATTCTTCGTTTGATCTCAATGCTTATGTCGTTGGTTGAATTAATGCTGGATCCCAGATAAACGAAGTTCTTCACAACCTCGAAGGAGGTATTGTCAACGGTAACTTGGGTTCCAAGACGCTGGGACTGTTTGTTTGTTGACACTAAGTATTTCGTCTTATCTGCATTCACTGACAGACCCATTCGACTTGACTCTCTTTCTAATCTGGAAAATGCTGCACTGACTTAGCGCGTATTATGGCCAATGATATCTATGTCATCAGCATACGCAAGCAGCATAACACTCTTGTAGAATATTGTGCCACTACGTCTCAGATCAGCAGCTCGGATGATCTTTTCCATCATTAGGTTGAAAAAGTCGCACGATAAGGAATCACCTTGTCTGAAACCTCGTTTGGTAATAAATGGTGGGGAGAGGTCCTTCCCGATTTTAACTGCGCTGCTGGTGTTGCTCAGTGTCATCCTGCAAAGTCGTATTAGTTTTGCAGGAATACCAAATTCAGACATGGTGGAGTACAGGTGCTTCCTTATTGAGCTGTCGAAGGCGGCTTTGTAGTCGACAAAAAGATGGTGGGTGTCGACTTGTTTTTCTTGAGTCTTCTCCAAGATTTGTCGTAGCGTGAAAATCTGGTCGATGATGGACTTTCCAGGTCTGAAGCCAAACTGATAAGGTCCGATCAGTTTATTTACAATGGGCTTCAATCTTTCACATAAAACGCTCGACAGGACTTTATATGCGATATTAAGAAGGCTTATTCCACGGTAATTGGCACAGATAGTGGGATCGCCTTTCTTGTGGATTGGGCAGAGTACACTGAGATTCCAATCATTCGGAATGCATTCTTCCGACCATATTCTGCATAGAAGCTCGTGAATGCATTTAATTAGAACTTCGCCTCCGTTCTTAAACAGCTCAGCAGGTAAGCCATCAGCTCCCGTGGCTTTGTTATTTTTAAGCCGAGCTATAGCTGTCAGAACTTCATCATAGTCGGGCAGCGGAACCTTGACGCTGTCATCCGCAATTGGGGTTTCCGGAATATCATCTCTATTGGCGGAATTGTTGTCAGCGTCGCTATTTAGAAGCTTAGAGAAGTGTTCCCTCCATAACGTCAGTGTACTCTGGACATCTATCACTAGATTCCCGTTTTCATCCTTGCAGGAAGAGGCCCCGGTTTTAAAACCATCGGCAAGGCGTCTTATTTTTTCAAAAAATTTTCGGGCCTCATTCCTGTCACCATACATCTCAATCTTCTCCTGCTCGCGCTTTTCTGCCTCTCTTTTTTTCCGCCTGAATGTATGTCTCTCTTCCCTCCTCTTTTCTTTGTATCGCTCCTTAGCAGCGCGCGTTACAACCGACTGCAGGGTGGCTTTGTAGGCGGCGTCTTTCTCTGCAGTGGCGTCGCGACACTCCTGGTCGTACCACTGGTTTCGGCGAGGGCGTTGGTAGCCAATCACCTCTTCAGCAGCCGCACGCATGGAGTTGGAAATGTGCGTCCACTGCGCGCATATATCATCGATTGGAGGAGTGCTTTGAAGCAGGAGTGAGAGTCGAGTGGCGAAAGCATCTGCTGTATGTTTCGATTTCAGCTTGTCGACGTCTAGCTTTCTCTGTGTAGGGTTGCGTGTATTCTTAGCTGAGTAGTGTAACAATGGGAGTTCTGGCACAGATTTCCCGGTTCGAGTCTTTGCTAATTTGGAGGGCGCGGCCTAAGAGTATGCAATGAAAAATTGTTATAAAAATACGTTGCTTAAAAGGTTTGTGTCTCGGGGTTCTGAGCTTTGTAGCTTGTGACGGCCTAAGAGTATGCAATGAAAAATTGTTATAAAAATACGTTGCTTAAAAGTTTTGTGTGTTGTGGGTTTCTGAGAAGATAAAAACTGTAGTAGGCACTTTGAAGTAATGTGATTCATCACGCATTGCTTGCTGAGTTAAATTTATCTTGAACTTGAGAATACAATGGAATGTGGGTGTTGAACCCTCTAAAAGAGACCCCTTGGGTACGACGTTGATCTTTAGAAAAATGTTATTGTATAGTTGTAGATCTGAATGAAGCTTTAATTTTTGTCTATATTGGGAAAAAACATAGCATATTTTTAGGTGTAGGTGGAATAAAGCATAGTAAGAAACAGCTTTTTCATATTAAAAAAAAACCATAGTAGGACACAGCTTTTTATTTATGTCATATGGAAATTGAATAGAGAAAAAAAAAATCTGCTTTTGGGGATGAGTAGGTTGAATAGTCATAGGAGTATGTGAATGTGATTTCGAGGGGAGAAGAATTTCGGCTTGGGATATAAAACATATAAAAATGTTATTTGGTATGTGTGCGAATATAAAAAGTCGACTGATGACCAAAGATGGAATGGGGGTTGGACCCTCCAAAAGAGACCCCTTGTCTACGACGTTGATCTTTAGAAAAATGTTATAGTATAGTTGTAGATCTGAATGAAGCTTTAATTTTTGTCCATATTGGGAAAAAACATAGCATATTTTTAGGTGTAGGTGGAATAAAGCATAGTAAGAAACAGCTTTTTTATATTGAAAAAGAAAAAAACCTTAGTAGGACGCAGCTTTTTATTTATGTCATACGGAAATTGAATAGAGAAAAAAAATCTGCTTTTTGTAGTAGGCACTTTGAAGTAATGTGATTCATCACGCATTGCTTGCTGAGTTGAATTTATCTTGAACTTGAGAATACAAACCATGTTCTTGACCTTACTCAACTATGTCGATATGAATAAAAATCAAAATAAAAACAAAAAAGGGTTGATTTATACATGAATCTTTTAATATATAGATACATTCTTATTACATTATAAGTAAAATATAGCTAATTTAATATTTAAATTATTCTTCTGATTTCGCTGGTTAGAGGTGAGTATTCAATTAAACGATCGTGGATTACTAGACAATAGGCTGATGTTTTATCTGGAATCGGTTTGTTTGCTTCGGTATCAAATTCAATTCGTATATCAATAGGTCCAGTTTTAACTGCTTCATTTTGATAGGTAACATCAACAACAAGAAGCGGTGCAATAGCCTTATATCGAACAACATCTAGCAATGGTTGAGGTTCACGCATATAATAGCTTTGTTGAAATTTTGCATACATATCATATGGAACAGCATACTGTCCCATTTCAAAGCGGCTATTCAAATCGTCATAGGGATATGCATCAGAGTTTAAATATACTTTTAAATTGGATATATTGCAATGATCGAACGTATTTCCGTCCTCTTTACTTCTTTCTCTTTGCAGACCGATTATAAGAAATCTAGGTCGTTCATTTTGTGGAGCTAGTTTTACATTCCATAAAACCTTTGTAGACTTTGGAAGCATAGGATTTACATGACAGTCCCAACTTCGAAAAGGCATTAAAATAGGATTTTTGTTGTTAATTATCTTATACATTTCCAATTTTGCATAGTCCGATAGCTGTATGTGAGGCATTTTCCATATTATATCTAATATTGTAAATTTTAATTGATCTGTCGCATTGGTAGGATGAAATGATCTATCGTTAGATGAGGATCGCTGAAGGATAAGCTCATGCTTAGAGTTTAATATTATTTTAGTGTAATCTTCGGCAAAGCCCATCAACATTTTCAGAGGTATACAGCAACTGAAATGAGTTTTTTCCAACGCAAAATTCTCTTCCAAGCACCAACCAGCGTTTTTTAATGTATTGCTTTCAGCTTTATTCAATGATGCAAAATTTTTCATGGTGGATGAAATTCCGAGACTGCGCGTACGATCAACTTCAAAACCATTAATTTCATATCGAATTTCATCAAACAGATATGAAACAAAGTTATTTTTAAATTTCACACCTGTTGTTGCCACATCTTTTCCTCCTTCATGTTTTACTATAAAGCCATGAATGTAAATCATACTCTCACTTGGTAAGACAAAGAGGTCCTGATTTTGAATTGGTATACGAATCTCATCATTATTGTTGAACGATTTCAAATATGGAGAGTAACTATGGTATTCCCTTTTTATAATGCTATCATCATACATCGGTTTTTGAAGGATATTTAATATCTCGTTCATGATTGCAGAATAAGTCCTAAGGATTTTAAATATTCTATATTAGTTGCAGTCAACAGTTTGTTTTTTGTACGGCCTTGATCGAGTGTTGATGTAGGACTAACTGAAAATCCTTTTTGAATTACGTTTTTATTGTTCTTAGTGTAAATAATCATTGTTTTTTTTTTTTTTATTCAGGCTTAAAGTGAAGTCTTACAGAAATTTTTTCTCCCCGAAAATTTATAAGATCGCCGTCTTGATTTAGGACTCTTATCGTAATGTTGTTTATTTGTTGACAGTTGACAGGTAAATAAATAACATTTTGAGGTTTCTCATTTATTTTATAGCCCGGTGCAACATTGAGAGGAAATTCGTGAATAGTATGAACTGCTGTGTTGTTAATATATGATCCGGTGGTCAAGTTGCATTCGATACGGAGTGTGTTTACATTTGTAATATTTAAAGGTAAATCAGATTCAAATTTTTGTCTTTTATCTGCCTGATTTGTATACACATATTTTGCTTTTTCTATATCTTGTAACGGCTCTATATTAACCACTTCGATAAATTCCTCATACGGTAACTCATTTATTAACAATTTTCTTTTACTGAATCCTAACAGCTGTCCTATACTGTTCGGTTTTGAAAAATCTATGTCTATAGAGGATTCAATTTCAGTTTGAAGAGTGTTGTTGTTCGATTCAATTGCTAGGAAAATTGATTTATCAATGTCTCTTACAGCCGTTTCCAAGAAAAAGCTAATATCCTCAAATTCATATGAACCAACAGGTATTGCAATAGTATGAGGTCCGATATGAAATAAATTGTTGTCGACGTCTACATTGGGTATAGAATGAAATGTTACAAAGTCTACAAGTCCGCAAACATATTTTGTAGCCAATTCAATTGGTGGAAAATATTTTCCAATAAGAGTTGACGTGGTTCCACTTAAAGAGATTGTTATAGACATGACGAGTATGCGTTATGGACTGACAATAGTTATTTATTAAATATGGTTTAAGTATGGAATAACAACGCAAATTGTTTTTATAATTTTAGTTCTTTATTTATAAACTTTCTCAAGAGTATTACATTTTTTTCAGCGCATATATAATTTTTCTTATGATAATTACAAACATTTATAGATTGATCATTTCGATACAAAGTTTTTAAATTTGGACAGTTTAAATCATCTATATTATAAAAAAGCATGATTTTATCTTTAAACAAATTTTGAACCCACTTAATTTTTTCCAAACCCTTAACATAACAAATATAGTTTTGATTGTTAATGAATGTAATATAATATTTTATAATATCTGATAAAGTAGAATCGCCATCTTCCCATTTTAATCCGTGATGATGTCTAGTAAGCCAATTAATAGAAACTTTTTCCCGTGATGATAGCATAGAATATTGAAAAGGAGGTTTAATGAGGAATGTTTCAAGTTGCGAGTCATCGTCTAGCGAAATACATAGTTCTTTTACAATAAATTCGTTGTTGTTGATGCGAAAACCTTGAACGTCTATTACTAGTATTCTCTGCTCAGACATTGTTTAATGTTATCTAGATCACGACGACAACTGAAGAAAATTAGTTAAAATTTGGACTTTTATATTATAATAAAAGTTTATTATATTCAATGCGTCATCCCATTTTCTATCGAAAAAGGAGCACACACAAGTATCAGGACCGCAAGTTGTATCATCTCTTGACCATGCACAATTGGCATAATGATTACCAAATTTCGATTTTTTTACTTCATGTAATGCATACTCATTCAAACTATTTTGTAATTTATTTAAAATAATCTTATGATCTGGCCATAAAAGTATTTCTTCATTTAAGAAATCATTTAAAATTTTAGCACGAAGTTCGTTATTCATTTTTACTTATTGCGACTTCTTAACACGGCGTTAACAAATTTATCACTGATTGGTAAAAAATTTAAGATATTTCCATTTCCAAATCGTGTTTATAATCTTGAATGTTGATTAATGTCATATCTGAGCGGAAAGTAGTATCATCCTCAGTAACCATCTCAATTTCACCATTACTTAAAAATCTCTCAGATTCAATTTGACGATATTCAAAGCAAGAAATATTCAATCGACGTTTCAAGTAATTGCTATCATATGTACAGCGGATTCTCAATTTAATATTATCTTTGTATTGCAATTGAAAATGTCTGTAAAATGGTTGTGAACTTTCAGTAATTCCCGCAATGTTTTGTTCCTTTTTAACTAAGTCTTGCCTAAATGCTTCTATTGCCTCATCCACTGTGAACGATTGATCCATAGGCGTCTGGGGTTCTTCAGCTGACTGCGGTTCTACTTCCGTAGATGACTCAGCGTTTTCATTTAAATTTTTACTAAACTTTAAAAGTTTAAAATTCAGTTGTATACTTACAGTATCATTATTAGGTAATTTAACAGCAAACTCTGTATTTTTAAAGTCATTTTCGCTCAAATCAATAGGTACTGTAGCTGAAAATACTTGTACAATACAAAAATATGTAAGTAATACGATTAAATTATGTTTCATATTAAATCTTCTTGTTCTTCTTCTTCTTCTCAATAGATATATGTATGTTCTCTTGTTGACGATATATTTTTAAATGCCGTTATTAGAACTGATACTTGTATTTATAGTCTAATTTTAATAATCTTCTTCTTCTTCTCCTTCAAATGGGCTATCAACTCTGCTGTCACCCCCACCGCCTCCACCTACTTTAACAACTTCACTATCATCATCGAAATTTTTTCTCTTTTTTGAGATGGGAGGTTTTTGTTTGCTATTATTATTACTATTATTATTACTATTATTATTTGATAATGTTGGTGTTGAACGGAACCCTGGAATTCCCACCTTACTAATATATATTTTTCTTTCAGCACCACCAAAAGAGCTATCTATTTCTCGGAAAACACATGATGGTTTGTATGAGTATACATTTATATCTTTATAGCCACCTTCATAGACTGTTCCAACTATCGATATCGTACCACCACTGACTTCAATTTTTATGTGTTGATTATGGCTAAATTCGAATATTGGAAGATTTGTAGGCATTTGTTGTCCTCTATTGAGAGAAAATATTTGTGTTCTAACCCCTCCTTCTGCCGTTAGAAACACCTGCAACATAATATCCAAAACGATAGCATTTATTATTTGTAAAGTTTTCCACTGAGCATGACAAGTGCAGTATTTATCATGACTTCTTAACAGTTGCCCCCAATACATATTTAATGAAGAATGTATTTCAACTAAATCTCTCTTATCATATTTTTTTTATTTATACCTTACACACGTCTCTATCTTGCACACGTCTCTATATATATATATATATATATATATATATATATATATATACACACATATATATATATATATATATATATATATATATATGTTCATCCATTTCATCATATCTTGTAATATTTCAAATAACCGCAACTGATAAGAAATAATCTTTTATCAGAATTCGATATGAATAAAAACTAAATCAATAATTTTATATTAAAGTTTAGTATAAAAGTTGCTTCTGCGGTTATAAGTCAAAAGATAGAAAAATGAAAGCAAGTTTAAAAAATCTATTTAAAAATCCTAATATTAAATACTTGTCTATGAAGGATATGGAAGAAAATGTTCCATATGAAGTTAATATGATTGAGCGAGCAGATACAAAATATGGCGAAAGCATTAGATGCATTGTGAATAAAGGATATCAAATTTACTTGCCGAAGAGATTTATCTTAATTACTCAGAATCAAATAGACTACTTAAATGGAACTCCACACATTTTAATAAAAGGAAGAGATCTACATGGTGCATTTACCCTAACCATTAAAAAGAAGAAGGAGGAGAATGGGAACATATTCTATAACAGCTTATACGAAAGCTCCGATGATGCTAATGAAAAAAAACACATATTTTAAATCTATTATTTATTCTTTTATATGGAGAGAAATGAAGCAAAATAAATGCAAGCTTTTAACAACATTAAACACATGTTGCCAACTCCATCATCGGTTATAATCTGTAAGGAAATTCAAAGACTCAATAAATAAAAAGAACAAAATTCTATATGTTTAGTGTTTTATTTTTTTTTTTTATTGCAAGCTTTTAACAACATTAAAACATGTTGCCAACTCCATCATCGGTTATAATCTGTAAGGAAATTCAAAGACTCAATAAATAAAAAGAACAAAATTCTATATGTTTACTTTTATTTTTTTTTATTTTTATTTTTTTATATATTTTTTTTTTATAAAAAATATTATTACTTAACGCTGCCACCACCACCAACGCCTCCACCATAATAGTATGCGTTTTCCTCCTCATCCTCGCTGCTTTCTATTGCGGATATCTCGTTCTCAGCTATTTCCTCGATTTCTAACTGAAATCCAGAACTCCTCCAAATTTTAAGATTCCTGTTACACATTTCAGCCACTTCAGCATCGGTAAGCGCGCTGAACTTGCTTGGAAGAAATAACGTCATTTCCTCCAGCTCCATGGCGATTTTTACGCCATACTTTGTCTCGCATCTTTTTACTCCTAGCACAGAGTACTTTTTGGCCAGGATAAGCTTAGTTATCCCGACAGCTGGTTTTTGAACCCCATTTTTGTTCTTAAAACTTTTTTGCAGTTTGTCGAAGTCCATTTTTCTGTATACTTTACTTTCTGTCTACTTGGCTTGACTAATAATTGTATATTAAAACCGGCTGTATTTATATCATCGAATTCTAAGTTTTTTCAAATACTAAAGCATTGTGGGAAGAAATTTCTGATTATAAGAACAAAAATATTTTCACTTATCATGCACTTAACCGCAGCACAATATTTTAGTACCTTAAAGCGGGCAATTTGTGTTTGCACTCAAATTTTATCATTTAATACGCCATATATTAAAAATCATTTAACAGCATTCATTTGCTATTGACCGCAAATTTTATCATTTTTGTTCAATTTATTTTAAAGACTTTTAAGACTTTTAGCAGAGTTCATTTGCTATTGCCCACAAATTTTACCATTTTTTTGTTCAATTTATTTTAAAGACTTTTAGCAGCGTTTATTTGCTATTGACCGCAAATTTTATCATTTTTTTTCAACTTATTTTAAAGACTTTTAGCAGCGTTTATTTGCTATTGACCGCAAATTTTATCAGTTTTGTTCAACTTATTTTAAAGACTTTTAGCATCGTTCAGTTGCTATTGACTCCAAATTTTATTATTTTTGTTCAACTTATTTTAAAGACTTTTAGCAGCATTCATTTGCTATTGACTTATTTTAAAGACTTTAGCAATACACTTTTTATGGGTACAAATTTTATCGCTTCTCTTACACTCGACTGTCAAGTATTTTAAAGCCTATGTTGAAAAAATTGGATTATTTAAAATATGATTTAAAAGTTCTTATTTTTTATTTTTAAACATGCGTTTTATTCATCTTTATTTATCCAAGAATTATGTTGATTTGAAAATCCTAACCATTTAACGTAAGCTTGATGGCCCTTACTTTTTATAACTTTTTCAATCAGATATGTATGGGGAAAATGTGTCTTCATTACTTCATGCTCGTAGAATCCTCCAATAATAGGGTTACCTTGATAGTCGTCCAATAAATAAGTTACAGGATTTGTGTTCTGTATAGTACGAATTTTAAAAATTTCAGTTGTCCAATTTGGAGTATATCCTTTTGCAAAAATATGCTTATATTTGCTTATGCGAACGTGGTCTCCAACCTTAAGTTTGCCATATTTGAATATTTTTGGATGGTTATAAGCATGCTTTAGTATAAATCGTTCATTTCTAGAGTTAACAGACTTTGGCGTCATTCCAATGGTTCTATGCTTTTTACTATTGTATTGATTTATTAAATCCTTACATATATTTATCCATTGATAATTTCCTTGCAAGCTAAACTGTTTCCACATCATTCCTTTTATAGTTCTATTAAATCGTTCTACAATAGATGCTTTCATAATGCTATATGTAGAATAGTGATTGATATTATGTTTTTTCATCAGGTTTTGATATGTTTTATTATAAAACTCTTTGCCATTATCTGTTTGCAAGTTTTTTGGTATTCTCTTTTGGGAAAAAATTGATTTCATAGCATTGGTAATATCTTCGCTACCTTTAGATTTTACGGGAACAGCCCAAGCAAACTTTGAAAATGTATCAATTACCGTCAAAATGAACCGGTAACCTTTGTTGTATTTTGAATAAGCCCCCATTTCAACAAGATCTGCTTGCCAAAGATCGTCTATTCCCTTGGTTACCACTTGTCGTCGTATGAAATTTCTGCGTGCTTGCTTATGAAGCTCCTGCACTAGTGCTTGTTGGTCCATTTCTGACGTCTTCAGCGGTTGTTATTCGTTTAAGAGTTAACACCTCTCCGTCTCTAGCTGCTACCTTAGCCCACACTCGTTTTAGAGCTTCTGTGGGCGAATTCTTTTCAACGCGATTTATTTTTTCATCCAAAAACTCGTAATGATCTGTTATTATTCTAAAAAGGCGTTGTTCGACTTCATCAATTTTATGTGTTAACATCGATTTTATCACCTCTAACGATTTATTTAGGAGTGCTTCCAAGTCTACAAGTTTTTCTGTAAGCGATATGTTTTGTTGTTGTATTAATTCTTTGAGACGATCTTCCGTCTCCTTAATTCCCTCCACATATAATGTATTTAATTGTTTATTTATTTCTCCAATACAATTTTTTAAATAAATTTTATTCACAGCATCGGTTTCTAGTACGGGATTGGCAATATTTTTTATTCTACGCGAGTTGAAGTTGAAATGACGATCACTATCTAAATGAATCTTGGTATGTGGATTTTGATATCTTTCAGAGCTTCCCATATAATGTCCAAACTTATCGAGAGGCATTTTATGAATATAGATTATGGCGCATTTTAGAGTCTATTTATACAATAATTTTTGCTTCTCTCAATTCTTCAATAATTGAAACTATTTCATTATTATGATTCGAGTGGCCAGCTGTTGATGATGCGATCAAAAGACGTAATCTATTAACCAGTTCGTTGGGATCATCCCAATATACATAATTAAACTTTTTTGTATTCAAATTCATCAAACCATTGCCTTTATGAACTTTATCTTTAAATAGTTTCCTAATAATTGTTGTATATTTTTTTGAGCGATTTCCCTTAATTTGATTATAGGCATTATTATTTCGTTTATGCGCATTAGACATCTCTAATATTTGTTTGTATGTATTTAAATCTGTATCATTAAAATTGTTAGGATTCTTGTAAACTAATAGTTCATATAAGCCTGGTGTGAAGGCCCATTTTGAATTACCTATTGTTATATTTGTTGAATCGAAAGTAATTGGTTCATTACCCAGTCTCCATACATGATTTTTATCCTTGTGAGGGCCGTAGGTTTTATCGAATTTATTTAAATTAACTTTCGATAAATCGTATTGAATACTTTGATTTAGATTTAATGCGATGGTGGCATCATCATCATTTTCCATATCATCATCATCATAATTATCATCATTATTAGTATCATCATCATCATCATTATGAGTATCAAATGATTTAAATGCAGATAAACTTTTTTCGATTTTACTGCCATCAAAGCCTGGAGAAAATGTATTATAATCATGCGTGCTCTTTTTATATGGTGTGCTGGTAGCAACTTTATTATCCTTAAAAGAATTATCTGAATACGTTTCATTTTTAACTCTGCTTCTATTATTAGTTGCTTGAATTATTTCTTTTAAAGGTTTTGATATTGGTTTGAAAGTCTTTTCTAAAAGCTTATCACTTGCAACTTCTCCGAGCTGAAGACTTTTATATTTCTTTTTCAAAATATTTCTAGTTTTAATGAGATTATTAACTAGATGTGTTTTCTTATTCATATTGATTGATGGTCCGTATAGCAGTTTGCTGTTGAACAGTACAGATCAGTTTTAACAGTTATCTGAACAGTATAGATCAGTTTAGCAGTTATCTGAACAGTATAGATCGGTTTAGCAGTTATCTGTTGAACAGTATAGACCAGTTTAGCAGTTATCCGTTTAGTGTGATCAGTTTACCAGCAGTTGTTGTACTGATTTTAAAATATCTATACAGTTTCTTTTATAAACTGATAAATAAGTCAAATCCTTTTCTATAGCGCCCATTATTCATTGGGTCGTCCTTATTGATAACTATAAAATCGTATTTTTCCTTCCAACACTTTGAACATAACTCATGAAATATCTTAAAAGACATATCAGAACCAACATGATCATTGTAAATGTGTCTGATATTCATTTCATCTTGTTTAAATATTATAATCATATTAGCATTATCACGAATCAAATGTTTTGGTATTCGTGTATAAGTTTGGCATAAGTAAAAACTATCGACATCTTTGTGGCGCCCCATACAGAAGTATGATCGCATATGATTTTGTTTCTCGCATGCTACATCATCGAATATAAATATTGAGTTCGGTTGTACTTCATCTGGGGATATGATATCATCATTATTGGAAAATGTTGAAAAATGTATATCCTTAATGGGTTTAATTAGACGCTCCAAATATTGATATTTTGGTTGCTGTGCTGATTTTGAGTATAAGTAAATATTTTTAAATTTTAATCCATTAGGACTTTCAATAAGACTTATCATCACATTTGTTTTCCCACAATTTGAAGGTCCGACAATTAGACCGCGAATAGAGTTCGGTAGTAATGAACTGTGCCGTGTTCTATTTGATGAATTTAACTTTGAATCAATATTCTTCACGTCAAGTGTTTTATGTTGTTTTAAGAATCGCATATTGTAAACTACTAATTGTTTTCATATATAATCGGATCATTTTATTGATTTAAAATCACTTTACTTTCAACCTCGAATCTGCAAGTATAAATACCTATTGATTATGAGTATAATATATAAAAAGACAATCAGTCTGCGTCCGTCCTTCATTGGAGAAGGTTTTCTAAATAATTTAATCAATAAACTTCCTATTGAACTTCATTTGCCTGGCTATCAGTTTTGTGGGCCTGGAACAAAATTAAAGAAACGGTTAGCTAGAGGCGATCAAGGAATCAATCTCTTGGACGAAGCTTGCAGACAACACGATATAGTATACGCAAACAACAAAGATTTGGAAAAAAGACATATTGCTGATAGAATCTTGGCTGAAAAGGCTTGGCAAAGGGTTAACGCAAGTGATAGTAGTATTGCTGAAAAATCAAACGCTTGGCTCGTTACTAACGCAATGAAAGCAAAAACAAAATTTGGTATGGGTAACGTTAGCAGTAAAACTAAGAGATCTCCTCAAGTAAATGGACAGCGACTATTTAGACATGCCTTGAAAAGTGCTAAAATGAAAATTAAGAAAACTAAAAACTTGGATGATGCCGTTAAAATTTCAAGAAAAGTTGTAAACAATATTTTCAAGGGGAAAAAATCTCTAATAAAAACACCTCGAGTAATACCGCTACCTAAATCTGGAGGTTTTCTTCCGCTTGCACCTATATTCGCTGCCCTGGGTGCACTTGGCGGTCTAGCTGGTGGAGTATCTGGCGTTACAAAAGCAATCAATGCAGCTAAAGCCGGAAAAGAGCAGTTGAATGAAGCAAAACGACATAACAATAAAATGGAGTCTATTGCAATGGGTAAAGGTATGTTTCTAAAACCGTATAAAAAAGGATTTGGACTTTATTTAAAACCTTATCAACAAAATTTTTAATGAAGCTACCCAAAAGAGCTCTTTCTGATGTAGATTTGAGAAAATATGCTAAAAACATTCCAAATTTTAGAGGAGTGTTTATGTGTGACACTCTTCCAAAGAAACCGCTTAAAAAAGAATGTGGAATAATCAATCTAGATACTTCAAATGGGCCTGGAACACATTGGGTAGCATACTGGAAAAACAAGAACCAAATTGAATACTTTGATAGCTTTGGAAATTTGCAGCCGCCAAAAGAAATAATTAAATATTTGGGTCGCAACATTAGCTATAATTATTTTAGCTATCAAAATTTTAACACAATTAACTGCGGGCATTTATGTTTAAAATTCTTATTTTCGATCGAACTTTTATAAATATTACCTATAAAATACAATAAAAAGTAAAATAAAACAAAAGAAATTGTGTAAATTAATTAGAATTGACCATATATTTTATGTTATATGACGTTAACGCAAAAAAAAGAAGCCGTTTTTCTTTGTTTATAAAAAGATCTCATGGTGAAGCGGGGATGTGTGCTACGTCCTCTCCTGATGGGACATCGTAATGACCCCAAGGTAATGTTAGAAAACAATTTGACGTTAAATATCTCTTATTATCAAATGGGCTAAGCGTGATTTTTCTTTGAGATGTATTGTACAGTATGTGTTTCTCGGACCTTATTGTGTTTTGCGTATGAGATTGCTCCACATTTTCTTCAAGACAATTTTTGTAATCCTCGAATGTAATTTCTTTGCTTATCACACCAGACTTGACTCCTTTTGCTTTTTTAGTTATTTGATGTTGAGCATCATCCCCTAGTACGCGTAAAGCATACATTTTAGCGCGTAGTGCAACAAACTCCAGCATAATTTGGCCATTATTTTCATCTTTCATAATGCCTAGTACTTTCTTGTTAACTTGAGGTAAATTATATGGATTGCTTGCAGAATAACCAGATGTGTCGAATCGGTGTAAATGTTGACTCATATCCATGTAAACATCATTAGTTCTTATTTCGTATATGAGCGAATCCGTATCTGTATAGCATAACTCGCAATTATCACCATATATGTATTTCATGTATTTATAATGAAACTCATATACCAATGTTTTGGCTATATCTAATATAATCATTCCAATATAAAGTGGTTTGTTGAATATTACTTCTGTTTTTAAAAGTTCAATAGCAACCAAATTATCATCAAATATTGAGCGACTGTGAAAATTTGGTTTTGATATTAAATCTTCAGCTCCATAACGTCCTTGCCAGCGTGTTACAAGTTTTATATCGCGTCGAAGTCGAACATTCTCCATTGTTTTTCCAAAAACTGCATTGCACATCAATTTAAACAAATTTTTTTCAAATTCATTTTTAGCGTTTTGTCTTAAACTGGTATTTAATTCAATATACGGTTTCATCCAATCAGTCTGAGAGAATTTCAAAGCACGATTAATTTTTGTAACTTTAATCCCTTCATTTAAATATATCTTTAAATTTCGATAATGAACAACATATTTAATTTTATTGTACAAAGTTGCCAACATTTTTGCGTCTTTGAAACCTGGTGGAGCTCTTTTTTCTGGGGCGTAAGGTAATTCTTTATGCTTATCATGTAAGCTAGTCGGATATTCCATATCAACTTCCAAAATATAGCCAAACTGGGAATCATCCGGAATATCAAAGTTTAAATTATTGACATCTTCGACCCACTGCAGATTACTGTATGGTAAGTATTGAGTCATAGCCCACGAATACATTGCATTGATGTCGTAATACATAAGATATGTCGAAGCTTGGTTAGGATCATAATCTGACATGTATTTGTTATTCGCTTTTGCATATCTTTTAGAACACTGCGTGAGGCCTCCGCGAATTCCGTTTTCAATAAACATGAGCATATCGACATCTTGCACGAGTTCAATTTCTACCTCCGTATATTTTAGCATTGCATCCCAAGCAAGTCCAGGTGCGGTGTAATAATGTGCTGGATCTAAATTGTAATTATTAATACAACCTTCTCTGAAATTTTCAAATACATCTGCAAGTAGCAACACATCAGTTTTCAAGTAAAGGTCGCTGTATTCGCCAAGAGTTTTTATATCAAATTTTGCCCAAACTGTTTGAGCATGTTCATAGTCTTCAGAATTAATGTGGCATTTTCCTAAGGAACTATAAAACTTTTCTTTTGCTGGCAATTGTTTGTCTTCTAGAGTTGACCAATCTGATATATATTCGTATGGGAACACTCCTTTCCTTTTAAGCAACTTTAACTTTTCATCACTTATGTTTGGAAACTGTGAATCAATAGTGTTTTTTTCCCTAAGATATGATGCTAATTTATCAAGTGATGAGGCCATAAAACGGAATGAGTCAATAAACTTGAATTTTATACTGCAGCCACCTATATGTTTTATAATAGAAATATAACTTTCTGTGTTATTAGGTATTATTTTTAAGTGTCCCAGGATGCTATTTGCTATATCTTTTATCAATAAATGCGCATCATATCCGCTGAGATTGTGTATTACTATAGGAATTGTTTTACCGTCTTTGTAATTAATATTGCATTGCTGATGTGCAGGTCCTCTGTATTTGCCCGTTATATGACAATGATCTTTCACTTTAACATCAGATTCGGCAAACTTTTTGTTACAAATATGGCAATTTGGTGTAGAAATAAAGCTCGCCACTTGTTCAGATGTGAGATCCTCCATAGGTTTTATATCGTCAACAATAGATTCCACAGTATTTGCTATGTGCTGAAGCTCCTTAGCAAACCATTCTGCACAGCTCAAACCTCTATAACTTTTATAATATGATAAGTTATCATCATAAGAACATTTTACAAAATACCCAACACTGTGAGCCTCATGTTGCAGATAATGCTCTCCATTTCCTTTTTTTATCGATGTTGGCTTCAAAATGCATTCAAAATCGGTATAAAGAACAAACGGAACTCGCTCTTTATATCGGAAATTTTCAAATTTAACACTTTTTTGAGATGGAAAAGTTACTTTGTACTCGTTATGTTTCCTGCATTCTTCAATATGAGTTTGCAATTTCTCATCAGAATAAAAGTAATGGAGGCATCTATCGCAAAGGTATTTGGTTCCATGTCGCAATGATAACTGAGTAGATACGAGTCGCGAAATATGTTTTATCCAAACATAGTGATATTGTATTGTCAGATTTTCTTCTTCTTCAACGTAAGAACTTTGTATTAGCAATAAATTTACGTGTTTTTCACGTTTATTTTCCGTTAATCTAGTTGGTAGAACCTTGAATGTACATTTTTGTTTTTCCTTCGTGAGTTCATATACATTAATGCTTATACCATTTAAATTTTCAAATTTTTTAATGTCTGCCCTTTTAACAGGAAAGTTGATGCCTTTAAAGTTTAATACCGTAGAATAGTGCGGATATTTTGAAACGCGTTGCACATTTCTGTCAACAGGGAAGAGTGCGGACACAATAGCCCATGCAAAGCAAGAATTATCCTTATTTTTAACGTTAACGCAAGCTTTCTTCTTTAAAATGCATTGCGGCAGCTCTAAAAATGATGAAGCAATCATAGGCGTATATTTATTTACGTTAATTGTTAGATTAACAACGTCTTTTAGCGCCCAGCCGCTATCTCTTTCTTGGAAATCATCGAGTTTTTTAAGGATTTTGCTTTTGACGTTTTCTTCAAACCAATCACTTAGATTGGTGTCTTTTGAAATCACTGCATTTTTTGTGCGAACATTTTTTATCTCCTCAATTTCTTCCTCCCCACAAAACTTGATGAAGTTTGCATAAAAGACTGTGTTGACTTTTACAAACAATTCCTGTGTCATAAGCTCCTCTATTTTTTGCTTAAATGCTTCTTCACATTCTTTGAGGAAATTAATGGGGTCCTTATGCTTTAGGTTTATTATTGCTGTAGTTCTTAACCTGAAAAAGAAAGAGAAAAAGAGCGCTCTATCGTTCTGCAAAATTACTGAATATGTTAATTGGACATACCTTCCACCGAAAGCGGATTCCAGATCTTCACATTTGATGTTAATCGATGAATTTTCTCGATGCTTTAATTGAGTCCGATAACCCTGTACCAGACCGATGGCATATATAATCTTCTGCTTTTCGCCAACGTTTTTAGCTCTCCTCAAATAGCAATTACGAAGAATATCCAATGCTTTAGAGCACTCATTGATTCCTTCGGGAATCAGCTCACTATTATTTCTTCCTGTCGCAAATGCTGACTTTGCATTCTTGATTATGGTGGCTACTTGTAGATCCATTTTAAATTTTATTTTTTAATTAAGTTATACGTTTTAAAATGCACTGAATAATTTAAAACATAATCTGAGACTTTTATAGCTATTTTACGCGTTCATGTTATCGAAAGAGTTTTTTTTTTGTTCTGAGACGCAAACAAACAAACAAGACTTAACCGCTGTTAGCAACTTGAATATCGTTGTGGTTGCATCGAAGCGGCAGTACAATAATCTAATTTTCATTTAAATTTTAAATCATTTAATTTTCCCTTTTAATGTGATGAATTACATCGCATTACTGAGAATTAGTCAGTTTAAAAGTTTTGTTTTTTATTTACATATATCAACATAGTTGCATTACTTATTCTCTGTTTCAGAACGCAACCATTGATGGCGAATGCTTTTTATCTTAACCTATTAAAAATATTCATGTATAAATTAACCCTTTTTTGTTTTATTTTTCGTAATATCGACATAGTTGAGTAAGGTCAAGAATATGGTTTGTATTCTCAAGTTCAAGATAAATTTAACTCAGCAAGCAATGCGTGATGAATCACATTACTTCAAAGTGCCTACTACAGTTTTTATCTTCTCAGAAACCCACAACACACAAAACTTTTAAGCAACGTATTTTTATAACAATTTTTCATTGCATACTCTTAGGCCGTCACAAGCTACAAAGCTCAGAACCCCGAGACACAAACCTTTTAAGCAACGTATTTTTATAACAATTTTTCATTGCATACTCTTAGCCGCGCCCTCCAAATTAGCAAAGACTCGAACCGGGAAATCTGTGCCAGAACTCCCATTGTTACACTACTTAGCTGCGCACAGACGTGTACGGATATTGGCTGCAACAAGATAGTGATCCGAGTCAATGTTTGCACCACGGATCGTGCGTACATCCAATACACTGGAAGAGTGCCTTCCGTCGATCAAAACGTGATCAATTTGATTTTTTGTTTTGTGATCAGGGGACATCCAGGTGGCTTTATGAATATTAAGATGCTTGAATCTAGTGCTACGTACGACCATGTTTCGTGCTGCGGTGAAGTCAATCAGCCTCATTCCGTTATCGGAGGTGTTGTCGTGGAGGCTGAACTCTTCGACTGTTGGACCAAAAATATTTTCCTTGCCCACCTTAGCGTTGAAGTCACCAAGCACGATTTTTATGTCGTGGCGGCGCTCGTAAGCATTTTCAAGGCGCTCGTAGAAAATTTTCTTGATCTCATCGTCCTTGTCTTCTGTACGAGCGTGCGCACATATTAGGCTTATATTAAAAAATCTAACCTTGATGCGGATTATGGCAAGTCGTTTGTTCACAGGTGTGAATCGCAGGACGTGGGGCCATAGTCTCTTGCTAACTACAAATCCGCATCCAAACTCGTGCTTCTCCGCATGGCCGCTGTAGTAGATATCACAGGGTGCATGCCGAATGCAACCCCGTCCCTTCCATCGTATTTCTTGGATAGCAGTGATATCAGCTTTGTATCTTTCCAAGACATCAGTCAGTTGGATAGAGGCACCTTCCCAATTAAGGGTTCGGACATTCCAGGTGCATATCCATAAATCATTATCAGTTTTTCGTTTGCGGTAGTCGTCATCAGATTTGGGGATCAAATTTCTTCTATTCTTATTTGTTTTCAATGAAATTGGTTTTTACGGGTGGGCTTCAAGCCCGACGCACAAACTTTTTTAAGCCTAGGGAGGCCCGCCGCTCAGATTAGCCGCCAAACTAACGGTTGTCAGTTTTGACGTTGCCCAGGAAACACCACGTGGAGGTTTGAGTCAACTTGAGGCGATTTCACAAAGATTATGCTGGCCTCGCCAGGTTGAGACATGTTACATTGTTCCATCGCCCCCAGTTTCCCCCAAAAGTCTAGAACTGATTTTTATTTTTGACTTTAAAATAAAAGTTTAAAAATAACAATTCCCCTGCTGTAAAATCACTTTCTGAAAGTTTGATTTTATCCGGTTCGTCTCGTTTTTGCTTTCAGCGCGTCATGTGTAGATGGATATATACATATATATTTTTTTTTAAAGTGCTCTTTTTTCTAAAATCTCCTAATAACTTTTTTTAATCCATATTTTAAAAAAACTGATACGCGTTTCGTTTTTTATTTAATTTTTCTTCAAAATATTATCTCAAACATTAAAATTAGACAAAAAATACAAAAGTTGTGCTATTTTACTTTTTCTTTACTTCTTTTAGAAATAACGTTTCGTTTTTGTTTATACCAAAATTTATTTTAAACTTCTACACAATTTTTCAACAACAATGACAAACTTCATCTTAAACCACTTTTAAAATACAAATTTAAGCAAGTCACCTAATATTTCTGTAGTACCAACTCAAAACGTTACATCTCTCTAACTCAAAAGTATGTTAACATATTGTAGCAAAATTGTCACAACTCAAAATGAAACATTTTTGAAAATGAGTTTTTGTAGTAATAATGTCCTCAAACAGTCACTTGCAAAAATATTGCTTAAAAATTCAGTGCTGACGTAAAATAAAAAACTTTTTACATTTTTGGTAGAAAATATAATGGCCTACAAATATTGTTAACAATTTTTAGTCTACCTTCACAATTAATAATCGTGCTGTCATTTCAAACCTTCATAAGGCTCTCCTGAAAAATACTAAATTTTGAGTTGTGACAGTCTTGCACGAAATGAGTGATTATAAACTAATTATAAAATAAAATTTTACTCTTGTGCATCGTTGAACGCGTACCTATCCAATTCAAAAAACACATTCCGAAAATACGTTTTTCCATTTATCTCTTGCTGAAACTTCATGCTGGCTTTTAATAAAGCCGGAAATGTCATGCATCAAGGCGACCCGCTGATTATTTTGAGGGGGTGGAGATATCTGTTGTAAGATATGCTTCTGTTTCTTCACTGGTGGGGTTGAATTTAGTCCGCCACCACTTTTACCTGTATCACTGTCATTTAAGGCTGCATCCGCTTCTTCAAAAGTTTCGCAAACTTCTGTATCCGTTTTAATAAAACGTTAAGTTTTTAATGATGATAGCTGCTTCGGAGCTATAGACGGAAAACACGTCGATATTATTGCCCCAACGAATTGTGGAAGTGAATACTTCAATTATAAGAAGAAAAATAGCATCGTACTCATGGCGCTTGCAGACGGGGAATATAATATTCTTTATGTTAATATTGGTGCAAAAGGCAGAGAATCCGATGGAGGAGTTTACGCTCGATGTGCCCTATCAAATGCATTGCAAAAGCAATTGTTGAACTTGCAGCCATCCATCTCACTGCCCGGAAGGCAAGATTTAGTTCCATATGTAATGATTGCAGATGATGCGTTCCCTTTAAAGCCTTATATTATGAAGCCATTTAGTTTCAAATCGCAGTCGACACAAGAACGTGTGTATAGCTACAGGTTATCTCGAGCCAGACGTGTGGTAGAAAATGTATTTGGGATTGCAGCAGTTCGGTTTCGCATTTTGAGAAAACCTATTGAAATGGAACCGGGTAGGGTCATTAAAGTTGTTCTTGCTATTTGCACATTGCACAACTTCCTTATGAAGCGCAAGTCTTTGTACGCTGCACCTAATGACTTTGACCAATTTGAAAGAAATGGATCAGTTACAGATGGAAATTGGCATAACGAAATATCAGAAAGAGAAAAATTGCGTCCACTGAAACCACTTGCAAATGAGGGACGAGGGAGCGATGAAGAAAAAGAATTCGTGAAGAGTTTAAAAACTATTTTGTGCATGAAGGTGATGTTCCATGGCAGTACAAATATATTTATAAAAACGCTGAATAAATTACCAAGTTTGTTGCAGTTCCTCCTATTGGTCTTCCTCCAACTTTCAGCAAAAATTGCAGCGGCATATACAAATCATATTTTGATTTGTAAGTGAATCCACCTTGTCCGTTCTTGGAGGTCAACTACATTTTACGTTCTACCTGGAAATAAAATTAATTTTGAAATAAAAACTAGAATTAAATTCGAGAATTGCATTACATTGAATCTGGATTTTACTGTGTTCCAGTGAGTTTTTACGTCGGTCACACTGTGGCAAGTTTTTTTACTGCTATTTCTTCGAAACTCCTGCTCCTTAGGTCACGGTCCCTGTACAAAGTAGAATAGCAGTTCCATACCGCTTCTCTTTGCTCAATCATTTCAACTTAAATCTTGTTCTCTGCCGCTCATATGAAACTTTTCGCACTATATTTGCAAAGCAAAATATAGGATTTTCAACTCCATCGCAAGATAAATGTACATCATGTTCGCTGCAGGAGCAACACTTCATTGAGATCGAAAGTATATTAAAATTATATTTAAAATATGCACAATTTGGTCAAAAGTGCGAAATTTTTAATTTACTGAGTCTTATTTATAAAGATAAACTATATCATGTAATATGTATATGTATGTAATGTAATGATTTTCGATAGGTGCATGATATTGAAAATCAAAATGCATGCGAAATATGCCAAAAACATAACAGCCACAGAGACAGATATGCGGCTGCACGACAGGAATATCAGGATGATTCGGGAAAAAATTTTATAAATACAAGCATATTTGCAGTTGGCATGCAAAAAGTTCTCTTGATTCCAAAAATGCATTTTTTGTAAACAGAGTAATAGTAATGAACCAAACGTTTGCGTCACTTTCTGGTGAAAAAATAAATTTGTTATTTGGCATGAAGGAATTTGTGGCCGCAATGCTGCAGAAGTGGTCTCAACGTATTTAAAAGTAATTAAGCTTGCGAACCAGGAAATATCCAAATTTATATTTTGGGTCGATAAGTGCACAGCGCAAACAAAAATTTCACTCTTTTTACAACTTTCAATAGTAGTTAACGAGGAATGGGGTCCAGATGCAATTATTATGAAATACTTTGAGCCGAGTCATTCTGATATGAAATGCGACGGACTGCATGCACAAATTGGCAAAAAATGAAAGCAAAAAGAATCTATTTTAGACATGCAGGACGTAACTGAAATAATTAAATTGGCAGAAAAAAGTGCAGAAATAATAAATATTAATGCATACTTTAAAATCCTCAAAAGCGGAATAAAAAAGGAGTTAAAAAAAATACAGGGCAAATACCGTTATTACAAAACATTCGGTATGCAGAATTTCGTCGAGGTTCCAGAAGAATTTTTTATAAGCGTTCGCTGCAAGAAAATGAAGTTAAAAATTTTAGTTTTTTTAATAAAAAATGTGATTATACCATTAATAATACTTTAAACTCGGAAAGAGGATTAAATAATGATAAGCTCAGACAAATTTTTTTTTTTTAGACTGAACCAACGCTCAGGGGATGCCCCCTATAAATGCGTAAGCATTGTGTTGATTCGGAAGATGGGTGATAGTTAGTTGGAGGGTGGATAGATGGAGTAGTGTCGGTGAATATTTGTTTTAAACTTGCACAGCTCAAAACTGCCGGGAAACACGCTCGCAGGGAGATTATTCCACAATTTAACCGTGCGACTAACGAATTATCACGAACGAATTATCACGGTAATACGAGGTTCTATTGGACATCGATGCAATGGTAAAGGGGTGGGCTTGGACAGCTGCCCGAGTGGACCTGGGAAACACACGAGCTGGTGGCGTCAGGCCATGTATCTCCCTTGAACACTTCCCATGGTAATACCTACACAGAAGGCTTAGGCAACCAACATTACGTAGATGCTCAAGAGAGTTGAGTGAGGATGAAATACTTTGTTCCCCTATCAAATATATCGCACGACGTTGAATTCGATCCAGAAGCTTCAAATAAGATCTTGAAGCCCCTGCTCAAATGTGCGAATTGTACTCCATTTTCGGCCTTATATATGAGGTGTAGATCATGCGAAGATCAGCTGAAGTGAAGTGATTTTTTGCACCGTTTTAGAAAACCTAGGCACTTGCCCGCTTCTTTCGACACATCGAAAATATGATCATTCCAACGAAGATCAAATCTGATCGATATGCCCAGAACGCCAAGGGCGGCTGATTCCACAAGATAAAAAAATTAGGGAAAATTACTGCCACATACATATGCCGCCAAGGAAAAGACTTTTTTGGGATGAAATATCTTCAAGTGAAAGCTCTACGGATATGTGCAGTAATGCTCATCCTGAAAATTTTTAATTACCTATCTAAAAAAAAATTTTATAAAAATAATATTCATAATATTGTCAGGAGATGACCGAAGTGAGGCAAAAAAAATACTTAAACAGTCCAAATGAAATTAAAGATTAAAATTAAAAATTCTTTTTATTTTAATATCAAGAAAATCGAGATCAATTTTTATTTTTTCAGTTTTCCGTTTGACGCTATACACAAGACTGCTTTTCTCTCTCGATGTATAAACTTAATTTTTTTGTAGTTTGACAGAATCTGCAAAGCTTTAGAGTTCTCAAATATTAATATGCCGTTGACAATTCAGCCGGACCTGACACAAAATCGGCCTCGATTTCGTCGGAGTCGTCTTCGCACGTAATATCCAATTCTGGTGGGCTCTGGCACCATGGTTTGATTTTGTCAGAAGAGTAAACTGAAGAAAATTTTCGAGACATCACCTGTGCACCTATGACAATTAAGTCATCTTCACAGTATTCGGTCGGCTTGGCATGTCTACGATCGAAACGTTTTTTCCATTTAGCTCGTTCTTGCATTATATTCTCAATTGCTTGTTGTCGCTTGGTGCTGATGTCAACATCAGGCGTGTCCAGATCAGCTACATCGTTATGAACGGCAGCCAATAAATGTTTCTGTACCACATCTGTTAATTTGAAATCGAAGACAAGTTCGTTTGGACTAAAACCTGACGTTGCATTTTTTTGTGAATTAATTGTCCATTGCACGTCTCGCAGGATTATGTCCCAGTTTTTTGGATCCTCGGTGGATGTGCGTAGATATGACAGAATGGTTTGGTTCGTCCGCTCAACCTGTCCAATTGCTCTCGGGGTACGAACAGCTGTCTTAATATGGCAGATACTATTTCGTTCGCAGAATTCTTCGAATGTTTTTGAGGTAAATGCGGTACCTCTATCCGATACGATATGTTTTGGCAGGCCAAAGTAGCTTGTCACTTCGTTGAGTACATTAATTACCGGTACAGTTTTTGTATTACGTACGGGTTTAATGATTGAAAATTTACTAAACGCATCAGTTATTGCTAAGACGTACGTATTTCCATGTTTACTTCGTACGAATGGCCCAAAGTGGTCAATGTGTATAATTCGAAAAGGTATTGGCGCAACTTCATCGTAATGTAGCCGTCCTTCTAGTTTCCCACTCCGTGATTTAAAATAGCAGCATTGTATGCAAGTAGTATTGCAAGTATGCAGATAAGTATTGTTTTACATACTTACGAATTTTAGGGAACCAAAATGTTTTCTTAATGCGATCGATGGTTTTCTCGAGTCCAAAGTGTCCCATCTCATCGTGACACAATCGTACAATACGCCATCTTACCGCTTTTGGTATCACAAATTTGAGATCATCATTCTCCTTGCGGAACAGTCGGTTCTTTTGAATTACATATTCGGATTTTAATTGTTTGCGTTGATCTGACTCACGTTGTCCATTTAAAACAGCAAAAATGTTAAGAATTGATTTATCTTGAAGTTGCATAGTCAATAGCCAGTCATCATTATCAGCGGTTACCTTCATGATGAATCCTGCAGGTTCGACATCATTAGACGGTTGATCAGGTGAGCGGCTAAGTGCATCAACATGGGCTAAGCGACTCCCATTGCGATGAATTATTTGACAGTCATATTCCAGCAGTTTCATAAACCAGCGAGCGATTTTTGGAATAATTTCTTTCTTTTCCTTTATTTTAGCAATTGCTGAGCAATCAGTGATGAGCCGGAAACGCTTGCCCAAAATGTACACTCGAAAACGTTCCAAGGTTTCGACCACAGCCAAGACTTCAAGCTCGTAACTATGATATCTACTTTCGGTGTCGGTGCAGTGACGACTGTAATAGAATACCGGCTGCCATGTTTTTCCATCGGTCGATTGAAGCAAGACTCCGGCGAGTCCAAGACTACTGGCATCAGTATTCACCTCGTGTTCAGCAGAGAAATCGTAGAGTCCTAAAACTGGTTCGCAGCATAATTTTTCAATTAGTATTGTGAGAGCCTGCTGCTGCAAGTCACCCCAAACAAAATTTTCATTTTCTTTTTTTTGTAGCAAATTGGTGAGCGGTTTCGAAATAAGGGAATAGTCCTGCACGAACTTTCTAAAAAAACCCGTAAGGTCCAAGAATCTACGGACCTCAGTCACGTTGGTCGGCTGTTTAAAATTTTTGATTGCGCTTACTTTTTCTTTGCCTGGCGCAATTCCATTTTTATTAATAACGTGGCCTAAATGAGAAATTTCTGTTACCAAAAATTTACATTTGTTCATCCGAAGTATCAAACCGCTTGCTTCCAAAATTTCTAATAACCTCTTTAGACGACTTAATCCTTCGTTTATTGTCTTGCTTGGGACTATCACGTCATCAAGGTACGCCAGTACTTCGCTAGGATTCATTCTGGATACTATTTTATTCATTAGCGCCTGAAAACTGCTGGCGCATTAACGAGTCCAAAAGGCATTCGGTTATACTCGTAATGTCCATCGGTAGTAACAAACGCGGTATATTTTTTTGAAGATTCTGCTATCTCGACTTGGTGGTATCCCATGCGAAGATCCAATGTAGTAAAAAAATATTTCCGGCTAGCTGCGCAAACTGCTCTTCCATTATAGGCATTGGAAAAGGTGTTTTAATGATGATTCGCTTGAGAAGTCGAAAATCGACACACATACGATGTTCGCCATTCTTTTTTTCGACGAGAACAACTGGCGAAGCGTATGGTGAGTCCGATGGTCGAATAATGTTATTTTCTAATAATTCCGATATAATATTGGTCACAATTGTTCGTTTTCCAAAAGCAATGCGATACGGCTTCATACTTACAGGAATATCGGTCGTCACTTGGATTTCCATTTTCGTCTCGGTGCATGTACCCAGATCAGCAACGTTTTCAGCGAAACTTTTATGATGCATACTGAGAATAAGTTTAAGTTGAGCGAATTCTTCTGATGTTAGGTGTTGCCCAGTTTGCATTTTGGCGGCATTCTCAATCCAACAATCATCTTCTTCGATAACAAAGCGATTTCCTTCTTGTATCTTTTCCTAACAGTATATTTTCGGAAATATACTCATCTGGAACGACGAGAAGATCCATTTCAAAAATATTATTATCAATGTTAAGGGATGCGTTGATTTTAGCAGTACAAATGTACTGGCCTCCAGCGAATCCATTTAAAGCTACGGTGCAGTCCGACGTCTGACCAACTTCTTCGGCAAAAAGTTTGGCGAATTAATGTCCGGTTACTGCCAGGATCAATAACTGACGATGTTATTTTGTCGTTTATTTTAATATATTTTGTTATCAAATTCGTGAAGGCTTCAGCACTTTCAATTTTGTTGACAGCGGCTTTCGTTCTATTTTCGACAACGTTGAAATTTTTCTGTGGACAGTTAGCAGTTTGATGAGTTGTTCGTTGACAAACATTGCAACGATCCTTTTTCTGGGGCTCAGGACATTCTATTGAATAGTGGCCAAATTTAAAGCAGTTGTAACATTTAACATTTTTCTCATCTGATTTATTCTCGAACTTTTTCGTAACGTCCTGCGCACTCTTTCCAGCAACTGAAACTGATGCCGGATATTTCGGTTTTGTTAGCGAAAACGATTTTATTTCGTTGTAGTTACAATAGTTGTTTATATCGCGTAGCAATTCATTACAGAAAATATATTCATTTGATATTTTTTTCTTCAAATCTGGTTCGTTGGTACCGTTCACAATGTGTCTGGATATAGCACATTCAGGCATTGCACCCTTTGCACCCATTGCGAGCATTTTGTAATAAAACTCCTGAGGCGTTTCGTTGGCCTATCGTTTGGTGCGAGACATTTTTATATGCACGTCAGCTATGTTTTCGGTGCACGGAAAATCATTAGAAAATTTTGCGACAAATTGTTGCCACGTTTGGAAAACTTCCTGGAGTGAATCAACCCAGTACCTTGCTGGTCCTTGCATTTTCTGTTGCACTGCAAAAATTAGAGTGGGGTCGTCCCATTTGTAAGCGGTTCTAAGCGTTTCCACTCGCTTAATAAATTGTGCTGAAGTTAATGATCTATCATTATATGGATGAAATTCTGGTAAAATAGAGATAACATCCCGAACGTTTCCATAAGGATTTGAGATCGGCGATGCATACAGCTGTTGAATGTGCGACGACGAGACTGTATTAGGTAACGAAGAGACGCAGACTGACGAAGTCACGTATGGTGGCGAGCTTTGAGTCATGTTTGTGAAATTATTTTGCATTGCAGGCGTCCTATATGCTGAAACATTTTGTGATTGTGGTTGAATGTAAGGCAAATGTTGCGATACAAGATGAGTTTCGACAGCCGGGCAATGTTGCATAAACGGCTGCAATTGATTCGAAGGTTTTGATAAAACATCGTGTTGCGCAAACGTTTGCATATGTTGCGGAGTATGCAGAGTTTCTGCAGTAGAAACATATTGCAAATGAGGTGGACATTGTTGTGAAGCATATTGAGCCTGTGTAATCGGCAATTTCAGTGTTGTATTCGGCGACGCAATATTTGTTTGTGTGTATGTATGCTGCAAATAGCCAGTGCTTGGCACTCCATTCGAATTTGTTGTATTATAGGGGAAGAAATCTTGTTGAGTATTTAAATTTTGAGCCGTTGTCTGCACTGATGCGCATGACGACAGAAAATATAAATCATTTGAGAGAGAACTTCCTGACGATACTGCTTCTTGTGATGTCGGAAAACTAGAACCTGTACCTGCATTTTCGTGTGGATTCGAAGAATACTCTGAAACTTTCTGCTGTGTCGAACTCAGAACTGACTGAAAAAGCTGGGACAGCGTCTCCATTGTACGCTGGAGCACGCTGACGTCGTCCCGCAACTTATTCACGGTGGTTTCCTCATTCGATGTGTTTGAATGATTTTGCGAATCATCCTCGATAGCGTCAGAATTCTGCGTAGATCTTTCAGACGCGTGAGCTATTTCTTCGATGCCAAATTCTCGCAAACGTGCAATTAATTCATTTTTACTGCCCGCAGTTTGCAAATTCAAATCTCTTAACTTTTCCTTTAAAACAACCACTGTACATTGCGACAGCTCCATCCCACTTCTGACTTGTCAGGAGATGACCGAAGTGAGGCAAAAGAAATACTTAAACAGTCCAAATGAAATTAAAGATTAAAATTAAAAATTCTTTTTATATTAATATCAAGAAAATCGAGATCAGTTTTTATTTTTTCAGTTTTCCGTTTGACGCTATACACAAGACTGCTTTTCTCTCTCGATGTATAAACCATGATTCAATTACTATAGGTTGTCCATTTATTTGACGTTTACTCACAAGAATAAAGATACACACCCTTAAAATTGAAGAGGAGAGCAAAAGCGTAATTTTTTAAAGCAATCAAAGTGATCAGTTGCAGGAATATCATACTTTTTCACAGTACTAAATACCCAAGGATACATTTCACTGCTGCTTTTTCTACTACGTCCTGCACTGCTTGTTTGTTTTGATAGAAAATTTAAGTGAGTTTTTAAAAAACTAATTTCAATATTTTTTGTGCAAATCTATTCACACCGCTGACGGCTTATTGGATCCACTGGCACATTATATATTCGAATTTTATCACCAAAATACACTGTTTTGCAAATACCGCACGTTATTTTAACAATTACAACTTAATAGTCGCGATTTATATTTCAATTGAAAAAAACGACTCGCAACAAAATTTAAAAACAATTTTCAATATTAATTATCAGAGCAAAAATTATTATAAACGCAATGCACACTATTTTTTTCCTGCTAACAGCAAAATATAGAATAACTACTTTTTTTAAAAAAAATACACAACAAAACACTGAAGCATAACTTTTTTCATAGAAGACCACAAAACCCTGGTTGTCATTTATATTCGAGAGAGAATATATTTTTTTACAAATTCACGGGTGTTGTCAAACTAATGGACAACCTATAATAATTGAATCATGGTATAAACTTAATTTTTTTTGTAATTTGACAGAATCTGCAAAGCTTTAGAGTTCTTAAATATTAATATGCCGTTGACAATATTAATTTAGTTATTTTTAACATTATTGCAGAAAAACTAATAAAAAATCTTCTAAATTTTTTTTCAAAACTTTTTAACTTTTTCGTTTCAACCTATGGTGACTTTAAGCTAGACTTTTTGTAAGAACCACTCGATAAGACCCACAGGATGCGATTTTTTCATACTTAATTGTTGTGCAAAGTTGTTGGCCAGAATAATTGAAACAACTTTGCTTAACAAACCAATGTGAAAATCCTAATGGCCACCACGCAATTCCTCATACCAAAATTAAGTGAAAAGCGTTGAAACTATCAAATACAGAGAAAAAAGTTACAAAAAAGCGCATATTATTTTGTTTTATACGTATTTAAAGATGGATACACAGATTAATTGATTAATTTAATTATTTGGGTTTGAAAACTTTACATGCACATAAGGCAGTATCTCAATTCAGTTCCATCGAAAATTTGTATTTAAGTACCTATAATTTAAACAAAAAATACAGCAACTTTAAACAGTTACTGCCTTTTAAGCTTTTATTTTTTTTAATATACGCAAAAGTCAAATATAGAGGGATTTTATGTAATAACTGCTTTACTATTAACATATAATAATTTTTAAGTTTACGTTAAGATAAACAGTACATTTGTTAATACTAAAACCTAGATTTTATATTTGTAAAGTTATAAATTATAAAGGGCCAACAAAAAAACCTTAAAAGTTGATTTACTCGAAATCGTATGAGTTGCTGCCTTTTGTTATTGTACGGGAGACATTCAAGACTCAAGACCATTTTTTGGGAATTCACTCTACTTTGAAATACGCAGATTTTACTGAAGTCTTAAATCACTAAAACGACGTGACGTCAAAAATTTGTTCTAAGTTTGCTTAGATGGCTGCTATGCTTAAAAGAAGCACTTGACTTTCTAAACTTTAGCACATTTTATTTTTTTTTTTCCTAAGTATGTGCTTGCAACTTGTTCTAACTACAAACCTTGAAACATTTTTTATTTCACTTTTATGGAAATTAAAGGGATAATTAAAAGAAAAGAACCAACTAAGACGCTGTAAAAGTTGTGAATAATTTTTAAGTTTTCAACTCAAAGCAACAGTTGCACATTCTCTTTTATGCTGAGATGGTCAAGTTGGTTGTCAAATATGTTGTTGTTATTTCTATATTCGCCGTCCAGCGGTGGCAGCTTTGATAAGGATTCTTTCCATGGGCGCAGCCAGGATTTTATTCAGGGGGAGCCAGCGAATTATTTTTTCATGTAGCTAATAAATAAAACTATTTTTTTTAATTGTTGGCTTTATTGAGAAAAATATATAATTTAATTCGAAACGATATTGAATTAAACACGATTTAACAAAAGCAGAAACCAGTATTCATCGGCGCGAATCTTCAGCAAAGGGAGTTTAAGATATCATCATTCAGCTTTTCTCTTTTCTGCTGAACCAAATTTTTGTGCACGCTTTAATCAACTATTTAATCAACTGGATGATTGGAGGATTAATCTTTTCCACGAGTCGACAAGATCAACAAATAACTATAACCGAAATAATCGGAGACTAAACCTTTCGATTTTGTTCCGGTAATTTCTTGTGATTAGACATCAACAAGCTTTTCAGTCATGAATGCGTGAGCTGCTTCTGCGTGGTTTTACTCATGGTTTCTGTGGTTTTACTCATGCACATTTTTATATTTGGTGAAAGGCTTTATAACAATTGATCCTAAAACAGCTTGAACGTTTTTAGGTGGAAAGAGGATACCGCATAAGCAAAGTGCACCTTTTTATTTTTTTGAATATATTAACCTCGGCGAAAAGATTTGTAGCCAATTGTGGTAAAATTACGTCCTTCTTAAAATCGTATAATTGAGGAGGAACCCAAGTTTTTTGACCATTCGGAATTTCTGAGATGTTCTTATTAATGAAAGTCGGCCAACCAACTTACAAAAGTCGTTTTGGCAGAAACTGTCACTATTGCATGTGCTAGCAGAAGCAGATATTGCTAGATTCTTGTGCAATTAAAAGCCCGAAAGCGGATGCAACAACTCATCTTCCTCTTCCATTCTGCTATCATTGCCACTCAATTTTTTTTTCTTGACTATAGAGCAAATTCATTTGATAATAAACATAGACCTTATTATTTGCAGTAACGTAATATAAACTACCACCAAAAAACTTTCTTATATGTCTTCTATATATATAAAAATAAATCGTGATTTATGATTTGACGAATGAACCAAATTATAAACTTCCTTCTACGGGTTTGTTCGTAATTGCTACGCGAAGGTTAAGAAAAAAGAAAATGTTGCCACACCCCTTTAACTGTCCACATATCAATAAAATGTTATATTTAAGACAGTTTTAATTGTATTAAACTAAAAATTTGGTAAATAAGTTCGTATGATAACTGTCGGTAGCTATACTAAAAATGGGCTTAGTAACACTATATCTACACTTACTTTTAATAAAAGATCACAAGACTTCCGATTGAGCTCAAACTTTGGAAATGGATTTGTTTCGAGTACGAGATGGTTTCAGAAAAAAATTGCCACGCCCACTTTTACCACCCAAAACTATAAAAAATTTGCGATATAGAATAACTTTAGAGATATGGCGCGCACAGCCTCAAAATTGGGTATTCGACCATAATTTACACTTTTCGTTTCACTGATGGCATTTTATGGGAGCTAGACAAGGGGGAGTAGCACCTCCCATACAACCCATAAAACACATCGAATAACTTTGGAGTTATAGGTCGCACAGCGTCGGAATTCAGTATTCGATCTCAATTTACACATGCAGTTTCATTGATTTCATTTTATAGGGGTTCGTCAAGAGGCGTGCCACCTCCTTTACAACCCAAATTTGTGATACAAAATAGCTTTGGAGTTATAGGTCGCACAGCTTCGGAATGCTGTATTCGACCTTAATTTACACATGCAGTTCAATTGGTAACATTTTATGGGCGTTGAACGAGAGGGAGTGGCAACTCCCATATAACTCAATTTTGCGACATCGAATAGCTATGGAGTTATAGGTCGCACAGCTATAGAATTCAGTATTCGTCCTTAATATACCAATACAGTTTTTTTGATAACATTTTATGGCGTTTGTCAACAGGAGCTTAAAACCTCCCGTAAAACCCAAATTTTTGCTATCGAATAGCTTTGGAGTTACAGATCGCACAGCGTCAGAACTTTATAAGTAATTGACAAGGGAGCGTGGCTGCAACGCTCCGGGTTGCAACTAGTCCATTTATACAAACAATCATAAACCAAAAAATACACAAATTCAACTTTAAGAATTGATTTGGTTTCGTTAGTTATGACAACGAACGTTAGTGTTAGTATATGCAGTTTACATTTCAATATACTATTTAATAATGTAATATACAATTTACTAAATAATAAATTTGACAGCCTAAGCTTGTAATAAAAAATAAATTAAGCTTTAATAAATTCTTAAACCTTCATTACCTTTTTAATTATAAGAAAAACTGTTTTGAATTTCTAACTTCAATACTAAAAAAATTATTGTTCCTAAGTTTAGAGGGCAATGGCCCTCTGCCCTACCCTCACTACGCCCATGATTCTTTCTAAATAAATACTAATCATCGTGCGACTGCTTGACAGCGTATAGAACACACACACAAACAAGCTATGTTAGCTCTCTTGTTTTGCTTACTTACAAGCATAAATCACTTTTTATTAAACTTTTAATTTCTTCATTTTTTTTTCTTTTGATACCGTTGAAGGTTGTATTTTTGTTTTTTTTTTTTCTTGGAAAGGAGATGCACTTAGGTTTTAATTTTTCATTGCAAGCGCCATAAAGTATGCTAGAAGAAGTTGCACTGTTGTGAACTTTAGAGCACTTTGTTCTGTGTTGTTGAAAAATTATATGGAAAAAATTACTTTTGCAAGAGGCAAAAAAAATTACGCTTTAAAGTAGTATGAAATATTGTGCGCTTGATTTGATTATTTTTGTTATCAAAAAAATTTATAGCACTACTTTCAAGAAAATAAATGTATCAAAAATAAAAGAATATTTAAATTTATTTGTGGAGTAGGAAATTTTATTATGTATTTTTTATTCGTTTTGAAATAGTGATGAAATTTATTTTCGTAGCAAAGACTTTAATTTTAAAGTGGCCTTAATTTGAAACAAAACACAAAGGGTCAGAAGTTTGAAAGAAAGCCAAAGAATCAACCATATCAGAAAATGAAATAACAGAATTCAGCTAATATATCTTTTTCGCATATTTTCAGCATTAGATTATTATAAGAACCAACGTAGGAACCTACGCCTTTGGAATAATGTAATCCAAATGCGGTACAAAAGTTAGTTTAACGTCAAAGACAACACCTATGTAAGTGTTAAAACTGATTTATAGATAAAAATTTGGAATTAGCGATGTGATAAAATGACAGATTGACATTTCCAGACCTAGAATAATGGCCTAATTATGTTCGCGTAACGCAAAGCAATGAACTATGGCTTCTTTTTGGAAAAAGTTACTTTTTCAACTTGAAAAATGTAGATATCTAAGAAAGCTGTACGTCAGAGAAATGTTCAAGTATGAAAATCATTCACAGAATAAAAAAAATTTGCCAGTTATTTTTAAAAAAATCACGAAAGTCATGCAATTTTTGATGGCTTCGACTTTGTTTTAACAACAATTTTGTTTTAAAATTGTCCAATGTTAGCCTTAAATTGAATTCAGTGCAAATCGTGCACCCCTACCTTTATCACTTCGGTGTTTTTTTTAATTGATGTAAACGTATGTTTATTGTCTATTTTGTAAAAAAATATTTATAATAATAAAAACATATGTACAGTATCGGACAAAACATTTGCAACTGTGAAACATTTCTTAAAAAATCATAAAAAATCCAAATATTTTTGAAAAATAATGTTTATTTGATTTGAAAAGTAACAAACATGTTTTAATACTTTGTTAATCTGAGATAATTAACATGAAATGTTCTTCTTTAAAAAATAAAAACTTTACTTCACATCAAATCTATAGATGGACTAGACAAAACATTTGCAACTAATTAACATTTGAGCAAAAATATTAATTTCAATTAATATTTAGTAGCGAATCCATTATTTGCTATAACTTCCCTGCAGCGACGTGGCATTGAGCTTATTAAGTTGTGAATAATATCGATCGGAATTTCATTCCAGGCCGTTTGAATCCGTTGAAAAAAATCTATCGAATTTTTCACATTTTCATGGTTTATTCTGCGTTTTACTATCTCCCAAAGGTTCTCAATGGGGTTAAGGTCTGGGGATTGCGCGGGCCACTCCAAAACATTAATCTTATTGTCGCTAAACCAAGTTTTTATAAGCTTAGACGTGTGTTTGGGATCATTGTCTTGCTGGAACGTCCAGCGCAATGGCATTTCCCATTCAGCAAATGGCATCATCACGGTCTCTAATATACTTTTGTATACATGCTGATCCATAATGCCGTCAATGTGGTAAATAGGGCCTACTCCTGCATCCGAAAACATCCCCAGACCATAACATGCCCACCACCATGCTTGACAGTTTTGACGCAGTACGATACTTGAAGTCGTTTTCCTCTGGGTCGCCTAACCCTGGTCATACCATCACTGCCAATCAAATTGAATTTCGATTCATCCGAAAAGAGGACCGATTTCCATTGTTCAACTGACCAATTAAGGTGTCTTTTTGCAAATTGAACACGTTTGCTTTGGTTCCGCTTTGAAATCAAAGGTTTTCTGGCTGGGCGACAAGAAGGTAAGCCAGCATCAACCAAGCGACGACACACAGTTCTTGAAGAAATTGGCAACTGGTACTCTTCGACAAGTTGTGGAGCAGATGCCAAAGGTTTTTTCTTCACATGTCTCACTAGCAAGTTGTCAACTCTTCGTGTCGTTTTACGTGGGCGACCTCCATGGTGCTCCACATCAATTTTTTTAGTTTTACGATACCGAGATATAATTCGCGAAATTGACGACTTATGCACTTTATACTTTTCTGAAATGTCTTTTTGGGAAAGTCCGCTATTAAAGTCATTAATTATATTCGTACGGAGTGCTTTTCCGAATTTGTTTGGACTCATTTTTTCGAAATAGTTCTTTTTTTTTATTATGTGGCTGCACAACCTTTCTTGCAAAATTGTTTTACAACTAACCTGAAAACTTCACCAACTTAGTTAGAACTTGGAATGTTCTGCATAATTATCTGTTGGAGTAACGGATTTTTGTTGTTGCATATGAGTTGCAAATGTTTTGTCTCACTCAGAATTCTATGAGACTAGAATTTTAAGAGAAGATCTTGCAATTTAAGAGAGGAACATGAAATATATATATACGCTTGATGGTTTAATTACAAACAAAAATTACATGCAAAAAAATAATAGTACACTGTAAAATATTTTATATTTTTATCGAAATCCTTATTTTCGTAACGAGTTGCAAATGTTTTGTCCGATACTGTATATGAAAATATTGAATATTAATATTAGCACACTTAAAAGAAATAAAAATTAAACTTGAGTGGAGTACCTATTTATTAGCTCAGCTTGGCTCACCAGACTTAATAGAGACTTGAGAAAGATTAGATTATTGAGACGTAAAAAGATTAGAGGGTCTACTTTTCATTTATAGAAAAAATTACACATGTGTGCATAATTGCTAATAATCAGGGCTAGGAATCTCAAGCACTAAGAAATCAAAAATATGCGCATGTAACATGCACCTAAAATATGCTGTAAAAACCGTTAAAATATGTACTTAAAAATATTTTTTTTTAATATTTTATTATTGGTACAAAAATTAATAATGCATGTAATTTTACGAAAAAAAAAGATAAACAGTTAATATTAAAATACATATAAAATTAATTTATAGAAACCCGATAGGAAACTGAGCGCTTCATTAGCGTATTTGAAGCGCTCCCAAAAAGCAGTAGAGAGCTCTATCTTTGTCGATAGAGCATTTTTTAACATTGCCATTAAAGGGCTGCACAAATGCATTTGCTCAAAGATAGTATATATCAAGAGGGCCATAAACTCAAAGTTCGCTCTTGAGTATTATTTCAAAACTACAAAGATTGGGTTCTGCCAGCGCGCTGCTAATGTTGTTCTGCCGATGTTCTTGTTGACTGTTTCTGGCAGCGGTATTTTTAAAATTATGTGTGCACAAGCGAGCTGGGGAATACGTTTGTTCTTTTTAAAATGCTTTGGCCTTTTTCTTCCTATTAGAATTGCGATCGTTTTGAATATTTTATTGAAATTAGGAAATTGCAAAAAAATTGTCAGCTTTGTTTTGGCTGAGCTTTGTTTACATTTCTTTTTCCTACATTTCTAAAGGAAAAATTTCTGTGCAAAAGCGAGCGGCAACAAGTTTTGTTCTTTTTACATTTTTCTTCCTACTAGAATTGCGATCATTTGGAATATTTAAGGAATTATGAATGAAATGATGCAGAACAAGATTTCCTTGAATTTACCAATTTGTCGATATTCTAATGTTTTGATTCTCAACTTTTTTTGGCTGAGTTGTATTTACATTTTTTAGCTACATTTCTAGCAAGGAAGTTTTTCATGCAATTGTAATTATATTACATGAATATATTTTAATTATATTTTATTACAGAATTTTAGCTTCTTTATCGATCATTTGGTACATTGAAGGAAATATTGGTGAAATAAACCAAAATGCCTTTCTTTCAATTTACCAATATCGAACATATTATTGTATTTTTTATTTATATTTATTTATCAAATACTACTCAACTATACAATTTAAATTACAATTACAGAAAATATTAAATTGCAATTCCAAGGTACTTTAATTCAAATTCATTAATTTATTAATATTTATTTTTTATTTTTAAAAAGTTCAAAGTTGCCAATATAATTGCATTTTTGTATCTGTACTTCAAGAAATAGTTGAAGAAAATATTTCCGCAACATTTCATAGAAATTTGTTATAATTGGGATTTTTGCGATTTTGTTTTTTAATCTGATAAAACATGCGATACTTCAAATTATTGGATAATTATTAATAAATTATGCTAAAATAATTGCAATTTTCTTAAAAAATATTCTGAAATAGATTTGAAAAATGCAGAAAAGCAGGATTTGAGCAGTACAGAAGAGTAACAATTTATTTGAAGTGTTTGCAGGAATGTATTTTAAATTAATTTATTTATTTTAATTTGATGTGTCGCTTGTTTTATGAGATTATATAAATCTATTTTAAAATAATTAATGCAATCAAACAAAATATTTTAAGTAATTGAATTAAAATATTGGGAGGTAAATACTTACTAATTCTATTTGCGCTGAAAACCTTATCTTTCCACTACTAAAATTAAAACTTCCAAACAAATTAGTATTTAGCTTATTATTTAATATAATACTTACGAACTACATGACTTATTATATAATATAAGAACTTACAAAATAAAATGTACTCTTATTATTTAATATAATAAATTAAAACTTAACTGCGATCTTATTACATAATGTACTCTTATTATATAATATAATTACAACTACTAACTTAAAAACTAAGGAGCGGCAAACATTTCTAAGTAATTTTAATTAACCTAGCTAATCCTAATTCTTAACCTATCCTTATACAGTGAAAGCTCCCATAATCGGACACCGATGGTTACATACTTTTAGTTCGCAGATAAGAGATGTCCACTTATGGGAATAACGGAAAAAGTAATATTAAGATTCAAATTAAAAAATGAGCATTGCGATATTGTAATTTAAAATAATTTTTATTCTTCAATAGACAAAAAACAACACTAGTACAAAATAAATTAAAATTTAAATATGTACATTAGAGTGGTCCTTTTCTTTATAAAGTAACGAATTAATTACCGGGGTTTTGTTCCTTCACAAAACAGAAGTTAACTGCAAAATTTTAAAAAAAAAACTGATGAATAAACGAGCCGCTTACAGGTCTTAAGTCTTAGTTGAAAAAAAGGTCTTTAGTTGAAAATCAAATTTATATGTGGAAAAAGTGATTTTTTCAAAAAAAAAATCCCATTTAGAGTTTTTTAAGTGAAAATTTTAAAAAAAACCGGTACGCGCCCAATTTTTTATTTAATTTTTCTTATAAATGAGCTATCAAACATTACAATAGGACAAAAACTACTTGAGTTGTGATTTTTTACCTTTCGAAAAAAATCTAAATTTTTTCCTTGTTATATTAAAAAAATCGCAAAACTGAAAATTTGCAAAAAAAAAATAATTGAAATGTTATGGAAATATTTTATTAAACTATATTTAAAACATATACAAAAAATATGCGATTACATTAAATTACCTGGTCGTTATGAAATTTTTTGCTAGAAGGCTGAGTTCCTAAATGCATTTATGCAATGCATTAATGTGTTTTATTTTGAATTGGTGCTAAGTTCAATTTCAAAAACTGCGCATATCTATTTATATTCTTAGAATAAGTAGAATTGCGTAGTTTTGGTTAATAAGCTTCGGATCAATTCAAAATAAAATATACTGATGCATTGCATAAATGCATTTAGGAACTCAGCCTTCCAGCAAAAAATTTCATAACGACCAGGTAATTTAATGTAATCGCATATTTTTTTGTATATGTTTTAAATATAGTTTAATAAAATATTTCCATAACATTGCAATGATTTTTGTTTTGCAAATTTGTAGTTTTGCGATTTTTTTTATACAACAAGGAAAAAATTTAGATTTTTTTCCAAAGGTAAAAAATCACAACTCAAGTAGTTTTTGTCCAATTGTAATGTTTGATAGCTCATTTATAAGAAAAATTAAATAAAAAATTGGGCGCGTACCGGTTTTTTTTTTAAATTTTCACTTAAAAAACTCTTAATTTTTTTGAAAAAAGAGCACTTTTTCCCCATATAAATTTGATTTTTAACTTAAGACCTTTTTTCAACTAAGACTTAAGACCTGTAAGCGGCACGTTTAAATATCATTTTTTTTTTAGCATAGTTATTACTAAAGATAACATGTTCATAGCCGCCATTTTGAATTTCAAATTTTTGACTTCAGATTCATAATCAGTGACCCCGAAAACTTTCGGAGCATCACATTTGAAATGCATAATATAGTTATTATAAAAGTTGGCGTGTTCGTGGCCGCCATTTTGAATTTCGAATTTTTGACTTCAGATTCGTTATCAGCGACAACAAAAACCTGCATATCAAAATTTTTATGCAGATTAGACAACTCCTTGAGGCTTTGGCCGACTTTTTCGATTTGGAACCAAGCGCGTCGGAAGCGAATTTCATCTGGGGGGGGCAGTACAAATGGGGGGGGGGCAGTACAAATGGTGGTGCTAAAAAAAGTTCACCAAAATTTCTTCAAAGAAAAATTAATGTGAATACACAAATTTTTTATTTTAGTTTAAAATATAAAAATATATATAAAAAATATTAAAATTTCATTATTGTTAAAAGTTCTTCCAATTTCAGTATTAGAGATCATTCTTTAAAGGATCTTTCATATGGTAATATGAAAATATAAGAAATAATGGTTGCTTTTATAAAGCAAGACTAGGTATATCTTTACATGGTTTAAATGCAATAAGATACAAAAAGTTATATCAATTTAAATTATTCCAAAAAGTTTCTTTCTGTCCTTGCGAGACACATACTCTTTCACCACATCCATCAAATTCAATTCTTCGGTTTTATCTTTGTGAATGTGTATGTAAAAGTGCCGCATGAGTGAGTCGTTTCTGTGTTATAGTTGCTCGAAGATACGTTTTAAGTCGTCTTAGTGCACTGAAAAACGCTCAGATGAAGCTGCTGATGGAGGCACAGTCAAAAGCAAAGCAATTAGTTTTTCAACTTAATTTAATAGTTTTTTTTACTGTATCCGAATTTTTTGTAAATTGGGATACAATGCCACTACAATTTGAAGGTGTTTGGCCAGGCAATTGCTTCAGCAATTTAAGATGCGCGTGGAGGTCGCTCACATCAAAGTCATCTGCATAAAGATCTAGTTTTGTTTTTAGATTTCGATTTAGGCTTCGAATGCAATATAACAGTATTAAGCTACATAATTAAGGGAGCTTTTAAACTGAAGTGGTGGGTTTGCAGTAGAAACTCTACATTTTGTTCTATCTTTTTGCAAACACAGAGAAAGAAAATGGTTATCCGCAAGCATGCTTATGAAGAAGAGAGAAAGAAGAGGAAAATATCTAATACAAAAATATTATCGTTGTAAAAAAACTGACATTTTTAATAACTTTTTAAGTTTTCTTTTTAAATTGTTTATCTAGCAAAAAAGTGGGGGCAACTGCCTCCCCCTTTTCCCCCCGCTTCCGACGCCAATGTTTGGAACCATTGTGCAGCGGTCATGAAATCACCAGAGATGGGCGTAGGCACTAAATTTGCAGTTTCAGCGTACATGTACTGAAAGTGTATAATTATTCTCTATCTTCTATTAGTTTTTACTGATGAATTGAAAAATTTAACTGCATTATTCTGTATCACGAACATGCACACCAACGATGAGAAAGACACGAGAAGCAATACAATTTTGTATGGAAGAAAATATTGCTTCTCGTGTCTTTCTCATCGTTGGTGTGCATGTTCGTGATACAGAATAATGCAGTAAGTCTCACTATACATGAGTGATAGTGATAGTGAAAAATTTCCCACTAAAATTCATATAAGAATAGTGGAAAAGAAATTTCTATAGCTTAGTGCAACTTTTTTTTTTTTGCACTAAATTAATAGTGCAAAAAAATACCTGCACTAATAGTAGTGTCAAATGCTAGGGATGACCGAAATTAAATTACAACACAGTTAATTTATAAAAAAAAAGTAAAGTTATTATTTATTGAAAGTTCCAAATAAATCATTAAACGGATGATATAGTTGTTTTAAATAAAATGCAAGACATTAGTAAACTTAAGAAAAAGAACGAGCGAGTTGCGAAGTTTATGGTTTTTAGTCGACGCTATTGAACAGACTGACTTTAGTTCGAACAGCGTAAGCTCTTATTGGCACGCAATATTTCATCATCCTTTTATCTGCAACTTCTGCAAGATCTGCATATCGATAAACAAAATGAAGGAAACGATTATGGCGTCGTTGACAGCTCGGCCGGACCTGACATCAAATCGTCCTGGATTTCGTCGGAATCGTCCTCGCACGTGATATCCAACTCTGGTGGACTCTGGCACCATGGCTTAATTTTATCAGAAGAGTAAACTGACGAGAATTTTTGTGATGTTACCTGTGCGCCTGGTATATCCTCGACCAAGAACCTATCGTTGCCCAGAACCTTCTTGATTATGTATGGCCCACGATACTTGGGCTCAAGTTTCCGCGATTGTGTAGTAGCTGGAACTTCATTCTCTATGACAATTAGATCATCTTTACAGTACTCGGTCGGTTGTGTACTTTTCCATTTACGTTTTTTCCATTTAGCTCGTTCTTGCATTATATTCTCGATTGCTTGTTTTCGCTTAGTGGTGATGTCAACATCGTTCGTATCCTGGTCAGTTACATCGTTGTGCATGGCAGCAAATAAATGGTTTTGCACCACGTCGGTTAATTTGAAGTCAAATACGAGTTCGTTTGGACTGAAACCTGACGTTGCATTCTTCTGAGAATTAACTGTCCATTGAAGGTCTCGCAGGATTAGATCCCAGTCCTTTGGATCCTCGGTGGATGTTCGTAAATATGATAAGATGGTTTGATTTGTCCGCTCAACCTGCCCATTCGCTCTCGGTGTGCGGACAACTGTCTTAATATGGCAAATGTCATTTCGTTCACAAAAGTCTTCGAACGCTTTCGCAGTAAAGGCCGTACCCCTATCCGATACGATGCGTTTAGGTAGGCCAAAATAGCTAGTGATTTCTTTGAGAACATTAATTACTGGTATAGTTTTCGTATTACGTACAGGTTTGATAATTGAAAATTTACTAAAAGCATCAGTAATAGCTAAAATGTACGTATTCCCATATTTGCTTCGTATGAATGGTCCAAGGTGGTCGATATGCATAATTCGAAATGGGATGGGCTCAAGTTCGTCGTAATGTAAACGCCCTTCTGTTTTCCCACCCCGTGATTTAAAATAACAACATTGTATGCAAGCAGATATGTACTGTTTTGCATACTTACGTATTTTTGGAAACCAAAATGTTTTCTTGATGCGCTGGATGGTTTTCTCAAGTCCAAAATGACCCATCTCATCGTGACACAGCCGTCACGTCTTACAGCTTTTGGCACTACAAATTTGAGACCAACATCCTCTTTGCGGAATAGCCGGTTCTTTTGAATCACATATTCGGATTTTAATTGTTTGTGTTGATCAGATTCACGTTTCCCATTTAACACAGAAAAAATGTTAACTATTGATTCATCTTGGAGTTACATCGTTAACAGCCAGTCATCGGTGTCAGCAGTAACCTTCATGATGAATCCAGCAGGTTCAACGTCTTTAGGTGGTTGATCAAGCGAACGACTTAGCGCATCCACATGCGCCATGCGATTTCCATTTCGATGGATTATTTGACAATCGTATTCCAGAAGCTTCATGTACCAGCGAGCAATTTTGGGAATGAGTTCTTTCTTTTCTTTTACCTTAGCGATGGCGGAACAGTCAGTTATGAGCCGAAAGCGTTTGCCTAAAACATACACTCGAAAACGTTCCAGAGTTTCAACCACAGCTAGTATTTCGAGCTCGTAGCTATGGTATCTACTTTCCACATCTGTACAGTGTCTGCTATAGTAAAAAACTGGCTGCCATGTTTTTTCATCGGTGGTTTAAGCAAAACTCCAGCAAGTCCCACACTGCTTGCATCAGTGTGTACTTCGTGCTCAGCAGAAAAATCGTAGACTCAAAACTGGTTCGCTGGTTACTTTTTCGACTAATGAGATAAAAGCTCGTAGTTGCAGATCACCTCAAACAAAACTGTCATTTTCAGACTTTCGCAATAAATTAGTAAGCGGCTTCGATATAAGCGAATAGTCTTGCACAAATTTTCGGAAAAATCCGGTTAAACCTAAAAATCTGCAAATCTCGGTTATGTTAGTCGGCTGCTTAAAATTTTTAATTGCGCTAACTTTTTCTTTACCAGGCGAAATGCCATTTTTGTTGATCACGTGTCCCAAGTGAGATATTTCTGCAACCGAGAACTTACATTTGTTTAGTCAAAGAGTCAGACCACTTTCTTCCAAAATCACAATAAAACGTTCTAAGCGATTCAATCCTTCATCAATTGTTTTACTTGGCAAAATAACATCGTCGAGGTAAGCAAGTACTTCGCCAGGATTCATTCTCGACACAAGTTTATTCATCAAAGCTTGGAAAACAGCGGGTGCATTCACGATACCGCAAGGCATCCAGTTGTACTCAAAGTGGCCGTCAGTAGTAACGAACGCAGTATATTTTTTTGAAGATGCCTCTATCTCGATTTGAAGATAGCCCATACGGAGATCCAAAGTTGAAAAGAAATTATTCCCAGCTAGATGCGCAAACTGTTCTTCCATTTTTGGCATTGGAAACGGCGTTTTAATTGTGATTTGATTCAGTTGTCTAAAATCGACACACAAACGATATTCGCCATTCCTTTTTCCAACCAGGACAACTGGTGAAGCGTATGGCGAGTCTGACGCTCGTATAATATTATTTTTTAATAATTCTGAAACGATATTTGAAACGATTGGGTGCTTACCAAAAGCGATGCGGTACGGCTTCATGTTGACAGGAACATCGGTGGTAAGTTGAATCTTCATTTTAGTCTCGGTGCATGTACCCAAATCAGCAACATTTTCTGCGAAACTTTTACGATGAGCATTTAAAATCTTTTTAAGTTGAGCTAACTCCTCTGAAGTTAAGTGTTGACCAGCTTGAATGTTGCCAGCGTTCTCAATCCAGCAGTCGTCTCCTTCAATTATGCAACGATTACCTTCACGACACAAAATATCTTTACCCAGCAATATTTTTTCGGGAATGTGCTCATCCTTGACGACAAGAAGATCCGTTTCGAAGATATTTCCATCGATTTGAAGGCGTGCTGAAATTTTACCTGTACACATTTACTGACCTCCAGGGAAACCATTTAAAACAATCGAGAATCTATCGTCTGTCCAACTTCTTCAGCGAATGATTTGCGAATTAATGTTATATTACTGCCTGGATCAATAATTGCACCTATAGAAAGCATTTTGTAATAAAATTCTTGTGGTGTCTCGTTGCTCTGATGCTTGGTACGAGCCATTTTTATATGAACATCGGCTATGTTTTATGTGCACGGAAAATCAGTAGAAAATTTATCCACAAATTGTTGCCACGTTTGGAACACTACATTAAGAAAATCCACCCAGTGTCGTGCAGGACCTTGCATTATCTGTTGCACTGCGAAAACTAATGTTGAATCGTCCCATTTGTAAGCGTTTCTGAGTGTCTCTACTCGTTTTATAAACTGAATTGAGTTTAAAGATTTTTCACCATACGGATTAAATTCTGGCAAAATAGAAATAACATCTCGTACATTTCCATATGAATAAGAAGTTGGCGCTGCATATGGTTGCTGAATATTTGGCGACATGTTTGGTAACGATGATATTCAGTTCGATGTTAACATATCAGACGGTGTAATCTGACCGGTAGTATGTGCCATATTATTTTGCACTTCGATGTATGACGGCAGTCTGTTTATTGCAGTTTATAATACTTCAAAATTATTTGTAAAATAAGGGGTATGTTGCGAAGTCTGCTACGCTCCAACTAAAAAGCTATGTTGTGTACAAAGATAACAAGATAGGAAACTTAGAAAACATAACCTCAAAAAATGTTTGCATGTATTTGTGCATAGAAAAAATCAACCCTGAGTGGCACTCTTGTTCTTAATCGGCCGCAAGCTCGCAAAGAAATCAATTGGCAACCCCTGAAATTAATGCATAATAATCTGTTTGTTAGTATATACTTAAGTTAGGTTGCAATAAGATGTTTGCAACCAAAACTGATTATTAAGTCCCTTTATTTTGGTCTATATATGATTTTAAAGTTTGGCAATTTCTTCAGTTGTTGTATTTGTCAACATTTTTAAAAATTTTGCTTTTACTCAAACCCCCGCTATTCTACACAAATCCCCGCTATTCATGGTGAGATTCAAAAATGGAACGATCTTCTTCTTTTTCTACTTTTTTATGCTGGAACTTCGTTTGCAAACAAGAAAAATAATGTATGGATTGAGTGTTTTAACATTTTAATCTTTAAGTTGTGATAAAGGAATACGTTGAACATTCAAATAATTACATGCATGCTCTTATTTTATTATATATCGTCAAACAAAGTTTGCAAATTTTCACACTTGTTGTATTTGTCAGTGGCTTTTTATTTTCACCACTGCGGCATTTTACTTTCAGAGTTGTCAACTATCATTGTTTTATTAATAAATTTTTCATAAATTTCGCAAATTTTGCTAACAGTTTTTCAATTAAGATGTATCTGGTTAAATAGCTCTTCATGAGTATAATTTATAATAATTATAACATCCTTCATCATAGCGCAGTTTACCTAAAATTTGTCATTTTTGTCGTTCATTCGGACGATGCTAAAAAAGGAAGTTCTTGTGAGACTAACACTCGAACTGAAAATATTTCTGCGAAATAGTCGATTGCATCTCGAAAGTCAAAAGGAACAAAATATTGCATATTAAATAAGTGTAAAAATATTCCAACATCATCTTTAATATCGTAGTTTTAAAGTCACTGTTAACAAATTTTAAATGTTCGGAAATGTTAATTGGTTAATTAAGTAATTAGATAGTTCAGTAATTATGTTATTAGGTAATTAAAAACAAATTTTATATAATTTTTCTTCCTTGCCTCAACCATCTTCTTATTAAAACAAAAAAGTTAAAGAAAAATTTAATAAACCTTTACGAAAAATTAAATCTACAGCTGCGAACTTGTCTTGTTTTAGTGGAGCTGTAATCGTGAAATGTCAAAATGTCTGTGCTTCATGTGAAAAAAAGTTAACGAAAAATTTGCTAAACATTTACGAAGAAGAAAATCTATGTACATTTCTGAAACAGTGATTGCTTTAATTAATAAAATCAAAATGTTTCTCTAAGATAATATTATAAAATAAAAAGTTTTTAATAAGTTTTAATGTTTTGATCACGAAACCATTATTGATAAATTATTTGCGTAAAATATTAAGTTGGCAGTCATGCAACTACTTAAAATTTTATATTATTTAAGTTATGCTTACTGTAATCAAATGTTTTACAACATAAGTGTTTAAAATGTGTTTAAAAATTGAGGTATAATTTTACTTTGCATCCCAAGCATAAATATGTTTTTAAGATAAACGTCTTAAGCACCAGGTATGCCAACCAGGATTTTCCCGATTTGCGGGAATGCAAATAAAATGCTAAGCGAAGGCATAGCATAATTATTTTTGTTTTGTTTTTCTTTGCACTTCGCTTTTCTTTTGCTTCTGTCAGTGAAGATTATGTTGCCAAAAGTATAATGAAGATAAGTTCTAATGCAGTCGGGATCGATGAAATGCCTATTAAATTTATTAAATTAGTTATCCACTTTATACTAGCTCCCCTCACTCATATTATTAATCACTGTATTACTAGTTCCCGCTTCCCCGAATTATGGAAAATAGCTACAGTTATGCCAATTCCCAAATCTAACTCTGCTTCAGTTCCCAAGGATTTTAGACCCATAAGCATACTTCCTGCTCTAGGTAAAGTTTTTGAACGGATAATGTCTGACCAAATCTCTGAATACCTAAACGTTAACCACCTTTTATCGCCGCTTCAGTCTGGGTTTCGGACAGGTCACAGCTGTGTGACTGCAGCTATGCAAATTATGGATGACATAAGAATATCTTATGACAAAAACTTTGTAACCCTTCTTTGCCTGATTGACTTTTCTAAGGCTTTTGACTCGGTAAATCACAATCTGCTTTGTTATAAGCTTAAATATTTGTTCAAGTTTAGTGACAGTGCAGTTAAACTCTTATCTAATTACCTAGAGGCAAGAAAGCAGCGTGTAAGAGTTGGAAATAATATTTCTTCCCTGCAATCAGTTGCTGTCGGTGTTCCCCAAGGGTCTATTCTGGGTCCCCTTTTCTCCATATTTTTAAATGATATTTTCACTGTTTGTAAGTATGCAACATTTCACGCTTATGCTGATGATATTCAGCTCTACCTCTCTAGACCAATTGGCCTTTTAGAAGATTTAAGCTATAGACTTAACTCTGATTTGTCTTTACTGGAAAAGTGGGCTGCTACTAACTTGCTTTTTATAAATCCGCTGAAATCTAAAGTGTTGCCGATATCCAGAACTGTTTCTTGCTTTGTGGATATTCCGCCTTTATTGATAGGAGCTAATCAGTTGGAGGTTGTGAATAAAGTGAAAAACCTTGGCTTTTTTCTCAATTCAAATCTTTCTTGTATTGACCACATCAACTACACTCTAAATAAAATTTATGGGACATTGCGTTACCTGCGCGCTTCTTCTGACTTTACCCCCCTTGAAACTCGGCGAAGGCTTGTAGTTCAATTAATTTTGCCACATATAACTTTTTCAGATGTAGTGTACAGTAAGCTTGACTCACATTCACAGCATAAGCTCCTTGTTGCATTTAACAATGCTGCTAGGTATGTTTTTAAAATCCAACGTTGGGATCATATCACTGCGAAATGCAAGGAAATTCTTGGTTGTAATTTAATTCAATATTTAAATATGCGTAATATAATTTTTTTACACGGACTCATCAATACTAAACACCCGAGATATCTCTATGAAAAATTACAGTTTTTCCAATCTAATCGTTCGACCAACTTTATTGTTCCGCGACACAGCTACCTCAACAGTAGCAGATTCTTTTTAATTAGCACCATAAGACTTTGGAATTCATTGCCCAATTATTTGAAACAAATAAATATTATAACCAGCTTTAAACGGGAAATTTTTAGATACTTTTCAGAAATAGAATAATTATTTATTAAATTAAGTTTCTATGTTATTCTCTTTTCTTTTATCTATTCATTATTTTCTTTGCCTTAAAACTTTCTTTTCTTTCTACTTTTTTTAAATAGACTGTTTAAACTTATAACTTAATAACTTTGAAATTATATGTATTATATTTATTTTAATATTTTAATTTAATAATTTATTTACATATTTTAAGATAAATGTTAGTATATAAGTAAATATCTATCAACTTGATTTTCCTCCTTTGATGTACTATAAAAGATAAGTCTTAATGTACAATAATGAAAATGAATAATAATAAAAAATTCTCCGGACGCTTGTATAACGAAACTTGAGTGAAATAGCATTTGAAGTCGAACTGGGACCTCTATATAATTTATACTCTCTGGAACCACCGCTAAGCATGTACACAAACCAATTTGGAAATAAATTTTTAACGTTGCAGTAGCTGTTGATTTTTTTGGCATCATTGGCTGAGTTCACAAGAGAAGCAAATGATCAGCACTTTGTCTTGTTATCTTTTACTGCCCTTGACTGAATGATTCAGGTCTTATGCCCTCGTTATGCTAGGCAAACATGTTTGGTGAACTGATTTTGTTGTAAGTGCTTTACGAATAAAATGAGAAATGAACTTTTTCTTCTGCTCATTTTTTCGCTCTCACGCCAAACATTTTTGTTTGCTGTTTGAAAAAGCAAACATGCCAAACATTTTTTTTTTTTGTAATGATTTTTATATTCTTTCAACAAACATAGCATAACCAGGAAACGAATATTTGATAAAAGAGGAAAATGAACAAAATTATATAGCAAACATGTTTGCCTAGCATAACCAGGGCATTAGCATCATTAAACTTTTGATTACGTTCGAAGTATTTGATTTGATTTTCGATCTTACAGAGAGCTAATTTTTTTAGCTGGAAAAACAAAAACAAATTTGGATTCATTCAAGCATTTGTTTCTTGTGTGAACTCAGACGTTGAGACCATAATACATAAGAAAAAAGGAATAAGAAATTAGCGTGGGCCATAAAGTAAGTTACTATGAACAATTTCAAAATGTTTACACAGTATACTTATATATAATATTATGTGGGACATTCTTTTTTAAATAGGTCAACAAAAAGTTCGACCAAACCGTGCTGATATCAAATAGAAACGATTTATTGAAGTGTTACATACAAATGTTGAGCAACTAAAATTAAAAAAGTTTACAGCAAAGAGAAAAATATAGCATAACAAAATAAAGATGACTATATTTAAACATTTTGATTTGGTGGCTAAACTGACCGCGACATTACTTAATCGATATCTCATGTTGTTTTTTCCAATTTAAAAGTTAGCCTAAAAAAGAAAAGTTGGCAACACTTCGATTTTTTTCATTCATAAATTAACACAGCTGCCATTGTTAACCCTATCATTCCATGCAATAATTTTGCACTTTTCGGAAGAAAATAATGTGTTTTTTATGTATAGAATTGTATTTAACATAAATTAAAGCTTTTTACATATTTTTATTTTTGTTTTGAAGCCAATGAAAAACAAACGTGTTGGAAAAGCTATGTAACATAATTAGCAACTGACTTATTCACCTCACTATTTTAACAAATTGGCAGTTGAGCTAAAACATATTCAGATAAGAGCTAAGAAATTCGTGGTGAACGAATTTTTCTCGTACGTTTGTTTTATTTCACTTCTTTTCGGGTTCCCCACAGAAGTTTCCTATCTTGTTATCTTTGGTTGTGTATACGGCGGTATATGTTACGAAGCATGTTGAGTCTGCGCAATTGGAAAAATGGATGATTTAATCGACGGCATAGAATTTATATGGGTGTATGTGTGTTGTACAGAATCAACGTTTCATGTCACATTTAAATTTGTTATAACGTTTGAGGGGAAAAACTCTGGCTGCAAATTTAAATTTTGCTGCGCGGTCGTTTGCATTGGTGCAGCGCTTGTTAACGGGAAATCGAATTCGTTCGAACGAGAGCTTAGTGGCGTTGCTGCTTCTCGTTGCGTCTATGTATTTGATACTGCAATTTCATGATGATGCAAAGAATTTTCAGGAACTCGCTGCTGCGTCGAACTGAGGACAGACTGAAGTTGCTGGGACAGCGTCTCCTTTGTACGCTGGAAAACGCTGACGTCGTCCCGCAACTTGTCCACGACGTTTTCCTCATTCGAGATATTTGAAAGACTTTGCGAATCTTGCGTAGAGTACAATTTTTGCGTAGATTCCACCGACGCGCATGCTATTTTATCGACGCCACTTTCTCTTAAACGCGAAATTAATTCATTTTTACAACCCGACGTTGTTAGATTTAACTCCGAGCTTTTTCTTCAGTTCAACGACTGTACACTGCGCTAGATTCATCTCACTTCTGACTTGTCAAATGCTAGGGATGACCGAAATTAAATTACAACACAGTTAATTTATAAAACAAAAGTAAAGTTATTATTTATTGAAAGTTCCAAATAAATCATTAAACGGATGATATAGTTATTTTAAATAAAATGCAAAACATAAGTAAACTTAAGGAAAAGAACGAGCGAGTTGCGAAGTTTATGGTTTCCAGTCGACGCTATTGAACAGACTCACTTTAGTTCGAACAGCGTAAGCTCTTATTGCCATGCAATATTTCATCATCCTTGTATCTGCATCTTCTGCAAGATCTGCATATCGATAAACAAAATTAAGGAAACGATTATGGCGTCGTTGACAGAGTAAAACACAGAAAGTTTTCACTCAATTGAAAGAAAATGGGAACATTTTGTTTTTAGTATTGCTCATTCAGAGCTGTCATTGTTGTTTTATTTATAAAAATATCTGGCCTAAAGCTCGAAAAATAGTTCTTAATTATAGATTTTTTTTTAATTCGCATTTAAGTTGAGTTTCAATTGCAGCTTTCATGTAGTGACTGCTCAAATTTTGCACTGTTGGAGTGTAGTGGAAATTTAGTAACTACCACACAATTTAGTTATAGTGCAACAATATAAGACTATCACTAAAATCCCTAGTGATAGTGAAGAGATGCTTCATAGTAAAAAAATGGTGATACGCCCAACTCTAGAAATTACGCATCACAAAAACATCAGCCAACTTTGAGGTCATCAAATGTGACCACAGCCTTAACAGCAATCTATAATTCTACAAAGTTGTTTCGAGAGGAAAATTTTTTTCGAGAGCGTAGGACGGGTGCATTTGATAGCCAACGCTTAATAAATACAGTGCGACAAAATTTTCTACTGCAAACTTCATCGAAAATAGACCTACACTTCCACAGTGTTGATCCGAAAGAATCGCCACAATCAATAAGCGCTGAGATCATCAAGTGTGACCACAGTACCTCAAGTTATAGCCGATACACATTGACTGCAACAGTCGTCCACCGACAAAACGAAAACTTGAAGTCAGAGAGAAATATCGCAGTATTCTCGACGACTTGATTATAATGAACGCAACAGCGACAATCAGTACTTCATACAAAACATAAACAAACTCTGCTATGTTCGCTCTTGTCGTCTATCAAATTAGAAATAGATTGAAGTCTGCGGCAGCAACAATTGTGGTTGTGTTCTCTCTTTGTCGTGCCGTCTTCAAAAAATACATCTTCATAAGAAAGCATGCGTTCTATTTTTAGACAATTGGCGTTCGTCGCTAGTCGCAGTCAATGTGTATCGGCTATTACTTAATCAGTGTTTATTAATGAAAAATCATTCTCATCACTTAGCAGTGACCACCTGATTAGCAAGCGGCAAATGCATCAGTCGAGTATTGTTTCGGAAAACTGTCCTTAGCATTATTGTTTTAGCCGGCTCCAACATTAAGTGTAATCCCATGGCAAAATTAGACAAAGTAGTGTTACTCCGCCCTAACCCTGTCAAAACGAAGTTGACATTTCATACAAAATCTGCAACCAATGGGAATGCAATATGAAAGCAAAAATTGGCAAAAATACCAAAATGGCTGAGTTTGACAGTTATGGTCACTAAGAAAGAGGACACATTCAGCCCTAACACTACCTTGCCTAGTTCTATGTCATAGAGGTATCAGTTACATATTTGGTATTGGTGAGAACTTCGCACCATTTACCAAGCACCATTTACCAAACAGCTCTCTGCTTTAAATGATATTTGGCAACAGCACCACAAGTGATCGATTTATTAATTTTGATTAAGGTTGGTGCCACAGTTTTATTTTTGTATTATGTTAGTATTTTTTAAACAATAATGGTCAAAAATATAGATATACATTTTTTTGTTTCGTCAGACCTGTGTGAAGCCGGGTTAATCAGCTAGTAATATATATTATACAAATTAATAAAACACTTTTTTGTTTTATAGTAATTCAACTTGCATTTTATAGATCCGATTTTATTCTGAAGAAAATATTTGATTTTTATATTTTGATATTTCAACAAAAGAATTCAATAAAAATATTTTAAAACACCAACATTAAATTAACAAATACAATTAAGAAATTATCTTTACTTACTTACTTACTTACTTAGTTGGCGCTACAACCGTATGTCGGTCTTGTCCTCATCTAAGAATTTGCGTCAGCCATTTCTGTCTTTCACTTGCTGGCGCCAGATGAAAATTCCAAGCTTTGTCAGGTTGTCCTATACTTCGTCTTTCCAACAAAGATTCGGTCGTTCTCTTCTGCGTTGACCTCCGCTGGGTACCAAATCGAAGCAGCATAACACTCTTGTAGAATATTGTGCCACTACGTCTCAGATCAGCAGCTCGGATGATCTTTTCCATCATTAGGTTGAAAAAGTCGCACGATAAGGAATCACCTTGTCTGAAACTTCGTTTGGTAATAAATGGTGGGGAGAGGTCTTTCCCGATTTAAACTGCGCTGCTGGTGTTGCTCAGTGTCATTCTGCAAAGTCGTATTAGTTTTGCAGGAATACCAAATTCAGACATGGTGGAGTACAGGTGCTTCCTTATTGGGCTGTCGAAGGCGGCTTTGTAGTCGACAAAAAGATGGTGGGTGTCGACTTGTTTTTCTTGAGTCTTCTCCAAGATTTGTCGTAGCGTGAAAATCTGGTCGATGGTGAACTTTCCAGGTCTGAAGCCGCACTGATAAGGTCCGATCAGTTCGTTTACAATGGGCTTCAATCTTTCACATAAAACGCTCGATAGGACCTTATATGCGATATTAAGAAGGCTTATCCCACGGAAATTGGCACAAATAGTGGGATCGCCTTTCTTGTGGATTGGGCAGAGCACACTAAGGTTCCAATCGTTCGGAATGCATTCTTCCGACCATATTCTGCACAGAAGCTCGTGAATGCATTTAAGTAGAGCTTCGCCTCCGTTCTTAAACAGCTCAGCAGGTAAGCCATCAGCTCCCACGGCTTTGTTATTTTTAAACCGAGCTATAGCTGTCAGAACTTCATCATAGTCGGGCAGCGGAACCTCAACGCTGTCATCCGAAATTGGGGTTTCCGGAATATCATCTCTATTGGCGGGATTGTTGTCAGCGTTGCCATTTAGAAGCTTAGAGAAGTGTTCCCTCCATAACGTCAGTGTACTCTGGACATCTGTCACTAGATTCCCGTTTTCATCCTTGCAGGAAGATGCCCCGGTTTTAAAACCATCGGCAAGGCGTCTTATTTTTTCGAAAAATTTTCGGGCCTCATTCCCGTCACCATACATCTCAATCTTCTCTTGCTCGCGCTTTTCTGCCTCTCTTTTTTTCCGCCTGAAAATATGTCTCTCTTCCCTCCTCTTTTCTTTGTATCGCTCCTTAGCAGCGCGCATTACAACCGACTGCAGGGTGGCTTTGTAGGCGGCGTCTTTCTCTGCAGTGGCGTCGCGACACTCCTGGTCGTACCACTGGTTTCGGCGAGGGCGTTAATAGCCAATCACCTCTTCAGCAGCCGCACGCATGGAGTTGGAAATGTGTGTCCACTGCGCGCATATATCATCGATTGGAGGAGTGCTTTGAAGCAGGAGTGAGAGTCGAGTGGCGAAAGCATCGGCTTTCTGTTTCGATTGCAGCTTGTCGACGCCTAGCTTTCTCTGTGTAGGGTTGCGTGTATTCTTAGCTGCGCACAGACGTGTACGGATCTTGGCTGCGACAAGATAGTGATCCGAGTCAATGTTTGCACCACGGATCGTGCGTACATCCATCGATCAAAACGTGATCAATTTGATTCTTGGTTTTTTGATCAGGGGACATCCAGGTGGCTTTATGAATATTGAGATGCTTGAATCTAGTGCTACTTACGACCATGTTTCGTGCTGCGGCGAAGTCAATCAGCCTCATTCCGTTATCGGAGGTGTTGTCGTGGACGCTGAACTTTCCGACTGTTGGACCAAAAATATTTTCCTTGCCCACCTTAGCGTTGAAGTCACCAAGCACGATTTTTACGTCGTGACGGGTGCAGCGCTCGTAAGCATTTTCAAGGCGCTCGTAGAAAATTTCCTTGATCTCATCGTCCTTGTCTTCTGTCGGAGCGTGCGCACATATTAGGCTTATATTGAAAAATCGAACCTTGATGCGGATTATGGCAAGTCGTTCGTTCACAGGTGTGAATCGCAGGACGTGGGGCCGTAGTCTCTTGCCAACTACAAATCCGCATCCAAACTCGTGCTTCTCCGCATGGCCGCTGTAGTAGATATCACAGGGTGCATGCCGAATGCAACCCTGTCCCTTCCATTGCATTTCTTGGATAGCAGTGATATCAGCTTTGTATCTTTCCAAGACATCAGTCAGTTGGATAGAGGCACCTTCCCAATTAAGGGTTCGGACATTTCAGGTGCATATCCGTAAATCATTACCAATTTTTCGTTTGCGGTAGTCGTCATCAGATTTGGGAATCATTTTTCTTCTTTTATTTGTTTTCATTGAAATGGGTTTTTACGGGTGGGCTTCAAACCCGACGCACAACCTATTTTAAGCCTAGGGAGGCACGCCGCTCAGATTAGCCGCCAAACTAACGGTTGTCAGTTTTAACGTTGTCCAGGAAACACCACGTGGAGGTTTGAGTCGACTTGAGGCGATTTCACAAAGATTATGCTGGCCTCGCCAGGTTGAGACAGTCAGACATGTTACATTGTTACATCGCCCCCAGTTTCCCCTTTATGGACCTCTTAATTGTATTTTCATTTTGCTATCATTTTTGGTCTAAAGAAAATTTAATTCACATTATTGTTGATGCAGTAGACAATTTCTAATTCAGATAACTTCATACTTATTTTTGTTTTTTTTTTTAGTTTCTTCCAATATTTATTCAGTAGGTGTTTATTTTATAATTAATATTTAAGTTCCAATATATACCAGTTTAAGCAATTCTGACTAGGAATCAATGCAAGCACTCAAAACCTTTCCAACGACATCTTAAAAGTGAGGATTGCATTAGAAATAATGACTTTTTTTTAATATTAGTGAAAATAGTTTAAAAAATGCACTAAAAACAGCATTATCTTAAATCCGAATGCAAAAAATAAAAATTTTTGATGCAGGTTGGGAGATCTTTTTCATTACTATTATTTCTGACCGTTTGTTATTTTTACACTACCACACCAGCCAATATTTTTACAAAAAACTTGATTTTTAGAGGATTTTTCAAACCATTCCAGCTCACGGGTGGCTATCGCTAGATTCGATAATTTAGGTAATCACCATAACAAAAATTAAGGATGATTTTGAGGAACCGATCCGAACAACTTTTATTCGTAAGACGCCTTAGTGTACATGATGCGCAATAAGTACTCTAGCCAAAAAAATTTCAAATTTAACAAAATATTAATTGTTAAGAATTGTACTTTTGGCCAGGTTTTTTGATCAAATAACCCTTAGTACTCCGTCGCAAATTTCATAACTACGCTTAATGAACATCGATATGATAAGTTATCCGTGGTTTAACTATAAAAGCTACCAATTTATTTAAGTAGATTTAACTTAAGTAGGCAATTGTCATAAAAATTTTCAAAGATATTTGAAGAAAAATATTTTGTAGCGAAATTTACAAACTCAGTTACGGTGGTTTTAACTTGCACGGCACTATATGTAAATTGTAATATCCATAAATCGAGATTCATATCATTTCTTACTTTCCAATACAACCCATATAGTTTTAGCGTATACTTTTTTTCGTCATCTATTAATATTTGTACATTTTTTAATTACAGATATTTTGATATTTTGACTATTTGATAACTGTTGAAAAGCAGTTACTTTTTATCTACGATTAATTAGCACGGCCGAAAATGCAATAAAATCAGCTAGTGATTTTTTCCTTTTCATATTGAAAAAACTTTGTTGTTGTTGTTTCTTTGGAAAGATTCGTTAGAACAATTAATTGTTCTAACTTTGACCTTAAGCTCAATAAACGATTTTAAACTATCAAACAACTAGAATTTGTATTTAAAATCAAGTATGATTTAAACTATCAAACATTTAGAATTTGTATTTAAATCATATAAAATCAACATAATAAATAACAAGGTCATTTATTTATTTTTATAATATAAATGTATTTCATTCGCAAAAATATTATTTTTACCTTTTATTAGAAGCTAATTTACTTTGACTTGATTAAAACAATATTAATTTTTGCAGAAACTTGCTGAAGATGATCACTGAATCTCGCTAACCTAATCGACATATTTTATAAGTACCTACTTGTTCTTCAAAATACTTTGCCACCTTAGTAAAAATCAGCTGCAATATTTGTATATTTTATTTTTCGGAAAATTTTCCAAATTTTTAGCCAATGTGCAAGTAACGCTGACATAAATACTACGAAAAAAATCTAAGCGCCCAAATCCAAAATACGATCAATGAGTGCCTGCTTCTTTGCCCCCGACGGCAACTTCTCGTCAAAATGCTTGCTTAGTATTGAACGCAATTGTGCAACAGTACATGAACTCAACGTATTGTTGGTAATTAATTGCTTCACAAAATCATTGCTCAAAATATCATCCTCTGATATCTTTGGCATTTTGGGTTCCGACTGAGTACCTGCTACATTTGAGGCGGCTCGTTTTTTTACAGCAGCAGCATCTTCACCGAACAATTCATGAAAATCATTTAAGTACTGATTTATGCGTTCATCTTGAGCTTCAGCATCGGGCATATCTGTGCGTCCACCATTCTCGGTTAGTATATCCAACGACAAGGCAAGTAGCTGAGCCTGCAGCAACTCAAGCATGGGATCGTTTATCAGATTGGGTTGATATTTCATGCGCAGCTTCTTTATTATATTCTCAAAGCGTTGAACACCTACGGCGGTCGCTTCATTTTCGATAGAATTCCAGTCGGAAAAATTTATGCGCCGTATGTGTTTGCCGAAGGGTAGAAAGACAATCTTAAAGCCATCGCCCGAGAGCAGGGACTTGTACTCGGCCCTCTGGGGCGTAGAGTCTTGTGCAGTAACAGGTACTAGCGCTACATAACGTGGAGTAGACTTGCGCTTACTAAGGAAAAGACAGATAGCAATTTTTTGTCGTTCATAGCAACGCTGCCAGAGAGCGCGAAACAAACGTTTCGATCCAGAGATTCTGTGATCTTCGGGATACATAAAGCAACACGGTTTATAGTATTGATTTTCTGGCAACGTTGATGCCGGTTTAAAGCCCAACAATAACATGCCGGGTTCATGTAAATTACGCACACGATTCATTTGTTCTGTGGTGATGCGTATTGGTGGTGCTGTGCCAACGTTGATCTCATACCAGCCACTTGTTGCGATAACTTCGCGTTCTTGGCTAAATTCAAGCGTTTCGACGTCCTGCTTACGCACTATAGTAGTCCGTTTCGATTTTACAATTGAATTATCTGTACGCAGCACTTTAACCTTGCGCGGATAGCTCCGCTTCTTAAAGTAATTGAAAAGCTGAGCAGATATATCGAGACCTGGACCGAGTGAAAAGTTGAAATGACCTAGGGAACGCCTGACAAGATCTTGTTTTAGCTTGCGGTCTGCTAGTATTTCACGCATTTGGCGTGAATCTGGTGGATCAAAGCTGTCCAACTCTACATCTGTAAAAACATTACAACACTGAGTTTTTGAGAGAATTTTCACTACAAAGCAAAAAATAACTGATATGTATTACCTCTTACAAGAGTTAGAAACTCTTTGTAGAAGACATCATAGCTGAAATCATCCACCATGGGTATAACGTGGAACTCCACTTCTTGTTCACCCAAATCCTTGGCCTTGAGTAGAGCGCGGCGGTATTCCGTAGTGTTGGCCGCATGCGGTAGTTCAGAGTCAGTCAAATAGACAATAGTTGAATTGTTGCACTGATAACCGCAGTGCTCAAAGAGACTGCAACACAGACGTATCATGTTCGCGAAGTTACCATGTTCACAACCATAGTGCTCAGCAAATGTGTTACCAGCAGTCTTTGTAAACTGCAGTAAATATTCCACAATCGCCTTTGACAACTGACGCATTGGCAACAATACAGCACAATTAGCCGGCATAACAATATTTTGCAGGCAATTCGCCTCGATGGGAGCCGGGCTATGCTCGGTGTTTGCAAACATTACGCCCATTAAATCCTTATCTTTCACCAACAGTGCTGAGATAAACGCCTTGCGAACGATGTTAAGCGCTTCCTCCAGGTGATTACTGTGCGCCAACATACCAGCATCAATAACGAAAAGAAGGGCTTCGCGTCCTTTACTGAAATCCCGAAGTTCATCATCATTCTCATCCTCTGAGTCTGTTAGGATGACATCCACATCAGGATTCCAGGAGGTCATAGTTGAATGTTATTTTTTACTGATTGGATAAATAAATAAAAATCCTGTTGTGAAATTTAATTTGCGCGAATGTTTAGTTTTATTTTGCTCAAAGAAGCAAAAAATTTCTTTGACTTTGCTTTATTCTTCTTTTCATTTTTGCTCCGGTTCACGATAGTACGCTACATAAGTGTTGCCACTCTATGGAATTGTGATATTTTTTGTTGCAATGTATTAATTCACAATTGTCAAGAAATAAGACCTAACAAAATAGACGAGTCGCTACGTAACGAGTTAAGACGAAAATGTTCGCTTAAATGCAATTCAATGTTGTTGTCCAAAATAGACACACGTCAACTCATCGAAATTTAACGAAACGGTTTGACAAAACGTTTTGTTTCGTAAGAATCGAACTTTTAGCATCTCAATTCGTCAACAACAGCTGTTCAAAATGTGCGGCATTTTTTTCACTCATAGTTCACAAATGTTTATTTAATAATTAACAAAGTTGTAATTGCACATTCATTTATAACAAATGCGAGCCATACACAATACAATCCAATCGTCAACTGAGTCGGCTGTTGCTCAAATCAAAGCGTGTATGACTTTGTCAATTGATCAGTTTGGCAGTTGTCGAGTTGTTTGATGAAACTTGATTTTTCCAAGTTTCTTGGCAAGTCTTTCAATTCGATTGTGCTGTGTATGGTCAAATCGTTTGATTAGTTGTCAACATACATATATTTATTTGTCGTTTGTGAAGAAAATTTTACAATTGTCTTTAATTTTTTTTTTATTATAATTGTTTTTGTTAAAGCGAGAAATTATTTTATTTCCCACTATGTGTCTAGGCGCATAAACCTATACACACTTTTGTATTAAGTTTGTTTTTACAAAAGTTATTACTTTGTATTTTGTGCTCAAGCTCTTGGTACTTGTGCACAAATTTTTTTATATTTGTTTATATTAAAGTTACGATTTTTTATTTTGTGCCCAAGCTCTTGGTACTTGTGCACAACTGTTTAAATAATAACTTCCGATTATCACCTTTTAAAGACAACTGTCTCAATTTTATTAACATTGGGTTTTTATAACAAAAAATCAACTCAATTATTAAAAATCTGAATGACATATAAAAAAATACAAAAACATACATATAATGACGAAATAAATATTAACTAAATATACATATTATAACAAACAAAAGCAAAACAAAAAGAAGTAGAATTTAAAAACTACAAAATCATTATTTTCACACTTTCAAGGCCAGATCGTTGACTCTACAAAAATACAGCTCGCAGTTTTCTGCAGTCAGCGATTCAAGGCCAAGTCAATGAACACAAAAAACACTGTTTCTGTTTTTAGTGTCACTGGCGTTTGGAAAATATGACACCATAGTTTTTATATTGCTGGTTGCATGGCTGGTGGCTGCTGGCTGGTTACAGGCAATAATTAAATAAAATAACTAATAATAATAATTATAAATAAAATTCAATTAATTCCAAACTAATAATTTATATTTGACAGTTGAAAGAAAGTCTTTCAATTAAGTCAAAACAGTGTGTGGCTGAGAATCAATTCAATTGCAAGACTCAATAGACACTTGGATTGTATTGTGTATTGCTCACATAAAAGACACTCTGTTCTCAATTGATCAGCTGTTTCAGACGTGTTGAGCAAATCAGAAAGTTGCAATCGTCTCGTTTCGTCCATTTTGGTTAGGCCTTTACCCTTATTTGCAAACTCTTTGTAAAATATTTAATTTTAACACTTGATCTCTATTTCCTGTTGATGTTCCAGTCTCCATCCACAAGACTTGCATAAATCTGGACAAATAGCACAAAGTATGTCAATGGCTAGCAACTACTAAAGGCTTGATTACAATCATCGAAATCGTTGAGCAACGTAGTGGAACGTAATACAACGTAGTGCAGGTGCCGGTTTGTAGCCCGCACACAATTTGTTATAAAGGCACTCGCTTTTTTTCTAGTATTCTTATTAGCTTCTACCTTCAATAAAATACTGCATAATTTCTTACTTAGTATTAAATTTTACAATTTTGTGGAGGTAAAAATCTTTTTCGCATATCCCACAGCTGTCAAAATGTCAAAAATCGCAACATGGCATAGAAATCTATTTTCTACAGACTGCTACGCGACGTCCCATTACGGTACGACTTCGGTAACGTTTTGTACAAATTTATCATGAAATATATTTTAACTTGACTGTTGACAACGTTGAGCTACGTTACCTTACGCTTGGTTAATCAAACCTTACGCTTATATACTTCATTTATACGTCTGCCTTGTTCGCAAATAGAAAATTTCTCTAAATAAACGAAAACGTACGGCCTTACCAATAACAGAATTTAATACTCGAAGCTTTCGAATATACTGAGCATTACGAAAACCCGTACTAATGATGATTTATTCTCAGTATTAAATTTAATGTACACAACTGAAAATACACAGCTGACCTCTCTCGACGAACGAAAATTACGCTCTATAAATCGCTCATAATGCCCGTCCTACTTTATGCATCACAAACCTGGACGCTGAGCAGTTTAGATGAAAAGACTTTAGGAGCATTCGAGAGAAACATTCTTCGTAAGATCTATGGACCAATATGCGTCAATGGCAAGTACCCAATACGGTGGAATGATGAACTGTATGAGCTGTACGCTGACATCGACATAGTCAAGCGCGTTAAAGCGGTACCCAGCGGCGGTCAACGCAGAAGAGGACAACCGCATCTTCGTTGGAAAGACCAAGCAGAGGACAACCTGATGAAGCTTGGAATTTCCAACTGGCGCCAGCAAGCGAGAGACAGAAATGGCTGGCGCAAATTCTTAGATGAGGCCAAGACCGACATACGGTTGTAGCGCCAACTAAGTAAGTAAGTAGTAGATTAGATGTTACGTTTTGTTTGTTAGGCAAATCTTCAATAGGTGAAATTTACAATGGCTGCTTCTTACTGCATGAAGTGCATATACAGGAACGTAAAAGAAAACTTAATTTATGCTGCTGGCAATCAATTAGTGATTGCTTGATTAATTGTTTCCAATTAGTGGATAAACGCGGTTTTTCAAAATGAAGTGTAATACTTTCGGAAATCAATTTGTGATAAAAGTAGAAAGCAAAAGCCACTTGTCGGAGAAGCCGATCGAGCGACTCGTTCTTGTATCGAGAATCGATCTTGTATCGAAATAAACGATGCATATTCAATCTTAGATCTCACAAAAGCAGAAAAGAGTGCTTTATGCGTATATGGATCAATAAAATCTGAATAATTGCGACGAACAAAAGCATACATGGTATATGCTTTAGGCATAATAAAGTTGATATGGCTAACAAGAGAAAACTTCAAATCAAAAATCACACACAAATCAGATATTTCATCGACAGATTTTAAAATGTGGCTATCAATAGAATATGATGTGTTAATGAGGTTTTGAGTTTTTGAAAACGAGATATGAAAACACTTTTTTATATTTAATTAAAGACTGTTTTTAGAACACCATGCTGATATATTTGACAATTGTTGTTGTAAATCATGTGCATCAGATATATTTTCAATGATAGAATACAATTTTAGATCATCTGCATATAGTAAGAAGTTTGCATTTGAAAAACAGCTACCAATAGCTGCGTTTTTGCCAACATCCAAATCTGGATTTGGATTTTGATTTGCTGCTCATGAAAAGTAGTTGACAACTAGATGGCGTTGAATGCAAACATGATAATGTTAACAAAAAACATATGTTCTCATAAATATTTTGTTTCTTGTTGTAAATTAAAAAAAAAAGGAAATTATTCAAAGAACACCAAAACAACACAATATGTAAGTATTTATTTATTACAAGAAACTGCCTACAAGCTCACTATTATATTTTTTAAATGCAGTCCTCAATGTGTAGTTCAAAAGCAGCGTGGAACTTCAGTTGTATCTTGGTGAAAATGGATGTAAATATCTACAGCATTACAAAACATCCCCACCAATGCTATCTTCAAACTACCTCACCAAAACTACCTTCTTGGAAAAAAATCGAAAGAAGATTGTTGACACCGTTAATGTGCATGATGTGCAAGTCGAAGTTTTCCGTTCAAATAGCGATTCGATCGTCTTCGCTGAGGCTCGTGACTGCAAGAGTTCCGATACTCCAGACATCGTTCCCATTGCTTTGGGCATTGCTGTAGTTGCCATGATTTAATAATCCTTGATTCGTGTTTGTGTGTACGTCGTCGTTTAACTTCTCGCAGCTACATGAGATTTAAGTTCAGCTCAAAAGCAGGCTTTTATATTTTTTACACAGAGTTGAAGGTATATTTTACTTTAACAAACATGAATTTTTTTGTATTTGGAACACTGTGGAACATATGTATTTAGAGGTTCTTATTCCAAATCTGAAAAAATTAATGGCCACTCTCATCTGGTTAAGAGTTATAGGGGTCCAAAGTTCTAAAAATTTGCCTGAAAAACTTGTGATTTTTTTATTTTGCAACAAATTTTTATTTTAAGGTTATCAAAAGAAAGGTTATGCTATTACCTTTTTTCAACGAGTCATCTATCTTAAAACGAGCCATCTATCCATACATTACTTTTTAAGATATAATATTTTACGTATTTACGTATTATGATACGCCTTTTAACGAAATGTATACATAACACTGTTATATCTTCAAAAGTAATGCATGGATTTATAAGATACATGGCGCGTTGAATAGGTAAGAGCATAATCTTCTTTTTTATACCCATAATAACTAGTTTTGTAGGAAAATATAAAAAATTCTCACAAGTTTTTTAGCCCAATTTTTTAAACTTTGGACCCCTATAACTTCTAAACGACTAAAGAATGGCCCTTAATTTTTTTGCTATCAGCTTTCTTAGCTTCAAATACATATTTCAAAAAATAAAAAAGCCCATTTTTGCTAAAGGTAAAATGAAGGTACAAAGAAGACGAATTTTAGCAAGGATAAACGAAAAATAAACGAAACAAGAATCCATGGATATTAAACATTATGAATGTAAGGGAAACAAAATAACGCTATAATCAGTATAATGGAAATAAAAAATATGCGGAAGCAAATAAAGCAAATATTTCTGAATATTGAAATGATGAATGTTATCTAAATATTTAATACTATTTATTTATGTTATTGTGGTGTACTAATAATTTTAAGATGAGCATGTTAAAATCTAGAAAAAATATTCAAATATGCATTAATAAAATCCATGAATAAATAAATAAATATAAATAAACTGGCCATTTCAGCCCTTGGAAGGAATTTGACCTAGCTTCTATTGGTCATTTGTGTTTAGTGTGTCATTAATGTTTGATCACAAATGACCGAGAACTGGACCTACGTGTTTTATGCCGACTCCGAACGGCTTATGCTCTCAAGAAGCTTTTACAAGGCAATTTTTACTCTCTGAGGTTTGCCATTGTCTGCAGAGAGGTGACGACCGAACAGAAAAATTATTTAAATTGAAAAAACATTCTCTCTGAGCTGTAATGGAACCCGGGCTACCGCAGATCTTTAGCTTAGGGGCCACGCACTCTACCCACTAGGCTACGGTCGGCATAAAATCCATAGTTACTAAAAATACAAGTAAGTAAAAGTGTTGTCGTATTTTTATTTTATTTTACACTGCAACAAACATACATCTTATGCACAATTATATGAAAAAAATTTTGAATTAGTAAAATGGACGAATTCGAATCATCGAAATCCAACGATAAGAAGGATGTTAAAATCATGAGTTAGGAAGAGTATCTAAGACAAAAATTAAAAATATTGAAAACTCGCTCAGAAAAAATTTAATTGGCAGACAAAACCAAAGAAATAAAGAAATATATTCACTTGTTTTGCTTATCTAAAAGTTTTTTAAAAGATCCACTTATTGTCTTTCCAATTGCATTCTTTCACTATAGCTGCGCCTTAATATTTTTATAACAAATTTTCTCAAAGGAACGGCAAGAAAAACGACGCGAAGAGGGCACTACCGTTGCAGTAAAAATGTAATTCAAACAAACAATCATGATACAATAACTATTTGGTGTCATGAGAACGTGTGTCGTTCAAAACTGTTGTGAACTGTTATGGTAGCGATACCTTAGTGAACGATGTTTTTCTCTGAATGTGTTTTACTCTAAACGTCAGAAAAATTATAAATTATTTAATATAATTATTAATATTATGGAATTATATAAATAATTAAAGTGCAATTGTTGACTCCGCTGAATGCGTCCAATGTGTGTGACACACGCGGTTTGTTTTACAATCTTTTGTTCAACATTCGATGGTCGCAGCTCGTCAGGAAATAGGTAGCTGTCATGACTACTTAATAGTCATTGTATCAAACAAACAAATAATTCAAAAAACGAAATGACAGCTCTTAAAAATATACAGGTGCGACACCTGTGTTTCAAATTTTTTAAAGGCTATATCACAATTTTATATGGATAGCAAAAATAATCCTATTTGTTATAGGATTATTATTTTTGTTTTTGCTTTGCATGTAAAAAAAAATAATCTGGATTATTTTGAAGCGAATGGAACGCAGCTTATGCCTTTGAATTTTTCGTTCTTCCAATTTTCAGTCAATTTTAACTTTTTTTCTGAGAATATTTTCTCTTAGATACTGGCTGCGTTCAGAAAACAGAAAATGTACTCAACTGTTTGCTAAATTGTTGAGGAACACTTGAGTAAATGTGTGTGGAAACTTATTCGCGGCCAAAACAGTCAACATGTTGAGCTAATCAGAAACTTATCAGTTGCATTCAGCAAGCACATAGGCTAATTTCCAAAATGCATTTTTACAATGCATCTGTCTATTTAATTTTGAATTGGTTCGAAGATTATTAACCAAAACTGCTCAATTATACTATTTTTTAGAATATAAATAGAGTTGCGCAGTTTTCGTATTTAAACTTAGCACCAATTCAAAATAAAACACACTGATGCATTGTAAAAATGCATTTTGGAACTCAGCCATACTCCACAGTTGCACAACAGTTGAGAAAATTTTGTGTTTTATGAACGC